>OX451389.1:9429458-9776175 GCA_949629135.1 Eremobia ochroleuca
GAATCACATAGCCTTCATAAGAAAGTAATTTATCCTTTCGAATTAATAACACACCCGGTGAGCCTCTTTTTTAGCCTCTGATAGCAAATGTTGTGTTTTAGCTACAACCATGGGATTTTACCAAAAAATAGCTAATACGATGTAGAATAAGATAAAATAAGAAAAAAGTAGGGTAAAGGGGACATTTTTTTGATAAATTTTACATTTATTGCAAAAATTGGTAGAAAAATTGTAAGTTTTCTTCATAAAATCATTAATAATTAATTTATGAGGTATATTTTTCAAAAAATTATGGCTTTATTAGCTCGGCCCATTATTAGAGATCATTATTAATTTTGTTTTGTTTTAATATCACATTTAGTTTAAAAGTATTAACAGTTTGTTTGCATGGAGTACCAAGACGAGAATAAAAAAAATTAAAAGCCCATATAAAATTCAATTTTTTTTTTTAGATTTTTTTCGACATTTTTTCCGTCGATAAAATTGTTTATATTTTCACCCTTTTTAATATGTGCACTTTATGAAGACTCACACTGTATATACACAAACATATACTGAGTCATACGGTATTACTCTAATATATATGCCAATTACAGGTAAACACAACATTGACAACACGACGCCAGTTTACCGCTTATTTGCTAACTTAAGTCTAGGTGTACAATCGATTAAGAAACGGATTAAGAAATGGACTTTCTTAAACGAATAAATCTTTAATTACTTGTTAAAACAGTTATTAAAATTCATTTCAAATTCATTCGCGCGCATCAGCGTCTTTTGTTTATGGCAAAGGCACAAAAAACAGCCAGTATTACTAATAAAGTAAATTAATACTTTTGTGTTTTTGTAACAGATAAATGGTTGTAATTAATTGTCAAAATTAATTAAATTAAAGAATTAAATGTTTATTTATTATATTTTATCTCCCAAAGTTAATTTTATTCATAAAATGTTGACCACTTTTCTGACATAAAAACTCTTTGCTAAGATTTAAAAAGTACCGTTCGTTTTAGACGGAGAATCTTGATAAACCGTGCGCTTTACATTACAATTACGCACACGTACGTAATGAGACACATTACGATATTGAAATTGGTGCAGTAAGAGACCTTTTACGAGCAAATGTGTTATAAAAGTTATTTTCCACAGTTATACCTATATAACTGTGGAAAAATGTCGGAAACATATTCAGTAATGTTTCTGCATAATTGCACAAAGTTATTATGTTACATGTATCTATGTGACTATAGTACCCTTACTTAGGTACTGAAGTCACATAGTAGGTATGTGAATATAAAGCGCGTGGTTATGAATATGCAATCCTCATGTAATATAAAGAGATGCTCCATAATTAAGGCTGTACGTGCTTTATACATCGTGTTACGAAATTTTGTTACGAAAATAAAATGTTTGTTTTATGGATAACTAGCTGCGCCCCGTGGTTTTACCCGCATAAGTGTCGATCCCGTGGGAATATCGGGATAAAAAGTATCCTGTGTGTTAATCCCGGTTATAAACTATCTGTGTACCAAAGTTCACCCAAATCCGTTCAGCCGTTTGAGCATGAAGAAATAACAAACATACAAACATACACACTCACAAACTTTCGCCTTTATAATATTAGTGTGATGGGATCTTACATAGATAGTTAGGACAAACAGCGTGTGGTCACTTGTTGAGAGTTATGCTAAGGTACGTAATTGCCACATTCTTCTTCATGTTTCATTCCTAAGAATTTTTTTCCAAGACTTTTAAAATAATCAATTCATAATTTAATGTAGGGCCAACTCAAAACTGCTTAAGTAAAGGCAAGTATTCGGTACTTACACAATAAAAAATAACTACGAAATTGAATTTAAATATAGATAAGTAAAAGGCTGTAACAAATGTGAGCGTAGATCAGGAGCAAAAGGTATAAACATAAGGCATTCTTCGAATAGAACCTCATAGGTTTTATGGGATTCGATGACAATGCGTCTTAACCCTACAGAGCATGTTTTTCTTATTGGCTCAAAAAAAATAGATTAGCCCGCAAATATGATGCCATTTTTCGAAAAAATATTTAGAAAAATCATAACTCAATAGAAACGTATGTTTTTGTGTATGGCCCACATATGGCACATCATGCATTATAATGTGAATCTGTGTTACGTAGTATCAATAAAATTACAAGATTACATATAAAATAACAAATATGAACATGAACTTACCTTTACTAATTATTTCGACACTGAAAAATTCAATTGTATAATTTTTTTGCCATTATTATACGCCGCTCGTTAATCGTATTCAAAGTAGGTACCTACCGATTTGAAGAAAACATAAATAAATGTTTATTCATTTCTATCCAAAATATATATTATAATATCGTAGTATATTCGAAACTCAAATACGTAATAACGTATTAATCTATAACGTATTAATCTTGTCAACACTAGGTCACGCTACTTGGATCGATTTTTAAAATATAAGACATTTTTCGGTATGTCCCATATGTGGGACACTATGCGCTGTAGGGCTAATATTTTATTTCAATTCTTAACAAAATTATCCGACATTTTCATAGGAAGAGGTAAGTAACCTAGTTATAAGTAAGCTCAGACACAAAAGGTTAAAAAAAACATGGTAAGCCTCGAAAAGATAAGCTTGGGAATTCATTAAAGTTATTAAATATGCTTGTGGACTTCTGTAATATAATTATGTAGAGCTCATGAGACTTTCCAGTCTCAAGAGCACTAGGGTAACGAAACTTTATTAATTGTAAAAGTATTAAACTATTTGAATAATGAGTAATGATTCTGTTATTAAACTTTACGTGATAAGTTTTCAGTGAACTTTTGATGATTATTTTGTTACCCATTTTCCATTTTGTAAAATGATACTTGAAATAACCAATGGCGCTTTTTCAAAGATAAAAGTTTCAAAAGATACAATATATACGTTTGATCCAGCTCCAGTTCACAACGGAAAAAAAATAAACGTAGTACGAGATACGTGTTCGATTTAAAAAGATATTTTTCGAAAAATAAATGTTTTAATTTTTATTATTAATTTGATTTTTTTATCGCAATAACAGTTACAAACAACGTGTTTCTGATATTTTAATTGCCATAAAAAAGTTCATAGTCTTATATTCATACTCCATACATTGAAAATGTGCATTTATATTCTTATAAATTATTTAAAAGTCGCAAAATATGTTTGTAAACGTTTAATAACAGAGTAATGGGTCTCTTATTAAATTTTATTTAATAACTTTTCATGCATTTGGAAGTAACTCCTTAATTCTTAGTTTGTCATACATTTTTTTCAGTTAAACAAAATTAACAAGTCACACAAAATTACTTAAAACCTACAAAGATAAAGAAAAAGTTTCAGTACATGTCAAAAAATGAATCACGAAAGGTTCCAAAATATCTGTTTATATTTCACAGACACACGACGCGGACAGTTCGCAAAGCTCGTGATTTTCCAGCTGGCTTTAAATTGTTGTCGTTCTTTTTCTACATGCGAAGAAAAAAAAAAGCATTAACAGCTACTGCGGATTTTTTCGCCTCTTATCATACACTACATGTAGGTATTATATAGACCCTCGTCTGTAAGGCAAGCTTATTCAGTTCGGTAACAAAAGAAAAAGTAATTGTGACTCATTAGTGACAGTCGAGCTCATAAGTATGACCCTAAATATTTTTAGTATTATGATGGTAACAGACTCGAGGGATAGAATAGAGGGGGTTGTGGCTAAGTGTTAACAGCCGCACGGGTCGATCGATCAGATTAAGCTAAGCTTGCCGCGGTTGATCCGTGGATGGGTCAACATCTTCCCATACCAAGACCCCTCCGAGCCTCGAAAAGCATGCTAAGCTGTTGGTCTCGGCTGTCATTCGTGGATCTTTGGCAGTCGTTACGGATCGTCAGAAGCCCGAAAGTCTGACAACCAGTCTTACCAAGGGGTATCGTACCTAGATACTGGGTTGTGGAGATCAGATAGGCAGTCGCTCCATGTAAAATACTGGTATTTAGCTGCATCCGGTTAGACTGGAAGCCGACCCCAACATAGTTGGGAAAAGGCTAGGCAGATGATGATGATGATGATGATAATAGACTCGCTCCCTGTTACAGGGACTTCAACATAATAGGCAAAATATGGTTGTAATAGATACAACACTGCCTAACTTGGCGAAAATATGCGTGATGTCATGTATTTAATGTTACCTTTATTATAACATAAACTCACGTCTTCTTCCCATGGTAGGTAGAAACTACAGAACGCGACCTGCCATGACCGTTACATACTCCTTTTGCTTTTACTCTCATTTTGAATAATTTTGAAGCATATTGCTGATCCATTGCTCCATATGTTCGAAAAATGTGTCTGCTCAACAACATAAATAACGCAATGAATGTTGTTGAACTGTCAAAATAAAACTCATTGCTACTGATAGTGTGTTACGCATTTACCCTACAGGTCTTACACGCACGCCGGCTCGAGCACTACGTGCCTGACCTTTCTGGAGGACATCACCAATAAGGTCGTGGTGTTTCCACTCACATCTGCCTTATAACCGTTTGTTAGTCGCCTTTCATTCATCCTCACGACATGACCCAGCAAACCATCTAAGCATACTCTTTTCAATTTATGTCACTACGTCTTTTTTTTAAACCGCAACGTTGCCTTATCACATCATTCCTCAGCTTTTATAGGTATTGTATAGCTAGATGCTTTAATTACAATATAAATTAGCTGGAGCTTAGTAAATAGGCCGACGAACAAAGAGCGTCCTTTCAGCCTGAACATCGAAGTGATGGATCTCGTTTCAGTATGTAGGTATACTGCTGATTAATATGGATAAGTTGTTCCATTATGCGAATGCGTGATGGATGGGTAAAAGCCTAAATTGTAATGAAACATTAAACATATTATAACACAAAACTCACGACTACTTCCCATCGGGGTAGGCAGAAACTACAGAACGCCACCTGCTACGACGCTTACATACCCTTTTTGCTTCGTTCACGTTCATACATCTGCTGTGGTATATTATAAAGACACTATAAAGACCTATTAGATAGGTAGGTATATGTAAACACAAACCTTTTTTTAACAAAACAAACAATTGTATGTTTTCCTGGTTATAGAATTACTAACGAAATACTATAGCCACATACTAAAACATATAGTTCTCCCTGAAGAATGAAGAAAATATAAGCGATTTTAACTCGCCTCATGAATATTTCGCACATTTACTAAAAGCAAAATGGACTACTGTCCATTATTCGAAAGATTCGTTTAAGATAAAACAATATATTTGGGCACAAGAAAAACCTTTAACCGGTAAAGGGCGGGCGTTTTGGGGGACTCTCTCTGATTCTCAGCCTAATTTGAATAAATGACTTTTGATTTGACCTTAACATTTTTACTGCGAAACAGCTCACCACCAATGCCCACCACCAATGGATGGTTATTAAAAACAGTATTTTTAAACTTTATTTATAATGGGTATAGAACGTGTATGTAGGCAGTCTAATGCAGTTGGTGGCAGTAATTCTAGTTCAATCTCAGATTTGATGCCACTAGCTCCATCAGATTATTTGAAAAATGAGTTTTTTTTTTACTTTTTCGTTGAAGTCGGTTCGTTCAACTTCTAGTGTGTTATATTTTTGGTATCGTCTTCTCAAGTCTAGGAAAAACAGAACCCTTTTTTAAATTATCACTTCGTCTGTCTGTATGTCATGACCCATTTTCTCAGAAACGCGTAGAGGTTAAAATTAATATCAAATATGTAGGTCTACGCACCCTTGTAACTTTGAAAAAACGAGCTAATATTTATTCTTGGGATAATTTTATCCCAACTATGGATCCGTTCATTGTGCGTGATCCAATACGCACTTGGCAAGTTTTTTAAGATATTACTTACTGTCCTTAGTCCGCTATTTTAATTTTTTTTAAATAAAACCTAGCCTATAAACCTTCGCACGACCTAGACGAGTCGGCGGGTAAATAATGTTCGTATTCCACTGTTTCGTAAAAAATAGTTTGCATCCCTACATACATAGGTTCATTATTATTCAACCTCCAAATTCAGCGAAAGGCCTACTTACCTATATTTTTATACAAATATCATTTGATTCCTTACGTCCGTTATAAGAATATAAGAGCTATATACCAATTCTGAGCACGTTCTTACGTCACCCAGACGAAAACCCTGAATATAAACCTGTAGCATATCACACTAATATTATAAAGGCGAAAGTTTGTGAGTGTGTGTGTGCTTGTGTATGTTTGTTATTTCTTCACGCGATCTTTCACTTCACGCATTGAAACGGCTGGGTGGACCAATTTTGATGAAATTTGGCACACAGATAGTTTATAACCAGGATTAATATCTAGAATTTTTTCCCGATATTCCTACGGAATCGATACTTATGCGGGTAAAACCGCGGAGCGCACCTAGTAATTAATAATCTCGTCGGCTCCAAAATGTCGGTCACATTAGGAGTGGCGATTATGCTTGTATACTGAGTCATCGTGTCATTCATGATATTTAATATCCAAAGCCTCATATTCAATTCACTAGACGACAAATGTTCCGTGAGATGCGTGTGTGTCGCTTGTAACTTGACATTCTTGGTCGTAATTTATGATCTAAAATGGTACGCTGTGTTTTTCTTGTACAGTGTTACACGCCTTAATAATATCCGAAAAGTTAGGCAGAGCTATAGAAGTAGGTACTCGTATACAACGTGAAAATAAGTTATAAAAAAAATTGTAAAAGTTTTATGTGCTGTTTTAGTTTTACTGGCCACTCTGATCGTTTCTTGCATCTGCGACGACGCTTTTGCGAGGGAGGAGTCGTCACCGGGCCGCTGCGCTGCGCTGATATTGGCTTGCTTGACCTATTAATAAATAGACACGGCAACGTTTTTAATGAGGATTTTTTGAAAAATGTGACCTATATTAAAAAGTGGTTCAATTAATTCTGCTCGTTCGTGGTTCAATTAATTCTGATCGAACTACTTTCAGGTTTTGCGCATTTAACGTTACACGTTGTACAGGAAAAATCCTAAAATGTTATTATTTCATTTTTTACATTGAAAAGGGCATTGACGCTTCACCAAGTATAATGTTCAGATAATTTCAATACAGTCAATTTCAGATATGTATCAAAACACGCACAGAGAGGCTGTCACAGCTATTGTACAGACGCCAGCACATCAAGCTACTACAATCTGTCAGATTTCTTTAATAGATTTTCAACTTTATCGCTAAAGCATAAGGTTCAAAGTTGATTGGGAAAATCTGACAGTTTCGGGTAGCTTGATGTGCGTCTGTACATTAAACTCGCGTTAGCAAAGTTTTAATTACTAATTTGGCTGTGCAATGATTAAATGCTCTTAATTTCATCACCGTTCAATGTCATTTATATGCTGTTTTAGTAGATAGTAGGGAGTCATTTCGCGAAGATTGAATTTAGCAGAACTTTAACGTTGAAGTAAAATAATTATTGTATAAATTATCTGTAAAATAGAGCCGTCACTGGCACTTGACGATCATGAGTATACATATTTTCGACCTTACTCGTGGAATATGATTTTAGAAGTCAGGCAGACTGCGTTCGTATCTCTTGATAAGTTTATTAACTTCAGCTTAGCAATATTGTCAATATTGACTACAACAAAAAAAAAAATCACCGAAAAAAATTTTAATTCCTGTAATTTCATATGTTTTACCCTGTTTTACTATTTTCGGTTTACCCTTTTAAACCAACGACCGTACTGTAGAAACTATACCTATTTGGTCCTTTTATGAATTCCTTGAAAAGTAGATGGCAAAAATACGAGACCAACGGTGATTCATAAAAAGAATAAGAGAAAAATCTGTAGACATCTGTAGGACGGGCATTCTCGTAATTTTAAGAACGTTCACAGTCGATCTCAGTATCTACCCATAAAAAAAACCGGTCAAGAGAGACCACTATATATTCCATTTTAATTTTTTTTTAAAGTGTGCTGTTTACAGACATCATTTTGTTTGTCCTGTAATCATTACATAAACTTCTATCACACAGAATAATTGCAGATTTTTCTCTATGCAAACTTCGGAGATATGTACATTTTTCATCAAAAGTCGGAAACTATGCGGCCTAAAAAAAAGAAAAAATGTTAACAGCACTCCTTCATATCATATTCCACATGCCCTAGTAGCCCCACTTCGGTTTCTTAAGACCCCCTTTCAGACCCTGGTGCAAAAAAAAATTTCAAGTTGATAGAATGAGTAGTTCTAGAGATATCCAGCTGTGACAGATGGACAGACAGCTGAGTCGCACCATAAGGGTTCCTTTTTTACCATTGTGGTACGGAACCCTAACCCACCACTAATTTCCCTACATTTTTGACAAGTTTTTGACATTGATGTGTGTGTGTGGTTTTAAACGATTTTAGTTACGGGAATTGGCCTTCTGATTTAACTGACAAGCCAAGAGACAAGAATAAAAATATAAAAACATAGAACTACCTTCTAGAAATAATTATAACGAAGACGTATTTTTTATTATTCATTTTTCAAATTTTGACGTAAACAAGGCCCTCAATTTTGATTATTGAAAAAAACTTCAGTTTCCGAAAAATAGAAACGACTTTAATAAATTTTCGTATTTTAATTTTAAATGGAGTTTTATTGCTTACACTTTGTCTAAGTTGCTTATAAAACAAATAATTATGTTATACAGTCAACCAAGTTATATTGTCGAGTTCTGCACAAATGGTGTAAGATATTCTTCGAATCTGGTATGTAGGTACTTTCTTGCGCTCTCAGCGGAAGTTTTAGCTTTTTACTCTGGTGTCAAACCCCATTTTATTTGTCGTAAGTGTATATTTTTTTTAAAGCTGATGCTTATCATAAAGTTAAAGTGTAAGAAGGACGTTCTCACGTCTCCAGCTTTTTAGAAAATATAAAATTTCTTTGTTAACATAAGTTTTATTTAGTAAGTACTTTGTAGCTGTAAGTATTTTTTAAAAGGTTTTTAAATATCATTCTATTCTACCACGACCCAAACACGCAAAAAAATATCATGCGTTGACCGCTGAGGAGTTCCCTCGTCTGTAGCCAATCCTGGGTTCAGCAGGCAGGTCATGGTGGACTTTAGAAAGGACTATCATAATTGAATGCGTTCACAAAATATCATGCATTGACTGCTGAGGAGTTCCCTCGTCTGGAGCCAATCCTGGGTGCAGCAGCCAGGTCATGGTGGACTTTAGAACGGACTGTCATAATTGAATGCGAATATTAAATGTCGTTTTTCTACCGTTGACCGTCAAGGAGTTCCTTCGTCTGGAGTCAATCCTGGGTGTGGAATCATATAAATGCATTGCTTTCAAAACATAATCAAAATGTACAATTTCAACTCTGTAGGGTAAGAGTAAGTGGTTTTAATTCAGCTTGCCAGATTTGTCCTAAACAAACTAAAATACATAATACCATACAAACATTGCAAGTTAAATAAAAGCTTGTAATAAAAACGGACTAAGAGCGATTCGGGCTCACGCAATTAAGGTACCGAACCAAACTACACTAAGTTTGCGGAATGGTCGCTGGCCTGCTACAATCAATTACTGTACTGTGCGTCATTAACAAACCCAGGTTAGCTCCCAAGCTGAACCTTTATAATAAACAAATTACATCCTTTCAGGGAAAAAAGGAAGGTTTCTTTCTTGTTTTTGGGCTTTATTCTCAAAGCCGGTAATCCAAAGATTACCTTAATAAAAAATATTTTATTAAGATCCTTAAGGAAAGCTCTGTGAAAGGATACAGTTTGTCCATCAGATTGAAACGACTTCCCCAAATAAATATTTAAAAAATGTGGCGATCTGTATGCGTGTTATGGAGACCTAAACATTATGCGAAAATTCAAATTCCTACGTTATAAAGATCTCGAGAAAAACCTCTGTGACAGACGGATACAAAAGTGATGTAAAGGTTCCGTTTTCATTCGGTGAGATTTTTCATCGGTGGTCAATGATTTTACAACTTTTGTCAATATGCATTAGCAGCAGCATATCGGCAATCATATAAGCGGCAATAACTGCTTTCCAACAGGTGGGACTCATCTTTTACTCAGAACGAACAAAAGTTCTTTAACTTTTCACCACCACATGTTAGGTACAAACTGATTTCGCAGAGTGCGCTGAATCGAATAATAACCCACTAGTATGCATATGCGAGTACAATTACGTCGGCAAATTGAATTAGAAAATGTATTTTCAATCAAGTTACTACTAAAGTAATCAATATATAATTATTATAAAAGAAAGTGTACAATGTGCGTGCCGCTAAAACTCAGAAATTAGTCCCGGTACGATCGAGGGAGTTATATGGTGCGGTAACCCTCTGTCTCCTGCCCATGAAGAAGGTTCCCGTTTTTACCTGAAGTGCATGCTTTTGAAGATATGGTGGCTAGAATTTTCGTCCTCTAGAAATTTGTAGAGCAGTCCAGAACATTCGATAGTATTCGAGAGCATTCTACAAAATTCCAGAACATTGTGGAATGTTGTGGAATGTTCCTGAGCGAAGCCGGGTAGTTTTATATAAATAAATCGATGGCCAATCGTATCAGAATAGGTACAAATTGTGTGGTGATTCTAGGATGTGAGAATTATAACGAAAATGTGAAGGGAGTTGATTTTTGACCGCTATAGGCTACGGATATGACAGTCCATGCTAGTTAAGTTAGAAGACTTGTGGAATACCACGAGGTCATGTCCGTGGATGGTCTTAAGGGACCGAGTATTATTTATTTAGTTGATAGTGGGTTTTAAACCACGTTATGTAGCGGACGATACAGTCTAAGCTAGACAATTTAATTTTGTGAGCTGTGAGAAGCTGTGTCATGCTGTTAATTCATGCAGTATTTTGTAAGTATGTACTTGTACGTATCTATTTCTCAACTTTAATCACTAAGTATCGACTTTAATCTTGATTAATAGTGTGTTACCTAGTAGTTACAGAATTTTCTATTGTATATTTCTTGGAAGTTGATTTGTATTGTGATTTATTGGTAACATTTTGGTGATATCGCTGATTCGAGGAGATATTTATGATCGTTTATTACAGCATGGCGAAACTACTTTTATGTTTTATTATACTTTATAATTAATGCGTGTATTACGTGTCCATCTCCTAATCCTTACCTTGACAGATATTTGTCATTTGCGTTTAGTTATAGGGAAACGGGGAAGACCTTACGTTATACTTGATACTGAGCACTAACGCTCCTGACTTTTGACGACCGTTGATCCTTTAACTGACGCACCACATACCTATGGAAGGCAGAACCGTATATAGTCACAGTTCATTGAAATCAAACTAGGCTTTAAAGCCGATCTATAATTGCGTTATAAAACAACCATAGATGTGATTATTACTGATTCCAAAAAGGTCCCGCTTCAGAACACTCCGTGAGGCTTGTGGTATGCATATTTCCGGGAGAGAGGGTCGGCTTCATCAAGTACCCCAAACTGGATTAGTAGTCGTTCTAAGGTCGTACGGGACCGTGTCTCGTTAAAAACTACACCCAGCTGTTTCTGGACCTATTACTGAATTTACACTAAATAGTGAGTCAAAATCTTGTGTCTCGATAAATATACGAGTTTGACTCTAAGCCGCTAATAGCCACACCGCATCCTTTAACCCTTAAATGCATAATGTTGCCATATGGCAACAAAGTACGTTATTTAATTTTTTTAAGAATGTGATAGCTGTGAGTGTCTGAACGCAACTCTTTATGTCAAAACAATATATATACTCTATGAATATTATTATTTATTATATATATTTTTTCTAAATTCTATAGATAAATACCTATACAATAGCATTTCTTGCAATACGATACAATAAATCATGCATTTAAGGGCTAAATAGGGCAGAGTAAGGAAATGTGAAGTGTCGAAGTATCACTTCGGTGTACACCAAGAACGATAACAATTAGTTGTTTGCTACAGACTGTGTGTCTTGTGCTAGTTTTCTGTTATCTTTGTAAAAGGGGGCTAGGCCGCCGTAAGGGTATCATTAACATTAGTACGCATTTAGAACTACTCAAAACTTGTCTGCCTCAATGGCAGTTGGACTTCGCAGTACTCTGTCTAAGGATAGAGGTATGAGATAACTTTATTCTCATAAGAATACAAAATTCACTTACATAAGAATAAAGACTCGGAAGCCAAAAGCATGCTTATGGTTTCCGAGTCTATTAAAACTGTGACATAAGTCGATATTGTTGAGACTTTTACACAAACTAGACATTTTATACAATAATTATTTTATGAGTAGATGAAAAAAAGTATAATCAACTCAATGTTCGCTCGATTCACGGACTCAAAACATCAGATACAAAAGTTTTGTTACAACGTTTATAATACTACATCAGCCGGTCGATTCTGTAAAAATCTCACCGTGAAATCTTAAGTAAACTGAGCACTTAATAGTGTTAATCCCTAGCGAATGACAGCTTATTCCACGCTCACTTCACCCAAGCTTTCACGGTGAGATGGTTACAGAATCCCACGGCATACATACATTATATACTTTTCAAACCCTCTTGTCTTCTTAGCCTCATATATTACTCATTATAATACTTATGTTAACTTACTGTGAATTCCCAGTATCAACATCACCTTGTGTTCTCTCCCTGTCCCTTAGCTTTTGGAACAAGGCAGTTTAATTTATGGGAATTCCTTTCTTATAATGGAGGGAGGTCCCAGACCCCACAGGAACGTGCGGACGGGGGAGCACGTTCCCGTTCCCGCAGGGGAAAGCCTATTTTAACACTAATATGTAAACATAATTAGGAAAAACTAAAATTGTATCACCCTTAGGGTAGGTGATTTAGGAGTAGTCAATAAATATTTATTAATTATGTAATCATTTTATTTTTATGGCATTTACATAGTGTTATCATAAGACAGCTTTATTATTATTATTTATTTATTTATTCAGATAACAGAGATCCATTGGGTTAAGTTGTGGTTGTTTACCTTCTATAAAATTGTACCTACCAAAGGTAAGTATAAACAGATTAGGAACAAAGTACTTACCTTAGATTCTATGGTAACTACTGCTAATACCATAACTAATTTTATGGCTAGTCTAGAACAGGCCGCGGCCGGCGGAAGCAGGTTTTGCCGAATGCCTAGATTTAGGCTGAAGGCAGGTTCCTAAGTAAAAGTATGTCGACTGGATGTGCTCGATCACTGCACGGTATTTTTTTTTTTGTTTCTTATTCTATTGCCCAAGTCGTGTCATATAAAACTTTGACCTTTCCATAACTGAAAGTACTAAAAACTTTTACGCTAGGTTTTTTTCACATTTTGACGGCGGTTAGACTGGAAGCCGACCCCAACATAGTTTGGAAAAGGCTAGGCAGATGATGATTTAATTAACTACTACTCGTATTAATTACGTTTCTCAAAATTTGTTTTACCTACATACACTATTTACAATTCTACGACCGCTAAATTAAATTGAGAACCCTTATAGGAATAAATTTGTATGAGTCCTAATCAAAATATGAACTTATTTTATACCATAAACAATTTAACAAATGTCGATCATAATTTTGGAAGGCATTTGGGGTTTTCCGTCTTCCCGAATAATTGGAATGCCAGTGTAGTCAGTCACGTACCTATTACAACATTATAACACGTGGGCTTGCCGTATAAACATCTTATTATACATGACTCTACTTAGTTACTGTTGCCCTTATTTTATGAATAAGAGTGTTTTCTGCCTTATTTATTTCTTATTTCAAGCCTGTAGCTAGTGTTTAATCATAAACTGGTTTACACTTGAAATGAAAACTTCAAATATACATCTACCATTGTTGCGGACGCCGAACTCCCCGTAGCAATAATGAACAAAGTAGGATTATGATACTAAAATGTTTGTGATTGGTCGCGGAGTCAGGCCTCCGACAGGTTTGGACAAGTCGAAACCTGTCGGAGAGCGGACACGGACTAAAGTGATCGGATTGGTGGGTGGCCAAGAATTTTAATAAAGTACACTAAGGGCCACCCACTACTTCCACCCATGAACCGGTGTATATTAGACGGACAGATTTAGATTAAGTTAAGTTCAATAAGTTCAATCAGATCATCGATAGCAGACAACAAGAATAAATCCAGAATAGAAACCAAGACTTTTATTTGAAGATCCATACAGTCCACACCCTACAGTCTGGTCCTCCGAACTCGGATCAAGGAAAAAAGGAACCTTTCGTAAGTTGAACCGATAATAACTTACCTGTGTATCCTGCTGTGCATTCTGCTGTGTATTCTGCTGTGTATTCTACTGTGTACCGTCAACCGAGCGAGATGGTAGTCACCCGTAGCCAAGGGGACTTGGCAGAATTGGAAGAACAGCGTCGGGCCTTAGAACGAAGGGACGAAGAACTGCTAGTATCAGTACGTCGCCGGGAAGCGGAACGAATAGAACGAGAGCGACTAAGACGACTGTCTCTCGACCCGCCGGCGTCACCTCAAGTTGAAAGTATGACCGGACCTACTACCGCCGTGGACATCGCAACAGCGGGACCATCGTCTGAACAACGACGAATAAGATCACCGCCGCGCTCAGTGAGATCGAACACGAGTGCGACTACACGGTTACGATTGGTTGAACTTGAGGCGGCCGAGAAACTAGCAAGCATTCGACGAAAGGAGCTGGAAATCGAAGCAGATCTGGTGAAAAAGAGATTGGCTGCTGAGGTCTCTGTAATACAAGATGACCAGGAAAGCGTCCATGAAGATCTACTTCAGGAAGAACACCAGCACCGGAAGGTGGACCAATGGCTACGAACCCACCCCCTCAACACACGGGGGGAGGGGGGCACGAACACAGAAGCCAAAGAAGACCCAAAGCAGCAACGCTTTGAGGCACCAAGAGGAAGATCGCCAACGCCAACGAGAACCAGAAACAGCATTGACCAATTAGCTGCGACCCTGGAGAAGATGGCCAGGCCACGACTTCGACACACAGATCTACCAACTTTCTCTGGTGCGGCCAACGAGTGGTTGCCATTCAAGGCATCGTACTATGACACGACCAACATGTACAACGTGTCACCAGCAGAGAACCTTCAGAGACTTAGAAGTTGCCTCAAAGGCGAAGCACGAGACACAGTAGCGGCTCTTCTGCACGCGGCCACAGAACCGGACGCTGTCATGAAGACGTTGGAGCAGTGCTTTGGCCGACCAGAGGTGATCATAGACAAAGCTCTGGATGACCTGAAAAAGATGCCAAAACCTAGTGCTAGTGCCAGTGACCTAAATAGTTTCGCGATTAAAATCCAAAATACGATATGTGTGTTAAAGACAATCGATCGCAAGGGGTACCTCTATAATCCCTTGCTAACCCGGGAAGTGCTTGAAAAGTTAAGTCCACATCTCCGATCTCGATGGTGCGACTACGCCAGTGACAACGAAGGGTCAGCAGAGCCCGAAATAGTGACACTATCTCGTTTCTTAATGCGTGAGGCGGACAGGGCGTTACGCTATACATACGCCCCAACAACGAGTACCGCAACTCACAAGAACGAAACCAGGCCTGCCATAACCCTGAAGAAGAAGAAGCCTAACGCAGTGTACGTCACGGTTGAAGGAACCGAAGAAGATCAGTGCCCCAGTTGCAAACAGAATCACGTACTGACCCAGTGTCCGAAATATAAAGCACTGACCGTGGATCAACGCTGGGAACTAGTGAAGGACAATAAGGTATGTTTCAAGTGCGCCCAGAAGAAACACAGGCGTGCCATGTGTAAAGCGAAACCGTGCGGTGTGAACCAGTGCCGCCGACCTCACCATGCCACGCTACACCAAGAAAGGAGAGAGTCGCCCGAAATAAAGTCAGCGACTGAACATAAGTCTGAAGAACCCACTCAGGAGGAGGCAGTCATGTCGGTGGCTACCCTAACAGCCGCCGGCCCGAAGACTGTCCTCCTCAAAATGTGCCCCGTGATCATCACAGGTCCACGGGGGGAGGTGAAGACTCACGCACTCTTCGACGAAGGAGCCACCGTCACTCTCATTGACGAAGACCTGGCTGTGAGTATCGGGGCAGAAGGAACGTCACAACCACTGCATATCCATGGAGCGAACATGTCCTCACAAGAACGAGACAGCAAGATCGTCATGGTGCAAGTGAGAGGGGTCAGCGAGATCAGCGCACCACATAAGCTTCAGGCCAGAACAATGAAAAACCTGAGGCTTCACCAGCAGTCGATCCCAGACACTCTGCTGGAATACGAACACCTACGTGACCTCCCAACAGACGAGGTGTGTTATGCGCCAACACGCCCCGGAATCCTAGTGGGGACAGACCACTGGGAGTGCATCGTGTCGAGAAAACTCCGAGTCGGCGGCCCCAACCAGCCAGCTGCATCCCTAACGCAGCTCGGCTGGGTAGTACATGGGACCGCACCACGAAGCATCTTCATGAACGAAGACAACGTGTTGCATCTCTATGAATACGAGAAGCAGCAGCAGCACGACCACCAGCGACTGCATGACCTAGTGGAAACTCACTTCAAAATAGAAGCACTAGGTATTGCAAGAGAACCACGCGTGAGTGACGCTAACCAACGAGCGATAGCAATCGTCGAAAGAACCACTAAGAAGATCGACGGTGGCTACGAAGTCGGATTGCCATGGCGGCACGATGACATCACCATGCCACCCAGCTACGGTGCAGCGCTCCGCCGATTGAAGAAAATCGAACAGAAGATGGATGCATCACCCGACTTCGCCGAACAATACAACGCTCAAATAAACAACCTGCTGGAAAAGGGGTACGCAGTGCCGTGCGACGGCACAGAACAGTCAAGTGCCGTCTACTGGTACCTGCCTCACTTTGCCGTACAGAACCCAAACAAACCCGGCAAACAGAGGCTGGTGTTTGACGCAGCGGCGAGAAGCCACGGAGTGTGCCTGAACGATAAATTACTGGAAGGCCCGGACCTACTGCTATCGCTGCCGGGAATCATATTCCGTTTCCGAGAGAAAGCGATAGCAGTAACGGCAGACATCCAAGAAATGTTCTTACGCGTCAAAATAAGAACTGAAGACCAACCGGCCCAACAGTTCCTGTGGAGAGGCACCAACAGAACTGAGCCCCCGCGCCACTACAAAATGACGAGCATGATATTTGGCGCAGCAAGCTCTCCATACATGGCCCATTATGTCCGCAACCACAATGCAGACATACACGGAAATGAATACCCACACGCGTTAGAGGCTATTAAAAACAGCCACTATATGGATGACCTGGTGGCGAGCTATGATAACCAGGAAGAAGCCCTGAAGGCAATACAAGAAACAAGACAGGTGCATGCGGTCGCCGGGTTCACTCTGCGTGGATGGAGCACGAATCATGAGACAGTGCTACGCGACGTGCCCCGAGAGCTGCACGCTACCACTCCCACACAACTGGGAGGAGAGAAGCCCACGAATAAGATACTCGGGCTGTACTGGAACGCCGAACGGGACGAACTCGGGTTCAACACGTCAATGAACCGGGTCCCCGCTCCGGTACGAGAACGGAAGCGCCCACCGACCAAAAGAGAAGCACTCAGCGCAGTAATGTCCATCTACGACCCTCTAGGACTGCTGAGCCACTTCACGATAAGAGCAAAGATTATACTGCAAAGTCTGTGGCGCCTCAAAATAACGTGGGACGAGCCAATACCGGAAGAGGACAACGAACATTTCGCGACCTGGCTCGCTCAACTCACCGACGTCGCCCAGCTTCGACTGCCCAGAAGCTACACGTCAAAGAAGTACAAGGACATAGAACTACATGTCCTATGTGATGCGAGTGAACAAGCCTACGCAGCCGTGGCCTACTGGAGAATAGTGAACTGCGATGACACCGTAAGCATAGTGCTAGACGCCGCCAAAGCAAAGGTGGCGCCACGACAGACACAAACTATTCCTAGGCTGGAACTACAAGCGGCGGTCTTAGGGGCCAGACTCGCTGACACCATCCGCAAGGAACACCGCATCGAGGTCAGCAAAACTGTGTACTGGACAGACTCTTCCACCGTCGTGCACTGGATAAAACATGACATGCGACGATACACGCCGTTCGTCGCGCACCGACTGGGAGAAATCGCCGAGCTCACCTCAAAGGAAGAATGGCGTTGGCTACCAACCAATCACAACATAGCCGACGACGCCACCCGACTTACCAACGCACCGATCCACATAACCGATCGATGGTTCCAGGGGCCTAGCTTCTTATACTCACCCGAGGAGCAATGGCCCGGGAATATGCCACCCGATGAAGACGATGAACAAGGAGTCCTGCACATTACCGAGACTCCGCGAGACAGCTGGCTACCTGACCCTGCCCGCTTCTCCAAGTACGAGACCCTAGTAAGAGCAGTGGCAAGAGCCTTGGCGTTCATCGACATATGTCGACGCGCCGCTACAAGACTGGAACACAGACATATCCAGCGCGCTGAGAAAGAACTCCTGCAACGAACGCAACAGGAAAGTTTCGGCGAAGAAATGAGACGGATGCAGTCAGCCCGTCCTATCCCAAAGACGAGCAGACTGTACAAACTCGATCCAGTATTGGAAGACGGCCTCCTGCGGGTACGAGGCCGCATTGAAGCATCAGCGGCAACACAAGAAGCAAAACGGCCAATCATACTAGATGGCCGCCACCGAGTGACGAGGCTTCTGGTACAACGGGAACACTGCGCTGCAGGTCACGCCAACCGAGAGCGCGTGACTAACGACCTGCGGCAACGGTACTGGGTCATACATCTGCGACCCACCGTGCGCGCGATCGAGAGAAGCTGTGTCTTCTGCAAGAAGCAGAAGGGGACACCACAAACGCCGGCCACGGGAGACTTACCACACGCCCGCCTAGACCCCTTCCACCGCCCGTTCACTAACTGCGGGGTGGACTACTTCGGGCCCATGACAGTCAAGGTGGGTCGTCGCCGTGAAAAAAGGTGGGGTGCATTATTCACCTGCCTCACCTCCCGGGCCGTGCACATAGAGCTCGTCACATCCCTTTCAACGAACTCTGCAATAATGGCGTTGAGAAGAATGGCTGCGCGCAGGGGTTGGCCGCGTATCATGTACTCCGACAACGCGACCAACTTCCGCGGGGCCGACCAAGAGCTCCGCAGTGCCTACGCCGAGTGGCTGCCCGACCTGAACAACGAGGGGCTGCGTCATCGAATGGAGTGGCGGTTTATACCTCCTGGCGCGCCCAACCACGGCGGCGCGTGGGAAAGAATGGTACGTTCCATCAAGGCGGCCCTCAAGGTCACCCTACGAGAGAAGGCACCGACTGAAGAGGTCCTCGGCACGCTACTCACTGAAGCAGAATTCTCAATAAACGCACGACCCCTAACCCATGTCAGTGTGGACCCGAACGATCCCGAGGCCCTGACTCCCAACCACTTCCTGTTGGGGTCATCAGACGGCCTGCCTACGACGGGGCCGTGCAAGGAAAACGACCGACGAACATGGCGAGCTAGCCAAGCGCTCGCCGACCACTTCTGGCGGCGCTGGCTGCGGGAATATCTGCCCACATTGATACCCCGCGGCGAGCCGAAGAACAACGTGAGGCCGCTACAAGTTGGCGACGTGGTCCTGGTGGTCGACAACACACTGCCCCGGAACACCTGGCCGATGGGGATTGTGGAGCGCACGCACCCTGCAACTGACGGCAGCGTCCGGGTGGTCGAAGTACGGACCAGAACTGGAATCTTCCGACGCCCGGTGAGCAAACTCGTCGTCCTGGAGAAGAAAGAGGAGGCTTCGCGAGCTACGCCGGGAGGAGAAATGTTGCGGACGCCGAACTCCCCGTAGCAATAATGAACAAAGTAGGATTATGATACTAAAATGTTTGTGATTGGTCGCGGAGTCAGGCCTCCGACAGGTTTGGACAAGTCGAAACCTGTCGGAGAGCGGACACGGACTAAAGTGATCGGATTGGTGGGTGGCCAAGAATTTTAATAAAGTACACTAAGGGCCACCCACTACTTCCACCCATGAACCGGTGTATATTAGACGGACAGATTTAGATTAAGTTAAGTTCAATAAGTTCAATCAGATCATCGATAGCAGACAACAAGAATAAATCCAGAATAGAAACCAAGACTTTTATTTGAAGATCCATACAGTCCACACCCTACAACCATGATAAATAAAGTCGCACGGACTAGCCATATTATAAATGATGTCCATTAAAATGAAAATATTTTTGTTCCAAACGTTTTGGGACCAAGCCTGAAATCGCGAAAAAAAATCAGCTGTTCCCTACATTTTGACGAGTTATGCGAACATAAATGTAGGGAACAACTGATTATTTTTCGCGATTTCAGGTTTGATCCCATAGTAAAAGTTGTTCATAATGATGAGTACACCTTAAGAGGTTGTGCGTTATTTAAGTTACACCTTGTATATAACTATAGATAGGTACCACGGAAGGTATTTGAACAAGAAAATATTGACCTGTCAAGAAGGTAGCGGGGCAAAATATTATCCTCGTAACTTTGTTGTGAAAATGGGATATATTACAACCATAAATTAAGTTTTGAATACATATTTTAATGTGAATAGTTACGTTGCGCAGAAATGGAATGTTAAGGATGTACCTATAGCATAATGCCAGCCAAAATAATTCGGCACCTCAAAGGAAGGTTTTGTTACTAACTGCTGACAAAATTATCTAGAGATGGGAAAATTTCGAACCACGTATTTTAGTTTCCAACGTTGTATGTAATCAAACTTCACTTACTGCTTGGGCTCAAAGCTTTTCTCAGAATAAAGGTTATACAATTTTCTTCTACTACTATAACGATTAAATAATTATTACTTACCTATATTTTACGTAACGTAGGTACATAAAATAAATACTTCGTAGGTATTAGTTTCCAATTGGAAACGAAACCCAATTAATGCACAAGACTAATTAGGATTGGCTTTTAAGTGGGGCACATGAGTAAAAGCTTTGTTATTTTAGTTTGCCTTATTATTAAACTTCTCGTTATAAGCCTCGTTTTGGGGCGAGACTATTTTAGCAATGGTGGCGCAGTGGTAGCGGCCCTGACTTACAAGTTGTAGGTCGTGGGTTCGAACCCAGACAAGTGCTTTACTTAGTTTAAATAATTTCATCACCACTTCTCTGAGGGGCCCGTGGCTAAATAATAACAGCCGCACAGGTCGATCGATCAGGTTAAGCTACGTTTGCCGCGGTTGGTCTGTGGATGGGTGACCATCTTTACATACCGAGACCCCTCCGTGCCTCGGAAAGCACGTTAAGCCGTTGGTCCCGGCTGTCATTCGTAGATCTTTTACAGTCGTTACGGGTAATCAGAAGCCCGAGTCTGAAAACCAGGGGTATCGTATTACCCAGTAACTGGGTTGTGGAGGTCAGATAGGCAGTCGCTCCATGTAAAATAATGGTATTCAGCTGCATCCGGTTAGACTGGAAGCCGACCCCAACATAGCTGGGAAAAGGCTAGGCAGATGATGACCACTTCTCTCAAAACGGTGAAGGAAAACATCGTGAGGAAACCGGCATGTCCTAGAACCAAAAATTGCAAGACATGTGACATCTACCAACCTCCACTGGACCCGCGTGGTAGATTATAGCCCACTCCCTCTCGAAGAGAGAAGGCCTGGTGTCCCAGCAGTGGGACTATTAAATGTACATGGTCTTCACATGACCTGACCAAGAGTATGGACTTTATTTTATTTTTTATTATTATTTTTTAATAATATGACGTGTAATTTGTGATTCCGATATCCTATTGACAGAATAAACAATTTCATTTCATTCTTCATTCTTATTTTGTTTCTGCTGCATGTATTGCTATTAAATTGTAAATACGTAATTGGCTGTCAGACTAGCTTTATATATCTTAAGATAAAATTACAAAGAGCTGCGGATTTTATTAATACAAAATAAATCAATAAATTTCTTTATAAGCTGATTATTCTAGCTTATGCTCATTTATCTATTTACCTACGTAATGGAATATTAAAATTGGGGATAGTGACTTGTTCTACGAGTATTAGTGTTATGTAATCTCTTTTTATTTTTCTTTGTTATGACCAACTGGACTCTGAGGGTCGAAAGGTTGGAATCGCGCCAAAACATCAACTCTAAGTCATTCGTGGTACGAGTTCCAACCCCCAAAGAGGACTTTTGGCCGAAAGGTGTCGTATATCGACGTTTCCGAGGACGGTTACGTGAAACATCGCAGCGAAACACGACGCCGACAACGTTACGTGTATAGTCATAGTTTTAAGATTTTTAATACATATGTATTAGTTTATTATTGTATATGATTATTTTGTGTATTTTATCTATGGGCCATAGTTGCCTGGTAATAAAATTAATTATTAATTATACTTTTCCACGCACGTGTTTCTGTGACAAATAAACCTATTTTTCTTTCTTTTTTTTTTTCTTTTCTTTTTGTTGCCAGTTACGTACAGTCAGCCTCAAAAAGATGTATACATCGACAAGAATTAATTTAAGTGTCTACAATCTTTGTTTCATTATATTGTATCAAAGTGTAGCCAAAACATATTTTACACATTGAGTACATCATTTTATCTACTCATTGATTATGGAACATAAATTGTAGACAGTCAAATGATGTTCTCGCCGATGTTTACATTTTTTGAGGCTGAATCTACCATAATTAAAAGAGGATAAGATGGATAGTGTTCTCATAACTAGCCTCTTTTTATTGCGAGGGTGTGTAAAGGTTGTGACGGATCACAATGTTTGCGATTGTTGGCTTCACCGATCAAAGAATTGAGATCTAAGTGGGTCCTAAGTCGTATAAAGTTGAAAGAAAGTCTAGTTTATAATGTAACTTGGCAATTTTTCAAAGCAAATTTTAAATTTACAAACGAGGATCCTTATAAATTTTCGACTTACTTTGTCACCCATTTACATAGCTCATGTAAATTTTTTTATCGGTTATCGGTGAACCGAACTATCCTGTACTTACTTCTTTTGTACCGAACTGGGCCTCTTTCTCTGAAATGTTTTCAGCGGGGATTTTTGTCTACTCTCAAGCCCATGAAGCACCACTTTGTTGTCCATCTGTCTGAACCTTTTTCTCAGGAATGCGTAGGAGTATCAAGTTGAAATTTATGTAAAATAGTTACATCGATCCCTTGGAGTCGTAAAAAAAAACGAGCTCCCAAGACGTTTTCTTAGAACCTTGGCATAAATTTCCATTCATATAGCATATTTTGACACTCGCAAATACATTAAAACCCATAGGGTTCATACCGTTGACCTAGAATCTTGAAAGGACATTGCTCTGCGCCCATACATTGTTCGCCCTGGAACCAATAGCGTCGGAAAATTATGTGTTGTATTGTCGATCATTAGTAAACTCCTATAAGATCTTATTTTTATAGCGGACTAGCTGCAGAATAGATATATTAAAAAAAAGTATAACATTTTGAGGTTATAATCGAACCATAAGGCAGGTATAGTATTTCATAGCTCCGAGGGATTTTTAAGAAATTGAAAAACAATATCATAATACTTTTAGCTATTTTTAGTACCTATCTAGATACTCGTAATTACTTAGGTACATACCTATGCATACCTAATCTTTTTCGGCAGGACATGACGTTTGGCAAAGATGGCCGCGATTAATGTTTTTAGTTGCGTAAAATACTTTATAATGTTCATTTTGGCATGCAGCTAGTCCGTGTTACAAAAGTGTTTGCAACTAATATACCTAATAAAATAGTCAATTAATTATCGTGTATGTCCAATACTTGTATTGCACAGGGCGATTCTAGACAATGTCCTTTGGCAAGAATGAAACTTTCATAGCACAAATAAATACAGGAAAATATCCGAAAATCGTTAAAGCTCCGTGAACGAAAAAACCCACATTCATTTGTCAATATATTCTCTAATTTTTAGTAAGCTTGAAATAATTGAAACTTTACGTTCTATGTTTATAAAAGTACAGTTTCCGTGGCGCTAAGCCATTCGTACCTACCTACCAGTCACAGCACCTGTTAATAGTTTCATCACTTTTAAATAAATAAATAGAATATAGTTTATTCCGCCTTTGATTTACTTAATGAAGATATTGTATTATTACAAAATACAATTAAGATTCTATTTCAAGGATTTTAAAATTTCTTAAAATGGTTCGCACCGTGTTTTCTGACGTCGTAGAAGGCATGCCTTCTTCACGTTCAGTTTATGTGTGTATTATTAATTGTCTGAAGCAAGACAGCGTGCACCTTGAGCCTTGAGCCTGCCCTGCTACCTTAGATACTGACTGCCTAATCCTATCACCACGACTCGGACTCGTCTCATAAAGTACGATATAACATAAGAAGAATCAATATCTCATCCAAAATAAAACATTTTTCTTTATTTCTTTCTTTGTCCCACTCGTGTCATCATACATCATTATTTGCCAATAGTTTCCACTTCAGTGTTCCAATCATTTTCTCTAAAAGCGATATGTTCTTGTCCTTTTAGGTACGGGTGAAAGGAGTTTCCGGTCCGTTTACCTGTCGTTATTAAGTATCTCAATTTGTTCAAATATAGGTAGAAAAGAAAATCACGAGTGCGATCGGTTCTGGGCGCCATGATTTGGCACAGCCGGGTGGCAAAATACAAACTAAATTAGCAAACGTAACTCCGCAAATGTGATGGGTTTCAATACCTGAACACGACAAAACAAAAAAAAAAAAATACTGATTGTCTACACTTCAAGTCACTTAAAGGAGGCCGACCACACGTAGCACACCACATTCAAGCGACAAAATGTGGGCAAGCAGTGGTTACGTGTGAACAGTGTCGCTGCAGCTTCTTGCAGTTGCGCTGTGGTAACTACAAAATGTCGATGTGGTTGCGTTATCGCTAGTAGTTGCGACTTGCGATGTGGGTACGTTCCCGTTGCAATGTGGCCGGCCACTAGTGCGCAATCTCGCGGGTTGCGTGGTGGCTGCGACATGATCTTGATGTTGTCGATATCGTCCACACAATTGATTTTTACGACCAACTGTGGTTCGTGTGAATAAACTATTCATTTTACTAGGTATACTATTACTATGCATAGGTACCAGCATAAGCAGCAGCAGTAGTTACAAATCGAATATTATATTTTCTTGATATATAATATGTACATTTATTTTTACATAAAATATATATTTTTTAATCGAACACGTATTTAGTACCTACGTTTTATTTTTTTCCGTTGTGAACCGGATCTACGGGGTAGTTGCGTAACACACTATCAGTAGCAATGGCTTTCATTTCGACAGTTCAACAATATTCATTGCGTTATTTACGTTGTTGAGCCGTCGAATTTTACGAACATATGAAGCAATGGATTAACAACGTCTTTTAAAATGATTCAGATTATGATTGGTAGTGTGTTACGCAATTAGGGTGCTACTTCAAACATATACAACGTGTAACGTTAAATGCGCAAAACCTCAGACACCCCAACTGATTTTTAATTCAATTGACCTATTTCAGAGAGAAAATAAGTCATTAAAAAAATTGTAAACTTTTTATGTGCTGTTTTAGTTTTACTGGCCATTCTGATCGTTTCTTGCGTCTGCGATGACGCTTTATCGAGGAAGGGGTCGTCGCCGAGCCGCTGCGCCGCGCTGACATTGGCTTGCTTGACCTATTAATAAATAGACACGGCAACGTTCTTAACGATGATTTTTTGAAAAATGTGACCTATATTAAAAAGTGGTTCAATTAATACTGCTCGTTATTCTGATCAAACTATTTTCAGGTTTTGCGCATTTAACGTTACACGTTGTATCTTTTAAAACATTTAGTTTTGAAAAAGTGCCATTAGTTATTTCAGTTATCAATTTACAAAATGGAAAATGGGTAACAAAATAATCATCAAAAGATCACTGAAAACTTATCAAGTACATTTTAATAACAGACTAATGCTTCAGTTAGTTTAATACTTTTACAATTAATAAAGTTTAGATACGTTTCAAGAGCTCAATTGGAAAATCGATGAAACGAAAAATCTGATCAGGCGAGTTTTCAATAGGCTTATCCAAGGAATGGGTATTAATATTAACTTATAACTACTAAATTGACGCACCAGATCACAACCGTATTAATTCATTTCTATCCCACAAACTGTAGGCATAGAAGCATTTCAATTCCACGCTTACCATATTATTTTTGTATCTTTTGTCTTTTGTCCCCCTCGGACTTCGAAAAAACTGAGTCTAAAACTATCAATTAGACATAAACATAGTTTTACAACGTGTATTGTTACTGTGCATACAGTACCTGCCATGCCATGCATACTATATGTATATGTACATGTATGCATGCTACGCTATACATGCTACGCCATGCATGCTACGCTATGCATGCTACGCTATGCATGCTACGCCATGCATACTACGCTATGCATGCTACGCTATCCATGCTACGCTATGCCTGCTACGCTATGCATGCTACGCTATGCATGATATGATATGCATGTTACGATATGCATGCTACGATATGCATGCTACAACACAATTACATATTGGAATACAATTCAATAATCTTTATTTTCTCTCTTCATAAAGGTTCACATAGTTATAAACTTATACATAGAGACAAGAATTATAGTGATCATTCACTGGTCATTTCGGTGTAGATACCTACTTCGAAATTAACTTTACAGAATAACACTAATTTGGATTTATTAACTCAGTACCTGTTATTTATAATTGCGGACCTTCATAGCGTTTGAGTTTCTAAACAATGTTTCCAAAAATGGAACCTGAAAACCCACAACCAACTTAGCGACGATCCATCATGTACCACGTGACGTACCCTCATCTCCTTTTGACATTTTAGTTCAAAATGTTAAGCATTATTTTTTTCGCGGACGCGCGTGTTCCGGATTTCGGCTCGTTGCTGCGGCTGCGAATCGCATCACTGATGCGTCGGATGCGCGACAGCCCCAATAGCCTCGTGGCTACTGTAGCCGGCAGGGTGGATGGCCTAATGGTGTCTCACTGGATGGCGGTACACAGACCGTCTTTCAGGTATGTGAAGTAGCCAGGTAGGCAGGTAGGTTGCATTGTATTGTATTGTGTTGTATTATTATATTGTATTGTATTATATTGTATAGTATTATATTGTATTGTATATTGTATTGTGTTATTGAATGTCTCTTTTTTACGTTATGGATCTCTGGTCTGATAATAAAGTTTTATTACTATTATTATTATTATTATTTTAAAACTGACCCGTGACCGTCACGTCTGGGTACTATGTTATGAACAAAGGATATTATACCAACAGGTGCCGTATTATGACGATTTAATGGCTTCATGATTCCAGTGTAAAACAGAGACGGAACTATAAATGACCGATAGCCTCATCTCTTTTTCGCACTGGAATTATAGTGGCACTTAGGTATACCTACTTCGTAATACGGTCCCTGCTTTTTACATTAGTGTCGCCCGTCGGGCGTCGAAATTGCCCATATTTTATCCAGATTTATAGTATCGGAGTTTGAGTTCTTAGAGCAACCACTTAACTCAATAGGTAAGTCGTGGTGCGACGACGTGCCGTTTTGCTTTTTTTTTTTGTTTCGAATACTGCGTTACATAATGTCGATCATTGAAGTGGCCATATCGTGATCTGCCTGCACATTTATGCGGCCTACCGAAATGTCTTTCCTTTGGTACTGTTGAGCTCCTCGAGTTATAAGTAGAGCTACACGATTACTGACAAATGCTTGCACGGAATAGAAAGAACCACAAAGATTTGAGTGGAGCAGTAAATCTGTGTGGATCTTTCCTCAAAAGACCATTTCAGGCACTGATGATCTAACAAAGATTATGTCTGGACTTTAAAGGAGGTCACGAGTTTGTTTCGCCATTTCTTCTCACGGGTAGTCAGATAGGAAATGTCGAATCCATTTAGCTTATTTTTTTATAATATGACGCCGCACAGGTCAATCGATCAGGTTAAGCTACGCTTGCCGCGGTTGGTCTGTGGATGGGTGACCATCTTTACATACCGAGACCCCTCCGTGCCTCGGAAAGCACGTTAAGCCGTTGGTCCCGGCTGTCAATCGTAGATCTTTGACAGTCGTTACGGGTGTCAGAAGCCCGAAAATCTGACAACCAGTCTTACCTAGGGGTATCGTATTACCCAGTAACTGGGTTGTGGAGGTCAGATAGGCAGTCGCTCCATGTAAAATACTGGTATTCAGCTGCATCCGGTTAGACTGGAAGCCGACCCCAACATAGTTGGGAAAAAGCTAGGCAGATGATGACGTGTAAAAGTTATTCTGATATCCTATTTACAGAATAAACAATTTCATTACATTTCGCGATACGCCGCCATTTCATGATTTGACCATCTTACATCCGCCATATTGTTCGAAACCCTGTATTTGCTACTGCGTAGTCGGGTAATAATGACCATTTCTACGATCAGACCACAATATAAACAAACAAACAACAAACAAACATTTAATCGTCCTATGACTAGACAAGCAAGTGATTTAGGTACAGTATAATAATAGTAGGTAAATTTTGACGCAAGTGTACAAAGTTTGACATTTGTCTGTGGATGGGTGACCATCTTTACATACCGAGACCACTCCGTGCCTCGGAAAGCACGTTAAGCCGTTGGTCCTGGCTGTCATTCGTAGATCTTTGACAGTCGTTACGGGTGTCAGAAGGCCGAAAATCTGACAACCAGTCTTACCTAGGGGTATCGTATTACCCAGTAACTGGGTTGTGGAGGTCAAATAAAAGCTCCATGTAAAATACTGGTATTCAGCTGCATCCGGTTAGACTGGAAGCCGACCCCAACATAGTTGGGAAAAGGCTAGGCAGATGATGATGATGTACAAAGTTTGACATTGCACCTGAGGCGGGATAGCAGACCAAGCCTGAGGGCTGAGCCGAGAGTGAAATTACAAATGCGTTTTTTAATTTTTTTTTTCGAGCGTCTTGCGCATTTCGCACTAAACTTGAATGAGAAACACAGCTGATTTGATCCCACCAAACAACCTCATAAACTGAGGAAAACCCTCTGAAAGCCGGGATAATAAAATATATAAACTCAATATATAGAGAACACTACGTTAATTTGTTGACAAAAATAAATACCTAATATATATTTTTTTTTTATTTATTATTTATTTACACAGTTTGTTATGGTGAAATTCGCTACTTAATTTAAATTTACTATAATAACTGTGTAAATCTGGTAACGTATACTCAATGAACGAACGAACTTCCTACATCGTTCTCACATGTGTAATTTCAACATGAATAATGTAATGGGCAAGAAACTCTACGGACAATCATAAAATTGTTACAAAATATTTGTAGCAATTTTATGACTGTCCGTAGAGTTTCTTGCCCGTTCTTCTCCATAGATACCTACTAAGCTTTGGAATGGGCAACTAAATTCATCTTTCTAACTGAGCGACCCCTTGACAATTCAAAAGTGCCTGTCATTGGTTTGTTTTGAAATAAATGCTTCGGGTTTGAGTTTGAAGGAAACCGCGCGAAATGAACGCGAAGTTGGCGTGCTTAGCTAAGGAATTGACGTGGTTTCGAAATAAGGAATCATTGAGTGGTCATAGTGGACAACGTGATGTCGTGTCTTGTCTTGTTTTCGGCAGACGTGATGATAAGTACTCATAAATAGCGAAACTCGGCAGAGGTGATGGGTATCATTATCTAAACATGATAAAAAACAAAAAAATATTTGATAGGTACTTTTTTTTTAATCTACTTCCTTAATTATTTCCGGCAGAGAATTGATGGTCGACAAACAATAATTATAATAGGTAGGTACTAACTTATTTATTTATATTTCATGTCTCTACTTCGGCCTTAACACACACACACACACACTGTGCTACTTTAAATTACACAAAAGCTATTTTAAAAGACCTTAGATACTAACTCAAACTCAAACTCAAACTCAAAGCATTTATTTCAAGTAAACCAATTATAGGCACTTTTGAATTGTCAAGGGGTCAGTCAGTCAGAAAGATGAAGCTAGTTGCCCATTCCAAAGGGAAGTAGGTACCTGTGGAGAAGAACGGGCAAGAAACTCCACGGACACTCTTTTAAATCATAAAAGTTGTTACAACATTTTGGTTACATCATTCAAGTTGAAATTATACATGTGAGAACGATGTAGAAAGACGTGCACGTTAAAAGCGTCAGTACTAAAAAAGATAACAAAAAAAAACAACAATTCAGAAATTAAAATACATAGATTAAAATTAAAATAAGCCATGGCAGCTAAGAGATGACCAGTCCCTACTGGCGGCGCCCGTTCACGAACATGACGTAGGGATCAGCACCATTTAGCTCAACCATTTTGAAGGGAACTTAATGATCCAACACACACGCCACCACCAGCGAGACATTTGAGTGAGCATGACATACCCTCAGCCGCCATGGCACATTCAAGTCAATGAAAGACGTACCCAGTAAATGGTAGCTTTATAGTTTAGGTACACAGTGCTCACATGTGTGTTATGCAATTATACAATATTAGAAGATTGAATTTATACAATACAAAGATAGTTTTTTCAATCTTCAGCAGTCTTCAGCAGCTCCAACTATATTTATATATTTCCGAATGCTAATTAATTAGTTTATGCGCCCTTGTGGAGCAGGACCAACGTTGAGCCAAGCATTTTTGTCTGCGATGTAATCCCCCAACTTATAATATGCTTGGCTGCATAGTGTGCGTTTTATGTAAGATTTGAATTTCGTTTCATTGAGTTGGAGTATGTGGGGAGGTATTTTATTGTAGCATTTTAAACAGTACCCCATGAAGGATGAGTCTACTTTAGCCAGTCTGAAACCTGGTTGAACTAATTGGTCCCTATTTCTAGTCCTATAGGTGTGTCTATCACCTCTTTTAGTGAAAAGATTTAGATTTTTCTTGTTACTTTTTCTTGTAACTTAACCTAAAAACAATATAATATTCAAGAAATCTGTAATTTTTTAATTTGTTAAGTAAATAATTGTAAAATTGACGAAAGCTAACATACGAAACATACTTATTAATAATCATTTATTGTTAGTACTTTTTTCTTTGACTGTACCACCTTGATTTCGTCTGATAAAACGTAACTTTTCGGGGGGAACAAGAACGGCCCAATCAGTACTTACCCGAATCATAAAGGACATGCCGAAAGGAAAGTCATGTCCTTTATGATCCACGCCACATGATAGTTGTATCACCTGCGGTTCCGTCGAGGCCTGCTGTACTTCGGGCTAGCGGAACCTCAAGATCGACTAAGCGTGCTACTGAGGTTCATCAGGATCGCTTCAACTATTATAATGGGTTAACTTTTTTTTTTATACCTTTTGATTTTTTACCGGTACTGCTTCTAACGGGAGAACGAAAGTTCGTCTTTATAAGATGTATTCATTCGAAAGTTTGCGTCATTTAGTGTTCACGAGCTACAAACCGATTGCAATCGTTTCACAAAGGAGAATGCCAACCAATGGGCCCCTTAGTTTTGGTGCCGTGTCAAGACTATTTACTTATCAAAAATCAAGTCGTATTTTTACATGGTCAAGTTTGTTTTATCAACATTTCTTTTACCCTAGGATTGAAAAACGAAATTAATATTTATTTTATTGAATTTATGTCAGTTCCGCCATTAAAACTTAACCTGAATGTTGCCAGACGACAAACTATGTCAATGAAATGATTGTAATCGATTGAAAATATCGATATTTTACTAATCCGCCTAAAATTACCGGAGATAGGCTACAATACCTTTTCTCCCATCGTAATCTAGCTAACGCTCTCACCTAAGCTAATCCCACATAATTATCATGTGTTTCATGGTAATTCCTACCGTCAGAAATATTCCGCTACATTCATACCTGTCGATTAGTTTCTTTAAAAAACAAAAGTTAGTACCACATACATTATTCTGGTTAGTACTCAGGTTAGAATCTCCCATAAATACCTAAATAGCATTTATCGAGCGTTTATGTTTATCGTGGTTAACTTTTTATGTAAATAACATTATTTATAACAAATCGATTTGGTAAATCGATTACCAAAATATTTAACATGGTCATACTTTTAGACAGATCTATATGTCAAATCAATGCATCAATCAAATTGTTTCGTGCTGTTTGTTTTGCGTCGAGCTGAATTTATTCCTCCGTATTTACTTCTGTTCTTTACAATTAGAATCCGTCGAGTTGAGCGTTTACGTTCCTCCAGTGGATTTGTTTTGTGATAATGGACTGTTTTAGTGACAAGTGAGCATATTGACTCTATTTACTTTAAGTGAGCTTTGGACTCTTGTTTTAGTGATAAGTGAGCAAATTCACTTTATTATAGTTATTAAGTGAGCCTTGGACTCTTGTTTACTCCTGAAAAATGTCTACACCTGGTAGAGGTCGGGTAAACCGCCCTCTCTCGCCGGTGTGTCAGTTGCTCCCTACGTTTGGCGCCTAATCTTCGTAGACGTCAAATCGAAGAATTTGATGAAGTAATACTTATCCTGAGATCCTGGGTAACACCTACACCGGTAAGTTTATAGTGTGTCATTTACAAGACTTATACGAACACAGGATGCCTATGTTTGGTCAATCAAGGGGTCATCGTCAACTGTAAATCGCTATTATTTCCGCTTTAACAGAAATTAACGTTTTAGGCAGTGTAAGGTGATCTGTGAGAAAACCTAGACCATAGCAATAAGCACATGAATAAATGAGTATGTATTATCTATTTAAGATTTCACTGATTTATTTTTGTTATATTTTCAGATATCCTCGATGTCATTCTGTGTCGAATGTTTTCTATTATTACAAAACTGGACATCATGAACCACAACATTATCCCTTGTATCCCCTGCTCTTGGACACCTCAACATATGTTTTGCGTGTGGCATGTCAATTGCAAGTTGCAGAACTCATAGGGTTAGTCAAGACTGTTCTCAAAGGAATTTTATAGGTACTAAGATGGACACCTGATTAACACGTAAGTGTTTTAATTGTGGCAGAATAACTATGATTGAACTAATTGAACAAAAATAAATAGTATACATATAATACTTTCTTATTTTTAGATCTTGCATTTGGAACAAGTTTGCCGTGCTTGTTGGGAGGCTGCATCGAGAGAAATACACAGCCAGGCCGTTGGTGGAGTTAACAGACCCACCGTGGAGTCTGTGTCAGTGACTGATAACAAGGACGATAACATCACAGGTGCTGTGATTCCTGTACCACCTCCACTACCACTGCCGGTTCTACCACCTCAGGAATAACAATTACCTCGAGCATTTTCAAAAATGAATTCACTAAAGTACAAATGGGTTTTGGCAATTTCACAACATTGCCTGTTCCTTGGTTGTACGAACACTGAATGTCTTTTAATAATAATAATAATAAAACCATTTATCCATCCATTTTAGCATTTTTTTTTTTTTTTTGTTTAAGTATGAGGCACTACAAAAGAAGTTTTGTTGTTACATCATAAAGTATATAGAGTCACTGGTAATTAGTGACCGATACTTAAACACATGATTCTACTCATCATTACAAACAACTTTTACTATCGGGCCAAATCTGAAATCACGAAAAAAAAAATCAGCTGTTCCCTACATTTATGTTCGTACGAGTCGTCAAAATGTAGGTAACAGCTGATTTTTATTTCGTGATTTCGGATTTGGTCCAATAGTAAAAGTTGTTTGTAACGATGAGTAGAATCATGTGTTTAAGTATCGGTCACTAATTACCAGTCACCCTATAATATATTCCCTTCACTGCAAGAATCTGCAGATATCATTTACATAGCAATTGTTTAAATACAGTAAATTATTTATCAGAATTTGTTCAAAGGGAACATATAAATAGAAGACATACGATTTTCCAAAGCATAAACAGCAGTGCTCCCAATCTAAATAACTTTCCAAGATTATCATTAATCGAATTAAAAATGATTTGCTTTAGAATCTTACCAATTAAAACAGGCAAGATACTATTATGAGGAGCATGTGCAGGCGAATGGTACCTGCTGTGTAGAAATAAGCAATGAATTAATAGAAGATTTGCCCTTAATATTAGGTCAAAACAATTGTCTAGTTAGCGCCACAATTAAATTGAGACATGTGAGTAGCAGGATTTAGTACACATATTTATTAATAAGTAGAGAGCAACATAGGGCAAATTCTTTAGAGAATATCATTGCTTATTATTGTAGTTGCTTAGTGGGAAATCATACAGTAGGGTGCTGCACTCATACTATGGTATACCATATTGTGGTATTTAAACTGGGGTCGTTTTAATGATATAAGTGCCCCAGTGCAATTTCTAGACCATATATTCCTTGAAGAATAAATGTTTTTCCTACCATTCATTGTTGTTTTGTTTTAAAGTAAGCAACCGTAGGCAGCTTTGCTTGTGAATGATCTGTGTGGTTGTTGTAACTTAGCCATGAGCTCCTCTAACCTAAGGCTTTAGTTGTAGGTAAGTATTTATTTTTAACAATACTACCCAATAGTGGTGAGGCCACAGCCTACTTAACGCTGACTGCCGGCACGGCACGGCAAGGGATATTTGTAAGCGAAAGTACTTAACCTACATAATTTATCTAGCAGGAGAAGAAGTTATGTAGTGTTTTCTAAATTCTGGAATCAATATTAATACTAAAACAATAGTATTATTTTAATTTCAAATATGTTAAAACAAAAAAAAACTGGTTTTATAACCTCAATTTCAGCATCCGAAAAAATAAGATTTCTCTTAAACTAGGGTGAAAAATTGAAAATCGATTTCAGGATATGAAAAGGTAATTCCAGGTCTACAAAACTAAGTTAAAACCACCGTGACACGCGAAGTTTTTTAGGGGCCCAAAACTTCTAACAAAATGGGCATTCTCCTTTGGAAGAACAAATACGTAACAAAGATTTACCATCTGGTATATTTTTAGGTTCCTCTTATTTTCTTTTAGTTATAACAATTTTTTTTATTATGATGATTGCAAGTTTTTTTTTTTAATATTGTTAAATTATTATACGTCTTTAAAAGGTGAATTTTCTTTTTTATTTTGCAACCGTACATATGTACAGGCTATCGTAACTTCTCAGCCATGACATTAGCCACATAAGAGCACATTCTCGTAATCCATACCTGTCAAAAACAGAAATCGAAATCGGCATGGGAACTGACGAATACTCGTTTAGTTGAAACAATTTAATATTGTATTTCTTATAACAATTCGCCCTTCGTCTATATGAGAGAGGTTTAGGAATTTATATGAGAGAGGGCATAGTGTGGGCCACAATTCAATTCTTAATTTGCAGGTCACTATTCGGTAGTACATACGCCAGTATATCAAGCTACCCGAAACTGACAAATTTTCCCAATCAACTTTGAGCCTAATGCGTTAGCGATAAAGTGGAAAATCTATTTTAAAAAATTTGACGGGTTTGTAGCAGCTTGATGTGCTGGCGTCTGTACAGTGACCAAAATATAATTTGAGACTGCGAAGAATATGTATTTATGAATGACTATTTATTTCACGAAGTTACGACATCAGGTGACCATCTTTACCAACGAACCCTCCGTGCCTCGGAAAGTACGGTAAGCCTTCGGGCCCGGCTGCCATTCGTGCTTCTATCAGTCGTTACGCATTGTCAGGAGCCCGAAAGTCTGACAACCAGTCTTGCCAAGGGGTATCGTATTACCCATTAACTGATTTGTGGAGGTCAGATAGGCACTCTCTCCATGTAAAATAATGGTTTTCAGCTGCATCCGGTTAGACTGGAAGCCGACACCATCATAGTTGGGAAAAGTCTAGGTAGATGATGATGAGGTATGGTAGGCCGCAAGTCACTGGACCTAATATTTTGCCTACTTTTTTTTTAACCTAAGTTTTAGCTGCGCATAAGTAGTACAGTTTCAAGACAATAGCAGGCCAGCTTATACTGGTTGTGGTATAATAAATAAAGTTCGGCCTACCTCACATTAACATTTAATTTGGCTACAGCCATTTTCATTTGTCTTAAATTCGCTCTTCGACATTCCGGGTCGTTCTAGATTAGCTTTCACAACTTTTTTTTTCGAAAAAGTTATATATGTTAAGTGTAAGAGTCATCATGTGCCTAGCCTTTTCCCAACTATTATAGTTGGGGTCGGCTTCCAGTCTAACCGGATGCAGCTAAATACCAGTATTTTACATGGAGCGACTGCCTATCTGACCTCCACAACCCAGTTACTGGGTAATACGATACCCCTAGGTAAGATTGTTTGTCACACTTTTGGGCTTCTGACTACCCGTAACGACAGTCAAAGATCCAAGAATGACAGCCGAGACCAACGGCTTAATGTGCTTTCCGAGGCAAGGAGGGGTCTCGGTATGTAAAGATGGTCACCCATCCACAGACCAACCACGGCAAGCGTAGCTTAACCTGATCGATCGACCTGTGCGGCTGTTACTATTTAGCTACGGGCCCCTCTGTTAAGTGTAAGAGTAGCCAACATTATTTACGCGTTGTAGCTATTATGCAGGCCCGCTATCTTTATTATGAAAATGCATACCTGTCTGCAGCTTAAAAGAAGTCTTCTACTCGCTTCCTCGCTTCTTGTTTTTTCCATAGGCAGCATTATGCCACTCTACCCGTGCGTGGGTGAAAATTATGCAAGTTAACAATATTTTAAACAATATTTCAAAAAAAAAAAATTAATTTGGAAAGCTGGTGCGAATTTAAAGAGTGTCTCTTCAAATTCGCACCAGCTTTCCAAATTAAAAATATGTTCCCAACATTCTACCTTCAGAAATCGGGACTATTTTTTATTATTTTTTTTACCAGGCCTTTCTTGCTGAAATTAATCATACAATGTATATAATGACTAACTTACAAACTAACACATCGGGTTTCGTGGTTTCGGGTTAGTGATCAGATTGTCTTGTGATATACACAGGCCTCTTCCAGCTTTTTCCATTCCTTTCTATCTTTAGCTTTCCTTGACCAAATAGCCTCTCCCACGTTGCAGATTACACCCACCCACATTTCACCAGTTACGTTTAAGTCCCATGTGTGTGTGTTTATTTTTTAAACGCCTACAATAATATAGTTTAAAATGGAACTACACGACCTTTCTTCTAATATACCTAATAAAATAAAACAGTGTAGCAAACTCTCACGTATCTCTCTAATAGCGAAATTGTCTCAATACTGTTTCTGTATATTATTATTATTATTTTTTATTTGTAACGTGCGTTTTGTTTATGCAGAATAAACGTTTTTTCTTTCTTTCTTTCTTTTTATATACGTATATTGTTGTCCACCTCTATTGTGACTTCTGACGTCACGACCTGAGACACCAGTACCCTTTCAGATAAATGAGGTCGTTCAGAGTGATTTCCTCAAGGTTCAGCTTTTAAATATTTCAGGTGTTTAGTCAGCTAGACAATAATTTAGTCAGAAATTCCAGAATAGTTTATAGGTTAAAATCAGTTTGACGGTAACATTTCCTGTGTTTCCATTTCATTTAATGTGAACAGTAGAAAACTTCCACCATTTCTACATGTGAAATAATTTTGTTGGATCGTTGCAGTCGTTTTGCGAGTATCTAATTTTTACCTTAGGTATTAAAATGCTAAAGAATGTAAGAAATTAATTCAATTAACTCCCAGACAGTGGAATGTGTTTACGGACTGTGAAGGAGAAAGAATAATTTAAGAGAAAAAAGTTTAATTGGACTGAAAATAAAACTTCTGTCATATTCATTTTATTGGTTTTCTTTTCTTCTTTACTTTAACTTTTTTACTGAATTTCCTTACCCCTTACCTTTATTCCTTTTAGGTGTGTAAAACACGTACCTACATTTTATTTCCACTTGAGAAAGTTTTCTCTTAAGAGGGTTTATCCCTTAGAGTCATGTTGGAGATTCAAAATTGATGATTTCCGACGGACAATAAAACCATAATGCGTTTAATTTATAGATGAGATGTTGACGTCATATTATTGGGAATTTTATAATCTAGTGCATGGCTGAAAAACATTTTAAATTTTTCGTATAGTTTTCTCATCAGAACCGTTTTTATGCAAGCCTTTTTTTAAACTAGCGATCGACGGTCTAAGCAGATGCGAGATATTAGTAAAACCATATACGACAAACTTATAACAACATTACTTTATAAAAAATAATAACATTTATTAGTGCATGGCTGAAAAAAAAACACGATTACTGTAAGTTTTCATTCAAGAAAAGTATATTCAAAAGTGTCAATTGTAGCCACTTTTCGAGATATTAAACGTGTTAGTTTAGGATGAAATCTCAAATATTTATATTTTCTTTTAGACCTAGTAAATTAAGACATTTATGTTCTAAAACATGGTTTAAATATTTTTTTGATAACTTATATGTTTATTTTACTATGAATTATTTAGTATTGCTAGAGCGGCGCGCTGAGCGGTATATAATCGGCGCGTGAATCCGCGCCGATTATATAGCAATACTAAATAATTCATAGTAAAATAAATATATAAGTTATTAAAAAAATATTTGAACCATGTTTTAGAACATAAATGTCTTAATTTACTAGGTCTAAAAGAAAATATAAATATTTCAGATTTCATCATAAACTAACACGTTTAATATCTCGAAAAGTGGCTACAATTGACACTTTTGAATATACTTTTCTTGAATGAAAACTTACAGTAATCGTGTTTTTTTTTCAGCCATGCACTAATAAATGTTATTATTTTTTATAAAGTAATGTTGTTATAAGTTTGTCGTATACGGTTTTACTAATATCTCGCATCTGCTTAGACCGTCGATCGCTAGTTTGAAAAAAGGCTTGCATAAAAACGGTTCTGATGAGAAAACTATACAAAAAATTGAAAATGTTTTTCAGCCATGCACTAGATTATAAAATTCCCAATAATATGACGTCAATATCTCATCTATAAATTAAACACATTATGGTTTTATTGTCCGTCGGAAATCATCAATTTTGAATCTCCAACATGGCTCTAAGGGATGAACCCTCTTAAGAGAGCAGAGATACGCGGGATATCTGGGGATAAAGGAAAAAAAGTACACAAATTATTTATATTCTTTCCTTATTCATTATAATTTCGTCGGCTCATTAATATTTAGCCAGAAAGGGTAAAATCATCCTCTTTGCTGGAATTTATTTCAACATAACGTAAACGTTGCCCTTCTTAGCAAATTGATTGTGATAATGAAAGCTATCGAAGTCGCTCAGTCCTTAAGTAATGCAACGATGAAGAAAGAAAAAAGTTTGTCCCATTAGTGGCAAATTCACTTGACACTGGTATTTCTTTTTAGCACACTCTCTTGTTTGTCTAGCTTGAAATATCCATCTATTGCAAGATGTAATGGCGAATATAGTAGATCGATTTTCGCCTGGCAAGCCGAATAGCCACTCCATTTACACAAGTCGATAAAAATCGCAGGTTACTAGTCATTTTGCATCAAAATGTCGGCGTTCATGCGGTGGCGGGCGATCGCCTGTGACTATATGCCGACCGCTTAACCGAGACGTTGCCTGACGTAGTACCGCGGTGCGGGAGGGGTGTGGTGACGTGATGTGAGAGCTCAATGATTCGTCAACTTGTGACAACTATCACACCTCCCGCACAGCTACCTTTTTTTTTTTTTTTTTTTTTTTTTTTTTTTTTGTTTCGGGGTGGAAAATCCTCATGGATGTCCGCCGCCCTGGGGCGGGCGGCGGGGTCTGTCAGACTCTTACTGACTAAAAACCACCCCGGTGTTCCCTCTCTCACCTACGCCGGGGGTCGCGGGAACGAACGATACTTCCGCAACCCCCGGCTGGTGCTGGCCCGCTCCTGCGGGCCTCTCCTCGTGTCAGGGGGGGGAGTGAGGTGTTAGACTCCCCCCGCGACGTCTAAGAGGGGCGCGCGTGGAACACTACGCGCCGCCGCCTCGGGTCCAGATGTGTGGGGGGCGACGGACGTCCCCAAGTCCGTCGCCCCTGGACCCATTTAGGGGGGCTGGAAGAGGGCGTTATCCGCCCTCCGCCGACGCCCGGTGCGCCTGCTGCGGGCGGGGTGAGGGGACGAGATCTCCCTCTCCCTTTCCGCAGCCTCCTTCTGCGAGACGACTGTTTCGCAGAAGGAAACCACCGCGTCCCAGGACTCCTCGCTGCCGACCATAGACTCGACCACGGCCGGCAGCGATAGGTCACTGCCTACTCCTGAGATGCCGCACAGCTACCTCAGGCAACGTCTCAGTTAATCGGTTGGATTATAAGCGTCTTCACGGTCGATTTAAAGCACCGTATGCGACCTGTCGCCGCACGACAAAAGTCGAAACTTACTCTACTTTGGATTTTAGTCTACTTTGGATTTTTGGCCTAGCCGAATGGCTATTTAGACTACATTTGCGGCTATAGTCACCTATGTAAAGCCCGCATGAACCGTAATTGTAACATGAATAATTTCGGCGAAAGTAGGAATCGGTTAAGTTCCTACCGTAGGAAAATGTGGAATTGAAAATACTACGGTAGGTGTAGGAAAATTTGAAATTGAAAATACAACAGAGGAACTGTTACATTGTGTGTAAAATACACACTGTATCGTATAAACTATAAAGATATGAATAGAGTCCTCAATTTTAACCCTTATGTGAGTGACGAAGTACCCGGGTACCTTTAGCATTTTAAATTTGATAATGCTGAAGGTACCCAGGTACCTCGTTACTCACATAAGTGTTAAATAAAAATATTATGTATGAAACGAATAGTTCCTATTGAAACTTGCGCTAACGACAGATACCTACTAAGATACAGCTTTGCTACGTAGCGACAAAATGATTCGTGCAGTTTTTTATTTAACACTATCCAGAGAGCAAAATTGATCTAAATTCAACGACCACTGAAAATGTAATGACATTCCTGACCTTATTTTCTGTCCATTGTTTTTATTCAGCAATTTCCATCCTAATCTCGTATAAATTATTGTCATAATGAAAACGCCATTTCATTAACAGATTTTTTTTTTTAAATACGGGAATATCTCCAACGTGATCGTTCGTAATTAAGCCTGCAATAATCAAATGTTAATTCTTATTATTTTCAATTAGGGGCGCAGCGTTCGCACATGTAGTCATAATGGCAGTACTTATACAACCTGTAACGTTAAATGCGCAAAACCTCAGACACCCCAACTGATTTTTAATTCAATTGACCTATTTCAGAGAGAAAATAAGTCATTAAAAAATGTTTAAAGGTTTTATGTGCTCTTTTAGTTTTACTGGCCATTCTGGTCGTTTCTTGCGTCTGCGACGACGCTTTATCGAGGGAGGAGTCGTCACCGGGCCGCTGCGCCGCGCTGACATTAGGTTGATTGACCTATTAATAAATAGACACGGCAACGTTTTTAATGAAGATTTTTTGAAAAATGTGACCTATATTATAAAGTTGTTCAATTAATGCTGCTCGTTATTCTGATCAAACTATTTTCAAGTTTTGCGCATTTAACGTTACACGTTGTACAGCTAACTGATAAGCAGTGCCTACTTACTTATACCTACACTGTGTATACGCGATGTTTAACTGTTTATTAGTTAAGAGTAAAGGTCTATCCACTAATTTCAGGGCCGTACACAAGACGTGACAATTTAAGACCATGGCTGTGGCACACACAGGTGCTCAACCTCCGTCGCCACCCGAATAAGGAAGTGTGTGAACAATTTCATTAAATTGTACACACCGATATTGGTTGAGCCCCTGACGGAACACAATCCGTCCACGTCTCGAGCACAGCCCTGGCATTTGTGGATATACCTTAAGACAGTAACAAAAATTACCTACCTATGTAGGTAATTTATTTTAGCGTTCCGTGGAACTAAAAACCAAATCTTAATAGTTCAACACATTGAATGATCAAGGTCATTTACATATATTTGGTTCTCTTAAAGTTACGACTGCATTATTTATTAAACCAAGTCCCTATCGCAGAGCGTCGGAGCTGACAATTCCACTATCTCGTTACACAATGTGGTGCATATTTTAGAATATATTGTTAGCTCATGCTTGCCTGACAAATATTTTTGCTTTATAAGTCTGAATATAATCCCAACACACTATCTTCGCGAAAGTTCCAGAGCGTTGAGTGACGTTGGCTTTTCATTATAATATATGATCAAACGAACTTGCAAAAGTGAAGTTCGATCGATATTATATGAGTACGTTTCATTCGAAGATATATAATAACAAAATTTAGTAACCTTTTTTTTTTTTTTCTACCTCCGGTTAGGCGCTCTGTCGGCTCGTCATTATTTTAAGAGATATTTTTCAAAATTTTCAGTTTTGGGTCTTGGGAGGGTGGGAGTATATATCTTCGAATGAAACGTACTCATATAATATCGATCGAACTTCACTTTTGCAAGTTCGTTTGATCATATATTATACTAGCGACCCGCCCCGGCTTCGCACGGGTGCAATGCTGATCACTATCAATATATAGGTAGTATAAAACAAAGTCGCTTCCCGCTGTCTGTCTGTCTCTATGTATGCTTAGAACTTTAAAACAGATTTTGATGCGGTTTTTTTTAATAGATAGAGTGATTCAAGAGGAAGGTTTATATGCATATAATACATGCATAATATATTAGAGAAACACTGATAATTTTAGAGCCATTATTTCTCTTAAAAAGTATAGAATAAAAAATGGTTATTGTGGGTTATCCCTAAGAGATAGACATATGCCATCGCGGACTTTTTTATAGACCTTTTTAAGGTGTACAATACTGTAGTACATTATTTTGATCTATCTCGTAGGGTTAAGCCAGCGTTTGCAATGTAAGCGTAAAAATGTGTTTATTTACGACATCACATTAGAAACCTCTAAAATGTACAGTGTTTCTCTACTATATTATGCATGTATTATACATATAAACCTTCCTCTTGAATTACTCTATCTATTAAAAAAAACCACATCAAAATCCGTTGCGTAGTTTTAAAGATCTAAGCATACATAGGGACAGACAGCGGGAAGCGACTTTGTTTTATACTATGTAGTGATTTCGACGTTTCATTCTTCAGATATACAGTGTGTCCGGACATGGACTAGCGATATTCTAAATACTTAAATATAAGCTATTTTAAAGTACTATTACACTATAGGCTTGGGTCCAATACACTTCCCCGCTATGTGGCAGCCATTTTGTTTTTTTTGTTGAAATATGCTCTATGCGAGTACAAAAAAAATCATATATCTCAAAGTTTTAGTCATACTGAGATAAAAATAGGCTTATTCGGAAGGCAATAATATTGTCTACCGTCTGCATTACAAAGCAATGTGTTCACAATTCCATAACTTTTGAAAAAAAATGTGAAAGTCGAAAAAAAAATCAAAAAATTATGCAATTCAACCAATAATGGTTAATTACTACAAAAACAACCCCGAGAACTTTTTTACTTTTTATACTAGATCGACAGTTTTTGAGCTACGCTACAATGCAACATAAAATTCACAACTGTATGTTTAATACTTTAAGAGTTATTGTTGTTTGAACATAGCGTATGCGCAAGCACAAAACGTCTTTGTTAACCGCCAGAGTGTCATTTATGGCATTCACTGTATTCCATCTGAGAGCAGGCGAGAAATACTGTTCGTTACTACCGTGAGTAAGCGAGATAGAACGTATTAGTCCACTACCTGAAACAAAATCAGTTTTAAGGACAAATTATTAGTTGGGTTAGTTTAGTTGTCCCTCGCCCTGCGTTGTGATCGCTATCGCTACTTTCACTTACCGTCCGTGCTGTTTACGTGCTGCGTTAGTGTTTTGTATTTAAAAGTGTGATAAAGTATGGCACAGCGTCAATATTCATCGCAACATATTGCTGACATACACTTTGTGTATGGCTTTTGCAATGGAAGTGCAAATTTGGCTGTACAAGAATATCGACGAAGGTACCCTAACAGGCCTACACCGAGTCGCCAAACTTTTATCGACGTGCATTCAAGATTAGCGGAAAGAGGTATTCAAAGAGCTGTTAATGAACGCAATCGCTTGGTATCGCCCGAAGATGAAGAAGAAGTGCTTAGACTAATAACCAATGATCCTAGACTAAGCGTTAGACGGATTTCAGTGCAACTTCGAATGTCTAAGTGGCATGTATGGAGAATTTTGAAAAGAGAAGGGTTACACCCTTATCATTTTCGACGGGTTCAAGACGTGATCGAACCAGATTTTGCTGCGAGATCTGTGTTTTGTTCGTGGATAAATAGAAATTTGAGACAGAACCGTAATTTTTTACAAAGAATACTGTGGACTGATGAAGCCAAATTTACAAGAGCTGGGATTACAAACCACAGAAACGACCATCTCTGGTGCTCCGCAAATCCAAGGGCGGTGCGCCCAAGCTCATTTCAACATGAATTCTCAGTAAATGTGTGGGCCGGCATAATCAACGATAGGCTGATAGGGCCATTGGAATTGCCACCTACATTAAACGGCGCTAGATTTTTAGAATTCTTACAGACACAGTTTGCGGACAGCCTCATGGACCTACCTCTATCATACCGTCGGCGTATGTGGTTCCAGCTCGATGGTGCACCCGCGCATTTTTCTCGAGCAGTGAGAGAATATTTAAATAATAATCTACAGCCGTGGATCGGTCGTGGTGGTGTAGTAGCGTGGCCGCCTCGCTCACCCGATTTGACACCCTTGGATTATTTTTTGTGGGGTCATATGAAACAAAAAGTATACGCTACAGTTCCAAATACCAGGGAAGAATTCGTCGCAAAAATTATGGCAGCCGCCGAAGAAATTAGATCCGATTTGGATTTAATTAGGCGCTCATCAACCCAGGTGGCACAGAGAGCCGTAGTGTGTCTACAAGCTGGAGGTGGCCACTTTGAGCAACTGCTTTAGATATTTTAATCTTCATTTAATATTGGAAAAAACATTAAATAAAATTCAATATGAATGTTATGTTTTTTTAATGATTTCCTGTTTAGGGTTCCGACAAAGGCCTTTTGTGCTTGCGCATACGCTATGTTCATACAACAATAACTCTTAAAGTATTAGACATACAGTTGTGAATTTTATGTTGTATTGTAGCTTAGCTCAAAAACTGTCGATCTAGTATAAAAAATAAAAAAGCTCTCGGGGTTGTTTTTGTAGTAATTAACAATTATTGGTTGAATTGCATAATTTTTTGTTTTTTTTTTCGACTTTCACATTTTTTTTCAAAAGTTATGGAATTGTGAACATATTGCTTTGTAGTGCAGACGGTAGACAATATTATTGCCTTTCGAATAAGCCTATTTTTATCTCAGTATGACTAAAACTTTGAGATATATGATTTTTTTTGTACTCGCATAGAGCATACTTCAACAAAAAAAACAAAATGGCTGCCACATAGCGGGGAAGTATATTGGACCTAAGCCTATAGTGTAATTGTACTTTAAAATAGCTTATATTTAAGTATTTAGAATATCGCTAGTCCATGTCCGGACACACTGTATAATAACAACAATGTAGATGTTCAGAGATGAAAATTTTGTGAAATAAAATAAACTGATTTACGAAAGAAAATTAGGATCCTCTTTTATTATCTGTAGGAAATTAATACTCTAAGTAATTAAATATTATTCATACAAGTATGTAAAGTACGGTACTAATGGTACTTATCTTTATAATCAATAACTATTCTTAATTATTACAACTTAAATGTAAATAATTACAACAAAACTCTGTTCTAAGTTACTTAATTATTTTTTGCCAATAGAATCACAAAGTATTGTTGTTTGTCTGTAATACTGACCGTGCAAAGTTACCTTTGTCCACTACTTGGCGGTGGTAGAACTTTGCGAAGGTTTGAGAAGTACTGGTCCAGCCAGCTGCTTTTCTAATGGCATCTAAAGAGAGCCCAGAGGCGGACGCCGCGGACGTGGCCGCGTGCCGCGTGCTATGCGCGCTGAACGCAGACACGTCCACGCCGCTCGCACACAGAACCTGCTTGATCCATCTGCTGATGGTTTGAGCAGTTGCTGATTTGTGCGGACGCTTATAAGTTAATATAAGGCTGTTCGTCGCTTCAGATCTTACATCTTGTGTGGCGAAAATATAATCTTCTATTATAGTGGCGGGGCAGATTGCCCTATTTTCATTAAAGTACGGTAATATCAGTACAGGTTGTTCGCGTCCAGCCGCAGATGTTTTGATGACATCAGAAATACCTATCTGAATACCAGATGGACCTAACACAATATTTTCTAATTTTATCAGAGAGAACGTCTGTACCCTATGTGCTGTACATAATGCTAGGAGAACCACTAGCTTCTTGGTGATTTTTTCAAGTGACAGTCCTCTGTTGGGTATCCATTCTGCGACAATATTTAGAACTACTTGTGGATCCCAGGTACAAGTGTATTTTGGAGTGGCAGGTCTTAATTTTTAAATGCCTTTTAGAAGCCTTTTAACTTGGTCGTTAGAAGTTACAATACTACCTAACAGTAAGGAAAGAGCTGAGCGATGAGAATTCAGAGATCCGTAAGTGGCACTTTTGTTAAATAGTTTAGTTAAAAATAACATAACATCTGATGGTGAACCAGAGTAAGGGTTAAGACTGTTTGCTTCACAGAACTGCCACCATAGTTTATAGGTACCGTTGTACTGGGACAGAGTATTCTGGGATAGCGAAGCCATCATTAGGTCGAGCGCAAGGCTTGGCGTTCCTCTGGACTCGAAGGCAGACCTGAGAGCACCGCTGCAGCCAGGGTAAAATGTCTAAGAGGGAGTTGGGGAGTCCTGAAAGAGGACAAGGAAATATTTGAATCAGGCGTTAAGTATAAAATATCAGACTGACGTATTTTATTGAGTAATGGAAACCAAGGCTGTGACGGCCAATAAGGGAATATAATTATACCTATTGCTTCGTCTTTGATAATTTTCTGTATGCATTTCAAAATCAAAGAGAAGGGTAGAAATGCATAAAAGTACCCTGTGTGTTTCCAATTTATTGTAAATGCATCTACTGTCATGGCATCAGGGTCTGGTTTCCATGAAACATACGATTTGCATTTTGCATTAGTGCGAGAAGCAAAGAGATCTATTACTGGTTCGCCAAAAAATGCCAATACCTTCTGATATTCTGAGTCAGAGAGGTTCCATTCGATATCGGGATTGATTTTTCTCGACTCTTGATCTGCTTCTACGTTATCTTTTGTATTTATATACGACGCAAACAGCCAGATATTCCGTTTCTCGCACCACTGCCAGATAGTTTTTGTTAAGTTGGTTAAATGAGGGAATTGAATCCCTCCCATTTTATTTATGTAACTAATAGCAGTGGTGTTGTCAACGCGTAGCAAAATATTACAATCATTGTACTTTGGGTCACGAGCGAAGCATTTCAGGCCAAGAAAGACAGCAAGCAACTCTAGATAATTAATATGAAAGTTGCGCTAGCTGTCTTTCCAACCACCGTTGACACGTTCGTTATTACAAAATGCACCCCAACCTGTTTTAGAAGCATCAGAAATTATTTCTAAAACAAAATGTTTTGATTCGAGGGGATTTGATGTGAAATTTATATTTTTAATCCACCACTGTCAGGTAATATTATAGCAGAAGGTCTAAATTTAGCTTCGTATGTTTGATACTTTTTAAGAGCTAAATATTTCTGTCTCTCTAGTTCTTTTGTATAGAGCCAGCCATATCTTACGGCAGGACATGCTGCGGTCAGAACCCCTAACAAGCGAGAAAATTCCCTAATAGTACAAATCGGTAACTTTAAATATTTATGCACAAATTGTAATATTTTGTGTCGCTTTTCTATCGGCAATGCTATTGACATGTCTATAGAGTCGTATATAAATCCTAGAAACTTGCAACATTGTTGTGGGTGTAGACTACTTTTATCAAAGTTAACTACAAAACCTAAGCAATTGAGTAATTTAAGAGTTTCGGTAACATTTGTATGACACTCGTCGTAGGTATCTCCAAGACATAATAAATCGTCAAGAAATATAACAGATTTAAATCCACGATGCCTTAAATAACCTACAACTTCTTTCATGATTTTTGTGAAAGTCCGCGTTGCGGAGGATAGTCCGTAAGGCAAAGCGTTAAATTCATATGTGTAATTGCGTAATGTTTCGTCTTCAAATTGAAATCTTAAATACTTGCGATGAGATCTAGCTACAGGAACAAGTAAGTATGACTCTTTAAGATCTATGGTTGCCATGAAGCCATTGTTTGGTATCATTTTTGATGCAGTTCTATGGTCTTCCATCTTAAAATGCTCATTTGAAACGAACTTATTTAATTGTTTAAGATTTAATATAAATCTATAGTTACCATTCGATTTTGGTGTCAAGAAAATGTTAGATACAAATTGATCAAATATAGGTTTTCGTTCCGTAATCGCGCCTAAATCTAATAAGTTATGAATAGCTACTCTCATATCCCGTTTTTCCTCGACGGAAAAGGAATTTCGAGGAACAGTACCCTGTACAACTTTACGCGAAAAAGGTATGTAGTAACCGTGATAAATCCAACTCAGAATAACCGTGTTCTTTGTAATGCCACACCAACAATCATAGTAAAATTGTAGTCTACCAGCATGTACCTGAGTTATTGCCTCGTAGGGACACGCTTGTTGGAGCTCGCGGCCGCACTCGCTCGCGCTGACGTCGACGTCGGCGGTGCTGGCGGCGCCCGGCGGTAAGGTTGATGTACTGGTGCCCGGTACGAGAATGTCCGCCCCCCCCCTTCTCGATGACGGGAAGCGAGGAGGCCCTGACCAGTTTCCCTGGTTCTGAAAACGAGCACTCGACGTCGGAATGTTTGATGTTGACGGCTTTGGAATAGGTGTTTTTTTTTTTTTTTTTGCAGTCCTTGTTTCTCGATCGCTTTTGAGGCCTTGATTTTATCCGGTAATTTACTTCCAAAGAGGGTTTCATCTCTGTCTTGATCCTGTATTAAGGTTAAGAACGACTTGTCCAAACCTGGCGTCATAAGTTTTGTTCTTACTTGTGTCTCGGTAAAGTGGAGATCAGTAAGAATGCGGCAGCTGTCTGACAAAATTTTTACAGCTAGTACCTTGTCTTCACCGGTTAGCAGCAGGGTCATTGCCTTGTTGATAGCCGAAATACCCAGGCCGAGTTGGTCCTGTTTGGCTTGAAGCTTTTTGTCTCTGTTTCTTACTAAATCAGTGACAGCAGCCGATATTTCTACGTTCAAAGTAGGCGCTTTGAGTAGCTTGCAATTGTTAGGAATAGTATATCCTTTCAGAAGCGTTTCTTTGGCTTCGCTTTGTAGACCTTTTTTAAGAATTGGTAACCAACGCTGAGCCAGCTTGTCGTGTATGTCCGGGCCGTAAACTGGAATATCGACAACAGCGTCGCCCAAAGCTTCCAGTAGGTCTGGGTCAAGTTCAGGCTCAGTGTTTACTTGTTGCGAGGCTGGTGGCTGGTGATCGGGTGACTTGGAAGTTGATGGCACATCTGGTGGTGTTTCATCGACATCAATGTGTACTTCTACGTTTTTCGTTCCGGTATCTGAAATTTTCATTTTTTTTTTTTTGAGGGTAGTTAACAAAAAAAAAATGGTAGGAGGATTCCTATATTGTATATGTTTAATCGTAGATTTTTATAGGGTCCTTGCCCACAGTGTTCAACGGTACCATATTTTTGTTGTTTTTACAAGCCTTCGTGTTAACCCGCAGTTGAACCTCCAGGCTGATATTTTCTAGCGTCATGCTAACCCATCGTGATAACCCGCAGTTGATCCTCCACGGAAGCTTATAGACGCTGAACGAAGTGAATTCCACTTTGTAAACAATAATCTCATCACTTCACTTTGCAATGGAAAAAAAAAAATAAACTCACCTTGTATTTCCTCGGAATCCGATGACGATGAGTACACTATTAAGCGACTACGTCTTTTCTATTTTTGCACTATAGTATTGTATTCTTTCGTCAGTACTTCGTTTGGGCATTTTCTTAAATTAATTTTTTCTATAAAACTTTTTTTTTTTTTCCGAGATTGGTGTGCTTGTTGCCACGCACGAAAAAATAATGACGAGCCGACAGAGCGCCTAACCGGAGGTAGAAAAAAAAAAAAAAAGGTTACTAAATTACCAGTGCGAAGTTGCCAGTAGGATAAAAATTACTACATTGTTGTTATTATATATCTGAAGAATGAAACGTCGAAATATAATTATACATATGTAGGTATTTAATTAAATTAACCTTCTCAGACGTTTTTAGTTACACGAATGAGGAGCCGTCGTAAACTCACAATATCGTGTTTCAACTACTAAAGGTCTTTTCACATTGTGTGTGTCTGGCCACCTCTTTACCGCTGTGGTTATGGCTCGTCTATACAAACCCTAACCACAGCACAATTTTCACGTGATTGTTTGTTTCATCTCATTTTACAGGGGAGGTTCTTGCCCACAAAGGTGCAGCTAATTGCAATGTTAAGTAAGTATTTCTTATGTTTTGTAATTTGAATATGTTTATACAACGTGTAACGTTAAATGCGCAAAACCTGAAAATTGTTTTATCCGAATAACGAGCAGAATTAATTGAACCACTTTTTAATATAGGTCACATTTTTCAAAAAATCTCCATTAAAAACGTTGCCGTGTCTATTTATTAATAGGTCAAGCAAGCCAATGCCAGCGCGGCGCAGCGGCCCGGTGACGACTCCTCCCTCGATAAAGCGTCGTCGCAGACGCAAGAAACGATCAGAATAGCCAGTAAAACCAAAACAACACATAAAACCTTTAAAAAAATTTTTAATGACTTATTTTCACTGTGAAATAGTTCAATTGAATTAAAAATCAGAGTTTTTGCGCATTTAACGTTACACGTTGTATACACGGTGAAACGAGGAATTTATCAGCTGCACCTTAACATGTCATGGGTATATATGGATAGGTAGGTACATGAATTAGATATACTTTTAATCATAGCAAGCTTCGCGTTATACCGGTAAAAAAAATCGGGAAGCATTACCCCAGAACTCACACAATCCATCATGTGTGGTCAATGTAGCACTGATGTAAGACCTTAATCAAAAGCCTTACGTCTCCATTTAGCTCGCGCGTGTAACAAGAGATAAATACTGTGGATCATTAAGTTAATGTTCCACGGGTTCGGTCTGGCAAAGTGTAGGTACTTAAGGGGGTTCGAAAAATACTGATATAAACCGTAATGTAAACTGAGATAATGACATCCATATTCCATTGTATATAATACGTCACATTTAATTTTAGTTTCCGCGTGCCAAAATATTTACTTTCACTCTACGGAACATTTCGACGCTTAGTTCAATCTCGGAATCAGATTGCACAGACTATATGTACAAAATATTTGTGTCTTCACCCCTCTTTCGTGAACTCATTAATTTTCATCATAGAAGACAGCTCGGTTGGCATGAAGCTTTCGTTCATTAACGAATCACAGATATATTTTATGCTTTCACGAAATCATCGCTTTAAATTTGTTACAAGAATTTACACTGCTTCATTTGTGTTAAACATCTGCTTGCCAACTACCTACATTAAAGTACAAGTACCTACCGGCTGTTACTTTGTCCATATTGGACATGTTGAACATGGACAAAACGAAGATCATGTCAAATGCCACTGTCAAACCCACTCTCATGAAGATCGGAGACGCTACACTCGAAGTCGTAGACGAGTATGTTCACCTGGGACAAAATGTCCAGTTAGATAGGTCCAACTTCGAGAAAGAGGTCAATCGTCGAATCCAACTCGACTGGACAGCGTTCCGGAAGCTGCGCAATATCTTCTCGTCTCACATACCGCAGTGTCTCAAGATGAAAGTATTTGACCAGTGCGTGTTGCCAGTCATGACCTATGGTACTGAAACGCGGTCGCTCACAATGGGCCTTATTAGAAGGCTAAAAGTCACCCAAAGGGCAATGGAGAGGGCTATGCTTGGAGTTTTCCTGCGTGATCGAATCAGAAATGAAGAGATGCGCAGGAGAACCAAGGTAACCGACATAGCCCAAGGAATTGCCAAACATAAGTGGCAGTGGGCATGGCATATTGCTCGCAAAACAGATGGCCGATGGAGCCGAAAGGTTCTGGAGTGACCGCGTACCGGAAGACGTAGCGTCGGAAGGCCTTCCACAAGGTGGACCGACAACCTTGTGAAGGCCGCAGGATCCCGTTGGATGCAAGAAGCACAAAACCGGTCGAAGAGGAGGTGCTTGGGGGAGGACTATGTCCAGCAGTGGACGTTCGGCTGAAATGATGATCTACCGGCTACCTGCGTCTTCATCCGCATGTATTTAAACTCTAATAGAAAGAACATACGAGGGGCCCGTGGCTAAATAATAACAGCCGCGCAGGTCGATCGATCAGGTTAAGCTACGCTAGCCACGGTTGATCTGTGGATGGGTGACCATCTTTACATACCGAGACTCCTCCGTGCCTCGGAAAGCACGTTAAGCCGTTGGTCCCGGCTGTCATTCGTAGATCTTTGACAGTCGTTACGGGTAGTCAGAAGCCCGAAAGTCTGACAACCAATCTTACCAAGGGGTATCGTGTTACCCAGTAACTGGGTTGTGGAGGTCAGATAGGCAGTCGCTCCATGTAAAATACTGGTATTCAGCTGCATCCGGTTAGACTGGAAGCCGACCCCAACATAGTTGGGAAAAGGCTAGGCAGATGATGATGAGAAAGAAAATACGTTTATTTGTGGTAAACATAACGCAGAGAAAGAACACAAACACAAAAAGAACAAGTTGGGGAAAAATATGCGTCACATCCACACAAAACGGCCATCACTCAGCATAATGCTACGACCCTATACGAGACAGAGCCCCAGCGCTAGTTCAATTTTGGACTCACCTGAAACTCTTTTCTTACCTGATTCACAATTCTACTTTCAGCATTTTAAAGCTGTGTCGAAAGAAATATACATAAATATAGGCGAGTTGGAGGCCTCTACGTAATACTAGAAGCCAGTCTCGTCCGCAATAATGTAAATCATATTGGCGCCGGTCAAAGGTCGCTGTATTTTCGTTTAGAATTCCTTTTTAGGTTACCTCCTACAATAAATTCAGCGGTAAACGAGTCACACAGCCCAAATGTATGAATCTTACGTCGTGAACTCTCGCAGCCAGATAAAGTTCATAGTCTCTTAATAGAGTAAAGCTGTAAGTAATAAATGCGGGTTACCCAGACTACACTAGAACTATTTAATTCACGACTGCAAACAACCTCCATGTTTGCACGTTACAATAAGTTTTAATTAAGTTGTTTGAAGAGGACCCACGGGTAGTATGGGACATTAACTAGCTATGAATAAGACACAATATCTTAGCAGTGGGTTTGTGTAGCAGTGGACTGCAGTTGGGTTGGCTGAATCCAAAATGATACACCGCCACTTATCACCGAGCAATTCACTTTACATATAGAATAGAATAGAAAAGTTTTTATTTCAGACCGGAGTCCATAGGGTTAGTAACAATTTTTCTTAACTGCTAGTGTTAACCCTTAAATGCATGATTTATTGTATCGTATTGCAAAAAATGCTATTGTATATGTATTTATCTATACAATTTAGAAAAAATATATATAATAAATATTAATAGTCATAGAGTATATATATTGTTTTGACATAAAGAGGTGCGTTCAGACACTCACAGCTATCACATTCTTAAAAAAATTAAATAACGAACTTTGTTGCCATATGGCAACATTATGCATTTAAGGGTTAATAGGTTACAAATACAAATAAAAATACACAATTAAAATTCAGCGTGGAGCCGCATCCACCTCCGCAGCATCGGGGAATCCCACCGATCTGCGAACACACTGAGAATACCGTTGGTGCTGCCGCGAGCACGAGTCATCACGGACCGGTGAGATCGTAACAGCAGTGCACTTACCTTTACCCAAGTATCTTAAAGAACACCCTATTTCTTATTCATACACACATTATGTTCTCCGGCTAGGTATTAGAACAGATACAAGGTTCAATTTCTTTGTTATTAGTTTTAAGAGTGAATCAGTAAAATGTTTATAACACACAAATGTTTGTTACATATGGGATTTTGTCCCTCTAGTGTGAAAGGATCAAAAGCCCAAATGTAAGGTGGGTTGGTATTAAAAATAAAATAAACAACAAACGGTCAACAAATATTTATTTGAGGTTGGTTTTACAAATTAGGTTATGGCCAGCCAGCTTTAACCTCAGCGGTATTACTAATGGTCGTGGGGGGTTGGAGATACACCGGTACTGTTCCTTATACAATATGGAATTTAAAAGTTGGGTATAATATCATAATAATAGGTGATAATATCAAGGCAAAACCTTCCAGTGTTATTGGTTTACTAATATTCTAAATGGGCGCCAGGGACTTGGAAGAGTCCCGGATCCCGAAGCCGACGAAGATGTTCGATTCTATTCCAGTTACACGTAGGTGTCGAACCCGGGGTCCTTTATTTAAATGGATTTGAAGATCGGCTTCCAATTTTGAAAGCCGAACCAGTAATCAAGCGGTTCATATAGGAACCGTAGGTAAATATAATAAACGGTTGCGTTTATAAGTAAGGAAAAGTTTAAAAGTATAAAGAAAGTCTCTAAGTAAAAAAAAAAAACCGTCACGCCTGCGCTATCGCTAGACGGACGCTGCCAACCGCACTGCCGTCTCCTCAGGAGGCTATGTGCTGGCTCGAGGAACGGGTCTCGCGTCCAGGCCCCAGATGCTCCTCTGGATACTGGCGACGAGACGAATCTCTCGAGGTGCCTCTCCTGGAATTGACAATACGGAGACCCTATGATATAAGGGGAAACTAATTTACTTTCCTTCCGGAGGAATAGAAGGGACTGAGCTAGGAAATCTAAAGGCTAAAACACTAGCCCGTTAACAGGGCCTTTCGCAAATACCATACAATGAGCTACGACTTCTAATTGCCTTTCCCTGCGCGGTGGAACAACAAGGAGTAGGGCCACCCACGTGGCGTCTATCAACTGAACTATAAGGTAATACCGTGGTCAACACTGAGGAATTTTCTACAGCTTATTTATGATAAAAAGTAAGCGGGTGTAATACTCACGGTTGTTTGAGGTGAAACAAACTTGATGGCAAAATCCGTTCGATGTCGTCTGAACTCAGATCCGACTATGCGCTATTTGGAATCCTTTGAAAACGGTAAATAAAATATGTCGTAAAATGTTTGTAAACATGTGTACAAATGAACTTGAAGTTCTGATTAATTTTTCCAAGGACCGGCCATCAAAATCTCTTTTCGTTATCCTTTATAATTCTAACAGAAATATAAATTGATTCAAACGTTGATCGTTATATCCATTTTTGTATACTTAAGTTAAAGTTACTTTTTATATTTAACACAGTAGAATATAATTACTTTCAGATCTAAGACGTAGCCAAGCGAACACAATCAATCCGTACTAAATGGTTTTCAATAATTCTAAGAATTTATTAAAGTAAATCTGTTTGGACTTGATGCCAGAGGTTTACTCTTTCAAAGGACTCGATCTTACAAAAGCAAAGAGATAGGTATCGTATTAATAGAAGTATTTTATAAAAAAAAACTAAAAACGTTCTTCTGTTTTATATTAAGTTGGTAAGCAATACCAAAAGTTTAGTCAAAATTGATTTCGTTAGTGACTGAAGATGTTGTGAAGTTTGGTCAAGTATACGACTTGAAATAAAGTTCTAAAGGAAAGTTATAAAGCTACTCAGCATTATTCGAATGCGTACTTCTTACAATAAAGTGGAACGAAGTATTTTTTTTTTTTAAGACGAAATCAAACTAATATTATAAAGGCGAAAGTTTGTGAGTGTGTGTGCTTGTATGTTTGTTACTTCTTCACGCTCAAACGGCTGAACGGATTTGGATGAAATTTGGTACACAGATAGTTTATAACCGGGATTAACACATAGGATACGTTTTATCCCGATATTCCCACAGAGTCGACCATTACGCGGGTGAAACTGCGGGGCGCAGCTAGTGCACACATAATTACACTCCTGTACGCGCTAAAGGGATGGGCAGAGTTGCACTTAATAGTACACCCACATTTCACGAGCTATGTTTGTTTAGTCCCATGTAATAGGGGCTAGCCTATTGCCGTAAGAGGAAGTGAAAGTAGGTACGTAAGTAATTGGTGATCCGCTACCACTGGCGGTCAGTACGAATTTAACGATATACCTGCCTGGATAGGTAGGTATATCGTGAAATTTGTGTATGTAAATTCGAATACATGTGTGGGTACATACGTTATCGAATGCATATCGAAATCCAATATCTGTATTCGGGATCGGATGACGTCATCAATTGCTATGCTGCGTTGCGTATCATTCAGGAATATCTTACATTAGAAGGCGGAAGACATCAAATAATTACATATATAAATATTCGAAAGATGTTTCTTTTTATGATATGGGTAGGTATTTTTTTGTTTTTAAAAGATTTTCGTTTTTTCAGCTCCTAAACTAAATAGAATTGCTAGTCCAACCTGCTCTAGGTATTTATCTATGCTTATGTACCTATACCTATCTAGGTATAGGTATATAAGCATAGATAAAATAGACATCTGTCTAGAGAAATTTTTTTTTTCTTACGAGCAAAAAAAAATTAAGCTATTAAAAGAATGTGAAATGAAATTAATAAAAGAATAGAAAAATATAAAGTCTAGACCGTTTTTTACAAAAGCATTGTAATGTATTTTAATAATTTGAAATACTTTATTCGACATGGTTGAGATTGAACTGCCGGTCGATTCTGTAAAAATCTCACCGTGAAATCATAAGTGAAGTGAGCACTTAATAGTGCTAATCCCTAGCGAAAGACAGCTCACTCCACGCTCACTTCACCCAAGCTTTCACGGTGAGATGGTTACAGAATCGCACGGCTGATCTGAAAAGCTACTAGACTACTACTAGCCTATGGTGATGTGTGTTACTATGACCTTAATGCAGATCTCCTCTATAAACTTGACCGTCTTCTCAATAACTGCATTCGATTCGTTTTCAATCTTCGTAAGTATGCTTAAATTATTGTGTTTGTGATGGTAGAAATGAAAATAATAAGATCCATTAATTGGAGTACTTTTGTACCATAGAAGTGGAGTCATAAGATAACACATGGGCACATGGGATAACGCATCGCATAATCACTGTGATGAGCTTCATACTCTTCAAACCTCCTGAGCACCTACTGAGCCACTTCATTGTTTGTTTGTTTGTTTTAAAAAACGTTGCCCCACACTAGGAATTTCTCCTGTATCGTGGGTGCGTTTACAAACATTTAAACTCACATACACAAACAGCCAGACCCGGAACAACTACTTGTAGGTCATACAAATATTTGTTCCGTGCGGGAATTGAACCCGCGACACGGTGCGCAGCAGTCAATCGCTTAACCACTGCGCCAACCGTGCCGTCCATTGAGCTTTCCCTTTAGATGCTTTCATCATGTGTACTCGGAATGAAGAATAAACTACCTTTGTAGGTCTTCCTTCTTCTAATTGCCGCCGGCGCGGCGTTTAATTTTTTATATGATTTTTTTTCTAAATCAGTCTGAAATCCTGTAAAATATTGTCGAAATCCACATTTACTAAGGCACAACTCGATATTAGGAACAAAAATATCTCGAAGCACACAATATTCCTATTGAATCGATCAGCTGATTCAAATAAAATCCGCCATCTTGCCTCTTGGCAGTGCTCCGGTGATGTTTAATTTTGACAGCTACGTACTAATCAATTGCTTAGCAATCTCTTAGCGCTAAATAGCATTTACGAGCAATTGATTAAAATTTAAGAGTCGTTTATAAATAGGACTGTTAATACATTTTGTACTATAGTACAGACGTTAACACATCAAGCTACTACAAAATAAATTTGACAGAAAGCTACTACAATCTGTCAAATTTCTTCAATAGATATTGAACTTCATAGTTAAAGCATAAGGTTCAAAGTTGATTGGGAAAATTTGACAGTTTCGGGTAGCTTGATGTACTAGAGTGTACATACTACTTCCATGGAAGTACCTGTTTTTTTTTAGACTATAATCTACACATAATTTTGACCAGTATCATACCTAATTGTAATACATTATGGTACTTGTGGTGTTGGTACTACATGAGTTATGCTATTTGATTGTCGAAACGCACTGAGGCCGAGCTCAAAGCGCGTCTAGACAGGGATTTGCATGTCGACGCTTCCCGTAACCCGGCTTACTCCTTTAGAGTCAAAGGATAAGCAATTAAGCCACTAAGATTAAAAGTGGTAATGTTACCAGTATTCTAGACATCGACAATATTTACATATTAACACTCATTAACCTAACGATTAACGATCTACATATAGGTGTTCACGGACAAACGAGCTGCGATTTTTCAAAAACAACCCATTGAATCTAAGTAAGGTACCTACAGTTCTTTTTATTATGCCCATTAAAACGATTTTTCAATTATTGTATACCCAGAATAAGTAGGAGATTTTATTATTAAAATTAAAATGCTTATAATTATATACAGTCGACTCTCAAACCTGCGATAATTTGAACATCTCTATAATTCAAAGTTATCACGAGTTCCCTACAAAGTGTCTTTAAATTTCGAACTAAATCAATAAATTGTTATGCAATGGTAATTCGAACGAAAAAATCATTGCTACGTAACAAAACGACGCGTTAATTCGAACTTATCGGCGCAACACTTAATAATTCGAAGTTTTATTTATTTTCTCTCAAAAATTTCGAACCATTTGATATTTCAAACACTCGATAATTCGTAATATTTTAAGAGTCCCTCGAGTTTCGAATTAACGAGAGTCGACTGTAAAAGATGTGACACCACTAACTATTTACACTAGGTACTAAACTAAATGACTAACTAACTAATCATACAAATAAATACAAAAAAGTAAAAGGACACTAAGAGCGCCTTTAAACGCCCGTATTTTTTCCTTACGCCGGACTGGTGTCCGTCGAGTCGAGGGGAAGCGGTGGTGCATCCGGCGTAAATTGTTCGCCGGACCGATGTCCGGTGCATTCATTATAAACCACATTCATTATAAACCATACACCACCGCGAATCCGGTAAAAAACACGGTCCGTTATCCGGTGAAAAAAACGGACGTTTACACGTGCTCTTAGGCGTCAAAGTCATCCGCATCGCTGTCATCCGGAAAAGGGCCAAGAAGACTGGCAGTATTGTCACGATATAGTAGTCCTCCAGACCGTATTTCAGCCATAGACAATCTCATCGGAGACTGGCCTTCGGCGCGGGAGATATTATAGTGCACAAGTGTGTGCGCAGACACAGGTGCACTACTGCAGTCAATCTTCTCTTACTCACGTAGTCCGATGGGACGGCAATCCGACACGACCGGAGAGAGATCAGGCCCAGGACCAACGGCTTAACGTGCTTTCCGAGGCACGGGGGTGTCACACCGTCAATTTCCAAACTCCTTAATGAACTCCTTAAACTCCTTTGAGAAATCCTTAATGAAAATGGAAAAAAAACCCAATAACACTTACAAGGCGAGTAACAAACTTGGGAATCACAGATTCCGTTGATTTTAGTGCGTCTTACCATTTTACCTAGTTATTGCGGGGAGACTACTCTACAACATAAATATATAAAAAATCTACGGAATCTGTGATTATCTGTGGTACTCCCCTTGTTAGCCCGACTTGGGAATCGAACCTAGGACTGCTCAGCAGTCACAGAGACCAGCAGACTGCGATATTATTGTCTTCATTATTGTTTTCAGACTAAAAATAAAACATCAAAAGTACTCGTCAAAAGCTTCATTACTGATCATTAATCACCATCAATGGCGAAAATTACTCACAATTTGCGCTATTTTTAACGGCACTTGTACTCTAGACTCATTTGTTTTGTAATCCCGTTTATTTTCTGCTTCAACAGGCGAGAATATACTGAACAGATTTAAGTACTTCGTAAAGGTTAACTAAGGTCAGTTAGATCGATATTGGTATGATTGAACTCTAAGATATCAACGATACCTGCCGTGAAATCTAGATGAGACATCTTGATTGCATGGCTATGTTATGGATATCGCGATAACTGACGCGTTGATCCCGTGTCTAGTCTGCTGAGTCAGCAGCTAGATAATATTGATAATATTAGTTATTTAGAATAATACTGAGCTTATTCCCATTAATAGTACTTGCTTTGTTTGAATCTATACATATTATAAAATTAAAGTCGCTTATCGTATCTGTATGACCGCGTCGTTCCTCGAAGCCGCAGCGGATTTTGACGTGGTGTTCACCAACATTGAGAGAAGTTATTCCGGAAGGTTCATGTGTACAATAATTTATTATTAAACTTAGATATAATAAAGAAATCCCGATGTTTTGTCAAGTCGTAAAAACCCTGCGAAGCAGGGACGGGTCTTGAAAGTTGAAGTGTTTTGTCGGCTTTACACATGAAGAAAAAAAAAGCTTGATAAAAATCCAATATTCTCACTGTCTCTATACAGTTCATGCCTTTTGTTCGGTATCGATTTTAAAGTTAATTAAATTAAGATCTCCCTTCCACACAAAGTCATCGAAACATCAACACTGTTAGGTCACTAGCTCATGAGAATATTGTAAAAAGTTACAATAAGATCGAACATAACTCCACGCTTGCATTCCCCGAAGTGTTGGCACATTTCTCCAGATATGTTTAAGCCCCATTTAATAGGGGCCGAGCTTATGCCATCAAACGGGAACACGTCCAGCCTGCGGGCTACTAATAAGAAGTTCCAAACTCAAACTCAAAGCATTTATTTCAAATAAACCAATTACAGGCACTTTTGAATTGTCAAGGGGTCGGTCAAACAGAAAGATGAAGCTAATTGCCCATTCCAAAGCGTAGTAGGTACCTATGGAGAAGAACGGGCAAGAAACTCCACGGACACTCTTTTAAATCAAAATAATATGGTTACCAAAGTATTGGTTACATCATTCATGAATGATGTAACCAATAGGTACTTTTGTAATAATTTTTAACATGAATGTTAAAAATTATGCATGTGAGAACGATGCAGAACGTTAAAAGCTTCCGTAAATAAAGATTTAAAAAAACAATTCAAATATTAAATTAAATTTAAATAAGCCATTGCAGCAAAGAGATGACCAGTCCCAACAAACGGCGTCCATTCGACGAACATGACGCATGGATTAGCACCATTCAGCTGAACCATTTTGAAGGGAGTTAAATGATCCAACAAATGCGCCACCATCAGCGAGACATTTGAGTGAACATAACATACTCTCAGCCGCCAGGGAACATTCAAATCAATGAAAGACTTACCAGAAAATGGTAGCTTTATAGACATAGTACTCACACGTGCTATGCAATTATACAATACTAAGAGATTGAATTTATATAATGCAAAAATAGTATTTTGAAATCTTCAGCAGCTACAACAGTATTTTCAAATGCTAATCAATTTATTCATGCGTCCTTATGGAGTAGGACCAGCGTTCAGCCAAACATTTTTATCAACGATGAAATCCCTCAACTTATAATATGCCTGGCTGCATTTTATACAAATTTAAATTTCGTTTCATTCAGTTGAAGTATGTGGGGAGGTATTTTATTGTTACATTTAAACAGTACCCTATGAAAGAAGAGTCTACTTTAGCCTCCTTCTTCTCTTTGTCGTCTCTTCGTCTCCTCCTTGAGTATCCTTTAGTTCCTAATGGAAATACCGAATATCACTCTACCTACCTACACCAGCACCCTAATTGCGTAACACACTATTCCTCTCAATTTGAATAATTTTGAAGCATATTGTTAATCCATTGCTCCATATGATCGAAAAATGTGTCAGCTCAACAGCGTAAATAAAGCAATGAATGTTGTTGAACTGTCAAAATGAAACCCATTGCTACTGATAGTGTGTTACGCAATTACCCTGCAGGACCTCACGCCCAGCAGTAGCGCTTGAACCCCTAGACCAACGAGTCAGTTTAAGACACAATAAGAGTTAAAGGAACAATAAAATCTCTGGAAAACCATGTCTAGAAACCAACTACAACTGAGTCCTTACGACTGTTAACAACTGGTTTAACTTTTCAATTAAATCCACATTAAAGAAAATTCATCAAACGGTACAGGGACTCCTTTTGTTTGAAAGAATCCATATTGATTTATATTGTTCAGATAACATCAAAGAGTAGTGCAGTCGTAACCAGTTGCCATAAACAAAGAATTACGTACCTACACAGCATAGTAACACCTATCATCACAAAGATACTGCAAACAGTTCGACGAGATGAGTCACACTTTGTATTTCAGGCACAATTTTTACCAGAAAAAAGAACATTTTCTGCTGTAAGTCCCCGTTTTGTGAGCTGTATACAGGGTTATTTGTAAAACACCAAAAACCTCTTAAGAGGTCATTGTACTCATCATTATGAACAACTTTTACTATGGGACCAAACCTGAAATCGCGAAAAAAAATCAGCTGTTCCCTACATTTACGTTCGTACGAGTCGTCAAAATGTAGGGAACAGCTGATTTTTTTTTCGCGATTTCAGATTTGGTCCCATAGTAAAAGTTGTTCATAATGATGAGTACAATGACCTCTTAAGAGGTTTTTGGTGTTTTACAAATTACCCTGTATAAACAAATAAAAATGTTAATTTCGTTATTACACCTTATCCAGTGTTATATAGTTGGTGGCGTCCCCTTTTAAGCATATAGATGCCTGTACTAGGAGGCGCCGCTCTTTTATATCATACGAGTGTAATAAGTTACAAAACAAAAGTGTAAATGAATAATTTTTTGAGTGTGTGTGAGTGTGTGCGTGTGTGCGTGTTTCTGTGCGTTCGTGCGAGTTTGTATGTGTGATATAAATTAACCACTCAATGAATACATACTCGTAGCAAATAATTTGTAATTTTCATTAAACTTCATCTATATCGCGTCTCTGGGCCTAAACCTGCACTAAAATAATTCAAGGAATACTTTTACATAGAAAAAAATGGCCACATTTTGTTTGGCGAGCTGTAAAAATACTAGAATAATATTATGTAATATGAGAATTAATGACTATAAACGCAACAAGTTTCACAGCAAAATGTGCATTATGTATTATACGAGACTATATGAACTGCAACCGGCGCTAATGGCTTGAGCGAATAGCTAACTTCTCACTAGAGAACTCGAGCTAAATCGACTCTGTTACAGTCAGCACTACTCTCAAGCGTCGTAAACTTTACAGTTAAAAGCACGTCGCTTAGGAATACGTAAAGAAAATATGTTATATTTAACCTTTTATAAAATTACTTAGGTAATACCTGCTAACCACAATTACACACAATTGCTTAATATGTAACATTTTTTTTTTTTTGTTTTCGGGGGGAAACCTTCAAAAGGGCCCGACCTCCGGTGAGGGAGGTCGCGGAGTCACTAAAACCACCCCGGTGATCACCATCAGCACATAGGGGTGGTCCCGGTTCCTCTTAAAAACCAATTCCGGACCCCCCCGTGCAACGCCTGTAAAGCACCTCCCTGGGGAGACTGTAAAGGGGCCCCCCCTGAGCCTCACTATGCACGGCAGCATGTGACCACTTTGCCACAGTCTTCCCTGGGGTCACTTGGTGGGCGGACAGTCCCCACTCTGTGCGCCCGCGACTCTAAAGGTCCACCTACCTTGACTGGTAAGCGGGTTTCGGCGCATTTGGCGCCAGGGCGGTTGCCTCACCGACGCTTCCTTCTCCGACCATGATCAGCCCTCTCGCGATCCCACTCAGAGAATAATATGTACCTACTCACCAAATTAAATTCTTATTTCAAAATTAAGTTTTAAAAGGGTCGTTAGTTTCCTCCGAATCGTAGTCGATTAATAGAACATGCAACAGATAGGTATCGTCAAGTTGAATGGTTAATAGCCGATTCCTACAATTTACGGACAGTTATTGGTTAAAATTAAGACTCTTGTATCTTTACTGATAACGAAGCAAAGACCTCATAGCTTTGCATAGTAGACACGCCCATACGGTAGTAGTTATCACGGGTAAAATTAGCTTACGAATCATTTATATGTCCAGATTGACAATCAAAAATGCTGCCTTTGGTAAGCAAAACGATTCGTTATTGTTTATAGGAACCGAGCATTAATGTAAGTAAAAACCAGTGTTTTAACTCATGGGAATCTCTCGATCAACCCGAGTTTCAACACCAAAAGCTTTGAAAATACTCGTATAATTGCTTTTCCATCATCTGAACTTACAACAATAATTTCGAAATCTCTAGAATTCTCACGATATCAATTTTACTAAGTTCTTAGCAACACCCAAATTTTCGTTATTAATTTTATCACAATTTCTGAAGAATTATAAAACGCTCACAGTCCAGTTGACATTCTTTAGAAAATTAAAAAGTTACGCTTAATAAGAGATGATTAGTGACCCGAATTCATTGCTTACAATCTAATTGTATATTTTCGAAGTTGATATTAGGGTCAAACACAAAAACGCGTGAAAAAGTGTTCAGGTTATATAAATTCCAGGTGTACATTATTAGAGCATGTTTGTGTTTTTATTACTTAAGATTAAGTTGTCGGCATACTATATTTGATCTTATTTTATTTATAAGAATAAATTTATTAATTTTCTGCTTTCGTTTATAGCATAATGTCTCCTACTGTAGACTGTTCGGATGCTTAGCACCTCAATTTGATAGATGTTTAAAAATATTTCAGGAACAATAAATACATTCTTTTAATGTGAATGTACGTAAAAAATAAACAACTTTTCATATTAGCGTAGATAAAAAAATCAGCAATCCATATTTACGAATAAAAACATATAAACATATTGTTCTAATATTTGTAGTCTTCTACTGTAGACACGTAAAACTCACACAATTTTAAATATTTCGAACACACCTAATATATTTTTTGGGTTATGTTGGCATCACTGCTTCAAATGTCGCTCATTCGTTCGTAATTTTCTTAAATGGCGTCTGCGTCGGTGAAAAAATACTGCTAATAAAGGATACACAAGATTTTGGTCCTGTTTTGAAGATCTTTTCTGTGTTACGTATATATTGGTAAGTAGATAATTAAAAATTATATAAATCGTAAGCGTTTATGTGCATTAGGGATAGGTTTGCAAAATCCAACATGCTTTCATTCTAACCTCAAAATATTTTAAGATATCTTTTTTATTTTACATTATGTCTTCCCTGTAGACATCTTTCCTGTAGATGCATGTGTGTAAAATAAGTTTCACTCTGGCTGAAACATCTTTTTTTCTGTAAAAGACATTCGTGTGACTGGAAGCATGGATCCTTAAAATGTATGGAAATGATGTAAATATTGTTACAGTTACGATGCCACGGGCAAGTACAAATAGGATTCAGCTTTCTGAAGAAGACAAAAAAAGGCGCAGGCGTCATCAAAAGAAGCTCGGTATACGTCTTGTACATGCCAAAATGGATGAAGCAGCATTAGAAGAAAGAAGAAGACAGGATAGGGAAAGATATCGACGAAAAAAAGAACAAGGCAAAATTAAAACTATTAAAGACTGCACCCCTAGAGAACAACGACAAATCAGAAAAATATGGAAGGAAAAGACCAAATTAAGACGTCAGAAGGAAAAAAATAGTAAAAATGCTTTGCATTTCGCTGAGCAGAATACTCCACCGTCGAGTCCTTCATGTTTGCGTATTAATGTTGGGAATGCTATTGTGAAACGCAACGCGTGAAAATTAAGAATCGAAAATAAGTACCTAAAAAAAATACTTGTGATTGAAACTAAATTGGCAAAGTACCGTATGAGAGCTATTCGATCTTGTAATAGAGAAAACAAAGAAAATAAAGTTTCTCAAAGGAAGTTTAAGAAGGCGCAAGAAAGTATAATTTATTGGAATTTCTACAGGAAAGATGTCCGTTCTGTGGGCAATTTTTTATCATTTCTTATTTTCTAAAATAGTTGAATTTTCAAACTTATTTCTGTCATGTAGCGAACGTGTTTTTATTTTGATCATTATAAATTAAGTTCTGTAAACAAATCATAAAACGTGATGACATACTAAGGTTTATGTTCTTATCTGTAGACAATTAGGTCTTTTCTGTGGCCTTATAAAAATGAAAATTGTTATTTTTCGAAAGAATATGTAATACTGATCTATATCGATATTATTAAGAATTATAAGAGACTGTTACACGAATAAAGGTTGATTTTCAAACTCATATGTGAGGTTTTATTTTTTGGAAATGATGAATTACATATTTTGTGTTTGACCCATTATTCAAAAATGTAATTGCTAGTCTCGACTTTAAAAAATACTAAAGAAAGGACTACAAGTTTATAAATTCAATACTTACGAAGACAAGCTATGGATATAAAACTGCATTATTGAAAAAGAATATTATGTGCATGGCTCTTCTTATTTATAATCATGTACCAAAAATTACTAAAGAGCAACCATTAAGAAAATTTTAAAAGTACCTTAAAAATACTAGTTCAAAAACTAAACTCTGTATCAAATGTTTTGAATGACATGACTATTTAATTTACAATGTTCTTATATAAAGTAATTAGAATAGAAAAATAGAGTCTTCTTCTATTTCTTTTCTTTTTTCTTTTTCTTCTTTCTCTTTTTTTTATTTTTTTTTTCTTTATAATTAAATATTACCTTAAGTAAATAGAATCATTTTAGTAAAATTAAAAAAAAAATCACGCCATGAAGCAGAATGTATAAGGATTCAAAAACATTGTAACACCTTATTGTATTAATTACCTACATTCTATGCAAATAAATAAATCTATCTGTCTATCTGGTCGAACTTCTTCCTTAGCAATATTTTCTAATTAAAAAACCTGTATAAATTGTGAGTTTCTATCGGTCTTGAAATGAAATGAAATTGTTTATTCTGGAAATTGGATATCAGAATCACTTATATACGTCATATTGTAAAGTAATAAGCTACATGAATTCTACAGTTCCTATCTGAGAAGAAATTGCGAAACAAATCCAAGGCAACAAATAAAAGTCTCTTTTAAAATTTAGGCATAATTTTGGTCAGATCATGTAAAGACAATGTAGATAATGTTTTTTTGGTCAGATCATGTAAAGACAATGTAGATAATGTTTTTTTGGTCAGATCATGTAAAGTCAATGTAGATAATGTTTTTTTGGTCAGATCATGAAAAGACAATGTAGATAATGTTTTTTGGGTCAGGTCATGTAAAGACAATGTAGATAATGTTTTTTTGGGCAGATCATGTAAAGACAATGTAGATAATGTTTTTTTGAGGAAAGAACCACACAGATTTGAGTGGACCAGTCCAGTCAGTACAAGCATTTGTCAGTAATCGTGTAGCTCAACTCAGAACTTGAGAAACTTGCTAGAAGTTTGGTAACAGTACAGGCGATAAGTTTGGTGAGTCCAGAGAAAGATATTCTGGTGCTATAATTTTTTTTTATCACTTAGGCACGTATTGGACCACTGCTAGTTATTTCAAAACGCAACTTAAGAAATGGCTCTATAACACCTAATGTGTTAAACTACAAGTCATCATCTGCTTAGCCTTTTCCAACTATGTTGGGGTCGGCTTCCAGTCTAACCGGATGCAGCTAAATACCAGTATTTTACATGGAACGACTGCCTATCTGACCTCCACAACCCAGTTACTGGGTAATACGATACCCCTAGGTAAGACTGGTTATCAGACTCGGGCTTCTGATTACCCGTAACGACTGACAAAGATCTACGAATGACAGCCGGGACCAACGGCTTAACGTGCTTTCCGAAGCACGGAGGGGTCTCGGTATGTAAAGATGGTCACCCATCCACAGACCAACCGCAGCAAGAGTAGCTTAACCTGATCGATCGATCTGTGCGGCGGTTATACCTTAGCCAACCGATATACCTGACAGGTTCAATATTTTGAATAGCTGATGTCCCCCGACTTTAAAGTGAAAATCAGCTTTACACTGAAAAATCGTGAACCTAGCCGGGCATGGTATAATTCCATCACATCTACTCAACTCTGTGTTCAAAACACACATGGCGAGCCCCGCCATTGATTTGCCGTTCCACCAATATCTGTTTCAGTATTTACACTGTACGTACGCTTAAGCAATATTACGCAAAGCTTTACGACTGAACAAACAGTTTATATTCTGGGATTTGTATGCTGCAAATGATGTGGCATCAAGTACCCGTAAACTCTGTTTTATTGCTGTAACTGAATAAGAAATAAAAAATCTTTTTATAAAACTTTTTGGACGTGGTGGTCACGTAATCCAGACATAGGTAGGTATCCTACGTAAGTTTTATGAACTTATGGAACTGAGCGCCGCCGGTTTAAAATGAGTGTCAAACAAGTGCATGATACTTACTTATTTAGGTTATGGAAGAACGGAGTCTCCTAACCATAGGCTTATCTGCTCAAAAGGAGGCTCGATTCACTAGTTTGTTAAAATAATAAACCATTTTTTTGGGTTCCATACCTCAAAAGGAAAAACGGAACCCTTATAAGTTCACTTCATTGTACAGCTGTCTGTTGACGCGTTTCTGAGTAAAAAGAAACGCTAGTTATCAAATTGAAATTAATATACTCAAGGCTGCAATCCCTTGAAGCAATAAAAAAATCAAACTTCTAAGTCAACGCAATGAAAAGATTATGTTCCAACATCAAAACTTATAGGGTACTTCCCGTTGACCCAGAATCATGTTTGGCAAGAAGCAATGACATGTAGCACCAGTAAAGGAAAACATTATTTAAAAAAAAAATACTATTTATATACCTACAAATCACGCGCGAGTCCGATTCACATTTGACCGGTTTTTCATTCTGAATCAAGCCCTGAAGAACTTTGTCATGGATATTACCTGTTCTTTTCAAAAAACTTCCTTTCAACTGTATTGGAGTTAGGTTCAACAATAGCCGCTGAACAAATAAGTTTTTTGGCCCTGTAATAACTTCAGGCAGACTTTAGTTGAAAAAGGCAAACTAACAATAAATTATTCAAGATTGGAATGAATCATCTTGGACAGACTTCTCTGTGTTCAAAGTTTTAGGAATAAGAAATAGAGTACTTATTCTAAATTTTAAACCCTGCTGTGCTATTCTGTAAAAATCTCACCGTGAGAACTTAGTTGAAGTGATTGACACTATTAATGGCTCACTTCACTTATGATTTCACGGTGAGATTTTTACAGAATCGACCGGCTGGACTTTGTTTCAGAACACAAGTATTTGTAAAAATAAATTAAAATTGTTTCATTTTTGTTACTTTATTTATACACCCCATTACTCTCTGCAAGATACAACAAGTTTTGCCATTGTATTCAGTAAGTTTAAAAATCAGAGCCTAGTAATCAAACGCAAGATAATCAGCCCGTAATGTTCCCACTGTTGAGACACAGGCGTCCTCTCGGTGAGAGTGAGTGGGCCGTAATCCACCACACGGGCCCCGTGTGGGTTGGTCGATGTAACATGTCTTCAAATTTTTGGTTCTAGGACAAAATCTTTGAGAAATAAATGATATTTTAAACCTTATATACAACGTGTAACGTTAAATGCGCAAAACCTCAGACACCCCAACTGATTTTTAATTCAATTGACCCATTTCAGAGAGACAATAAGTCATTAAAGAAATTGTAAAGGTTTTATGTGCTGTTTTATTTTTACTGGCCATTCTGATCGTTTCTTGCGTCTGCGACGACGCTTTACCGAGGGAGGAGTCGTCACCGGGCCGCTGCGTCGCGCTGACATTGGCTTGCTTGACCTATTAATAAATAGACACGGCATCGTTTTTAATGAAGATTTTTTGAAAAATGTGACCTACATTAAAAAGTGGTTCAATTAATTCTACTCGTTATTCTGATCAAACTATTTTCAGGTTTTGCGCATTTAACGTTACACGTTGTATATTTGCAGAAGTATCAAGTGACCAAAAGAGTTCGTGCGGTTTTTATGATAATATAATTTAAAGTCTTGTAGTTTTATCTATAAAACAATTTATTCATTTATATAAGCACCCTCGCATTCTACAATTCTTTCCCAGCGAGATACAAGTTTATATATCCCGTCCTTGTAAAAGCTTTTACTTTTTGAAGCAAAAAAATTGGCAACCGCCTCTTCGAACTCAACTAGATTTCGATTTTTTTTTTTATCTATCACATGATTATCTAAGCCAAGAAAAGGTGATAATCTATTGGAGGCATATCATGAAAATACGGAGGGTGAGGTAGTAACTCCCATTTTAAATCATTAACTCTGAAAGAGTGAGCTTGGCAACGTGTGGCCTAGCGTTATCTTGTAAAAATATTACTTTATTCCGGTTAACCAGTCCAGGCTGCTTCTGAAGTAAAGATTTGTGTACTTGATCAATCTGCATCGAATAGAGTTTAGCAGTAATCGTTTGACCCTCGGGAAAAAACTCGTAATGTATTATACCAGCGGCGGTCCACCATACACAAAGCATGATCTTCTGGTAATAAATTGACATCTTCGATGTATGTGGTACTGGTTGGTTTGGGGGCAACCAATGGTGGGTTTGTTTTGTGTTATTGTTAATAATCCATTTTTCATCAGCTATAAGCAAACAGTCCAAAAACGATACTCGATGAAACCTGTGTTCGTTTGATAATTCCTGAGGGGCCAAACGAATTGTTTCATCACTTACACCAAACTTTTAGCGAAAGTTCCTGGGAAGTTAACTCAGTGCTGTTTTCAATAGCGGCCCGAAATTCTTGATTGTCAATAACAGAGGGTCTTCCCGAACGAAGAGAATCTTCAAGCGACTCCGCACCAGACAACAAGAATTTTTAAACGACTTTCGTGCAGTGCGTTCTGATACTGCATCTTCTTCTTCTTCAATTATTTAATGTTACAGACATTAAATAATTTATTATTATTTGGTTTCAAATATGATTGACGGGTAAAAAGTATTTGTGCAAAACAAAAACTATTACACGTCAATCATATTTTAAAAACTAGATGAGGTCGACGTTTCCTATCTGACTACTCTGAGAAGAAAGGCCGAAACAAACTACAGTTAGGTATCATTACGCCGAATTAGTGATTATATTTGGCTTTAGAATGGATAAGAAAATGTCATACCAATTAATATATATTATGCAGAATAGTACAAACATAACTACTTAAAAAATATAAGTACCTTTATTACAGATATTCAGTTTTAGTAAACGTACCAAAGTCAATTCACTTAGTTGGAGAAATCTTTGAATTGGACCATAGTTTAAACCTTTTACTAAGAAACATCAAAGACAGACAAATGCTCCCAGGCAGTTTTATTTACTTGCTTCTTGCTTAACTGACAACAAAGCTATTTACATTTGTCTTAGAATATTTATTTCTTAAGAGATGTATTTTTTATTTTACTTAGAAATCAGGCGGTCGATTCTGTTAAAATCTCACCGTGAAATCATAAGCGAACTGAGCACACCATATTCACCTGATTTGGCGCCTACCGATTATCACATATTTCGCCATCTGAAATCTTTTCTAAGTGAGAAATAATTCCATAATTTCGAACAGCTAAAATCGGACGTCGTTACATTTTTTAACTCACAGGTTAAAGAGTTCTGGGAAAAAGAGATTATCGACTTGCCAAATCGTTGGAGTACTGTTGTAGATTTAGATGGTGACCATATAGTTGACTAATGTCTAAAGAAATAAAATCAGAACTTTTGCACCAACGTGATAAAATAGAGCTCAGATAGAAAGTAGTTTTAAAATATTTTTCACCAGCACTGAGAACCATTTCATTTTCCGCTACGACGTTTTTGCCAGTGACTCGTCTCACTAAGCGCTTCTCATAATAATATCATCTGCTGGAATAATAAGCCAAGCAAAATTTTATTAAATCTCACGTATCACCATTTTACAAAAATTGGGAACACCCATCTGTGACAAGTACGGACAGCGACAGTCGATTAACATTGCTATTTTTACACATCATCTAAATTGACATAAAATTATTCGATACATTGTTTTTTAGCATTTCATATATGTACGTAAGTGTAAATATTCATTTAAAAAGAAAAAGTTTATATCTTTGTATCGATTTTAATTACATTTTTAGTTCATTAATGAAACAGTTAACTGACTATTAAGTTAAGTATTTTATAATTAGTATGTCCAACAGTTCTGAATCGAGAGCCAAAACCCTTTAGCAGGCAATGAAATGAAATCGTTTATTCTGTAAATAGGATAACGGAATCACTTTTACACGTCATGTTATTAAAAAAAAGCAAGAAGGAGTCGACATTTCCCATCAGACTAAATTCCAGACACTATGTGGCGGCCAATGATCTTCTAGGAAACCGTAACTTAACAAAAGCTTAAAATCGTTAACGTAGCTGACGTTTGTAGAGAGTTAAATGAAATAAATTCTGATTAATACCCATTTACCCAAGAAAGATAACGAAAAGTGTCTAATATTAACAAAAGAAAAACTGTTCGAAACTGAATACCACAAGAGGATGCCGAACAACAATAACAGTTTTTGATAACTGTGTCGCCATATGATTTTTTTAAATCGTTCAAAATATCGGTTACTAAGTCTTCCTGGCTATCTCGATACTTGTGACGATTTGGTTTCCTTTCTTCTATGTCGTACTCTACATCAATAACGATATTACCCTTATGTTTCTTTTCGTGTTTTCTTTTCTTTGAATCTTCGTCATGGACACAAACATTTTCATCAACGTCATCCTTTTCATCATCATAGTATAAGTAATCATCTGATTCCGTTTTATATGGTTTCTTAGGTTTCGATACTTCCTCGTGGATATTTTGTTGGTAGTAACAAGGTGAACCTGGCGCGCAAGCCACTGGACCTGCTGGATATCCAGCTGGATAGCCCGCTGGATAACCGGCTTGATAGCCCACTGGATAGCCTGCTGGATAACCAGCTGGCATACCCATTGGAACGCCCATCGGGACACCCATTGGAACACCCACGGGAATACCCATTGGAAAATTCTCAAAGTCTATAGATTCTGGCGGTCGCGTAGTTGTAGCCTTTGGGGTTGTTGTTGGTTTCGGAGTGCCTGTTGGAATGTTAACTGTTTCATAAGGCAAATAGAAGTTCACCAATGAGTACACTATTGTAGTTCTTGTACATGTTTTAGTAGTAGTACATTTTGGGGATGTCTTACCCGTCTTACTTGGAAGCCTGCACACGCATTTGTCGCCGTCTTCACAACTTATGCCTGGAAATTTTTGTTGAGGTAAACTTCTTAAGCCAATAGGTTTATCCTTTGTATGATTGTTTTTCAGGTCTAAATAGCTAACAATAAATTTGAGGGGATTTTTGGTAACTTTAGATTCATTTTCAATATCGTGGATAAAAGGAAATTCTTTTTTTTCAAATTCGTCGACATATTGCGAATTCTCTATAAAATCGTCTGAATGAGAAAGAAGTTCTACTACTGGCCATTTTCGTTTTAATTCTAGTGTCGAAGCTTTAATACTACTTTTAGTACTTTTGAATATTGATGAAGTATCTTCTTCGTCATTTTCTTCAATATGTCGCTTTATAGGAATTACATCTGATAGTTTTTTGTTGAACTTGTCCAATTTGGGATTTGAACTTTGCGTTTTAGTAAGGTTGTCTATTACATGAAGTACTGATTTGCGGTTTGTAAAATCTGCTGAATCATTCCGTACATCTGGAATACAAATTTCATTTATATTATTAATAGGCAAGCAATATTTTTCTTCGTCAAAGTGACATTTTCTCAGAATGCAATTTCACTTTACCATTACCTTGAAAGATTAGATCCTTGTCAGTTTGTTGGCCATTGCCTTGGCTGTTTTTATTCAAAACGAAATTATGAGTCTTGTAAAAATAAATTGAGAGCAATAAAAATCGAAACATAAAAAACATAACCAGTTAATACAAAAGAGTACATTTTAAATGTCACCACTGAGTAGTCTACAAGCTCCACATTGTCTAGATGGCCACGATGGTCATGATTAAACGTTGGAATAATATATTTATGTATGGTTGTTATTAATTTATTATGATAATTGTTAAATTAATCGTATTGTTTTGTTGTGTCAATGGTTTTAATGCGAATCCGACTGATTACTGTGAAATATGTCTCAACCACACTCTTTGCAAGTACAAGGTATTACGGCTGTGACATTGTTACTGAATATCCGTGTGATTATTGTTACTTATTATTTTTATTTGTGTTGGTAGGCACAAGGGCCCAGTGCTTCCTGCACATCATACTCCAGTTCAGCTAAACTCACGAGTCACGATATCAAAGAACTCGTTAACAGAATAAATGAAAGGAGAAACTTTGTTGCTATGGGTTACTCAAAAATTCTGCCACACGCCGCTAATATGAAAAAAATCGTAAGTAAAGTTCACCTTCACTTTGAAAATCAAAGTTATTTCTAACATACAACGTGTAACGTTAAATGCGCAAAACCTGAAAATAGTTATACCTATTTATTAATAGGTCAAGCAACCCAATGTCAGCGTGGCGCAGCGGCCCGGTGACGACTCCTCCCTCGACAAAGCGTCGTCGCAGACGCAAGAAGCGATCAGAATGGCCAGTAAAACTAAAACAGCACATAAATCCTTTACAATTTTTTTAATGACTTATTTTCTCTCTGAAATAGGTTAATTGAATTAAAAATCAGTTGGGGTGTCTGCGGTTTTGCGCATTTAACGTTACACGTTGTATAAAGACTCAAAATATAAAATATCCATTTATATCAGGTTTTCTACTCGAAACATGTACTGACATCACCAATATTTATATTTTCAGCATTGGTCAACTGAGTTGGCTACTTTCGCCCAACGGTGGGCTGACCAATGCGATCCAGCTGTGCACCCAGATAGAGAAGATCAATGCAGAGATTTAGGTTAGTTCTTCGAAACAAATAATGAATATATCATAAATCAGAATTTCAAATAGCCTTACTAAACGTCTGTATTTTCCAAAGATGAACGTAGATTTATGTAATACTGTATGGTAGGAATACCACATTTTATAAATTCCTTGTAATGAGGCCTCTTGCTCTCGATTACAATGGACTAAAACCCAGCGAATTGGTTGCAAAGTAACCAGGCACAAACCTAGACACCGGTTTGCTACTAGTATTTCAAAAGAAATCCAATATCTCTTTGACCAACCTACAAACTTAACTCAGAATCTCCCGATCAGCCGGTCGATTCTGGAAAAAAATCACCGTGATAACTAAGGTGAAGTGAGCTTAGAGTGAGCAGTGAGTCATGCTGATGCTAGGGATTGACACTATTGACGACTCACTTCACCCAAGTTTTCACGGTGAGATGGTTACAGAATCGCAATGCAGCACCCTAATTGCGTAAAATACTTTCAATCACAATCTGCATAACGAGTATAGCAGGATAAACCTGGGTCAGATGCCAATCGGAAAAGTTATGTTGATATTTTTACCATGAAATCACTTTCTTAAGAGAAACATACCTCTAAGTTATTACACCTCTGCGCGCATTAGTTTTTCAAATAAAATAATAAATAGAATTTTGAAAAAAAAAAAATCTTTTACAACGTAAAGGTTTAAGTTCAAGGTTGATTGGGAAAATTTGACAGTTTCGGGTAGCTATATATGCTGGCGTCTTTACATAAGTTATAAACCATTTTTCAGAAAATGTAAAAGTGGGACAAAACATTGGCAGCGTCTTGGGTCCTTCGCCCGGCCTCAGCGTCAAAGGTTTTGTGGAGATGTGGTTCATTCAGGTTCTGGATTACACTGGAAGCGTCACGTATTACAATAAGTTAGTACATAGATATACACAAACAAGTAAAGCCAGTTTATTTTATTTGTGTATATTTTTATTTTGTTAACTAGAATATTCTTTGGTAAAGTTTAAATCTATCTCGATATTTGTACGCCGTTAACGGCAAACTACAAAGATCTCTGTACCTATTATATTTATAACACCTATTTTTACACCTATGTTTAACAAATAAAAACTTTGACGTTGAATTTTTCAACTGTGACTTTTTACAAGGTCCATTCAAGTCAATTTATTTCAAGAGTAGGTTTGATTAAAATCAATTAGAATCCTCACAAAGCACATGTCACAGATATAAGGATCTTTTGCGCTTGAATGATGTTGACACGGGGTTGGTAAACATTTGTGCAAATTGTTTGGTGAAATGTATTAAAAAAAAATCGGCCAAGTGTGTGTCGGACCACATACAATGAAGGGTTCCTTAGTTGGGATAAATATATCCCAAATACAAACTTAACATTGTTGTTGAAAAACAAGTTCTCCCATGCATTGATATACGTCACGGTCAATTCTCCAACTACACTCGAGAGCAATGAATTAGGGTCACAAAAAGATATCTGAAAGTCTCAAAACTAAGAATGCTAGCTTAATGAAATAAATTATGTTTAATAGACCATTAGATGTTCCTTAAATGAAAGTAATAAAACTTCTTAGTTACTGTGAAGTAATGCTATCAAAAAAATATAAAATTTTAGTTCCATTTACAAAAGTCCCATTGACTTTTGTAAATGGAACTAAGAATTTTCTGTATCTGTTTTTACTGATCTGTCATATAAAAAAGTATGTAAACAGCGTTTCTGGTGTTTAATATTCATTATTGAATATTAAACACCAGAATAATGTCGCTTACACCTGAAGAATGCACGAGAATTCTCACAATGCTGGAAATCGGCCGGAGTCGGCGTGATACAGCAATGACAGTTGGTGTGTCACTGTCCTGTACAACGAGTTCTGCGACGTTACGAGGAAATTGGCTCTAAAGGAGACCAGACCAGGAACAGGCAGAGCCAGGTGATCGATACGTGGTCAATACAATGCTTCAAAACCACATACACACACACAGAAACTGCACTTATACAACGTGTAACGTTAAATGCGCAAAACCTCAGACACCCCAACTGATTTTTAATTCAATTGACCTATTTCAGAGAGAAAATAAGTCATTAAAAAAATTGTAAAGGTTTTATATGCTGTTTTAGTTTTACTGGCCATTCTGATCGTTTCTTGCGTCTGTGACGACGCTTTACTGAGTGAGGAGTCATCACCGCGCCGCGCTGACATTGGCTTGCTTGACCTATTAATAAACAGACATGGCAACGTTTTTAATGAAGATATTTTGAAAAATGTGACCTATATTAAATAGTGGTTCAATTAATTCTGCTCGTTATTCTGATCAAACTATTTTCAGGTTTTGCGCATTTAACTTTACACGTTGTATATCCTTTCCGACGCCTCGAAGGAAGTATCCCAAGTGCATGGACTCTAATACGGCGACATGCTGAAGCAAATTTAAAACAATTAAGACCTGCAAACGGCCTTATTTGTAGCGTGGGCATCGTATTTCGAGATTAACATATGCCCGGAACTACTTAAATTGGAGTATTGAAGATTGGTCAAGAGTTATCTTCTCAGATGAATCAAGAACGGCGGAAGAACAAGAGTGTATAGAAGACCAGAGGAGCGATTCAAGCAAGCATGCATCGAAGAGAAAGTGGCCTATGGCGGATCCGTGCTTGTTTATCCCAGAATTTCTGTAGAGAGTCGCACAGAGCTTGCAGTTATAGAAAACGGTACGTTGGTCCATTTATGGTCAATTTTGGAGAGGATGCTATCTTTGTGCATGACAATGCTCGGCCTAATACTGGTGAAATTGTGAATGACTAACTTCAAGAGGTGAACATTAACTGTATGGAGTGGCCAGCACGCAGCTTGGACCTCAACCCAATCAAACATGCTTGTGATGACCTCGGACGATGTGTGAGACACCAAAATCCTTACCCGATCACACTTCAAAAGCTCAAAGTTGCGCTCGTAGAGGAAAGTGAGAATATTCCCCAACATCGTATAAGAAACTTGGTGTATAGCAGGCCAAACCGCATAACCGCATTGATGACAGCACTTGGGGGTAACACAAAGTAAACTAGTAGTACTAAAAAACTCAAGAAAATTTTAAAGTGGTAGAAAAAAATATGCTTTTCTACTTTTGTTATGAGATTGGTTATTTTTTTGTTTATGTAATTTTTTATGAATATAAAGTGACACATAAATTGTATTATTTTCGTGTACGGAACATATAATTGTCTATCAAACACAATTTATTTCATTAAGCTTCTTCTTGGATTCTTAGTTTCCGAGACTCAGGTGTCTTTATGTGACCCTAATTCTTTGCTCTCAAATGTACAAATGTAAGTTTATAATCACAATATGATGAAACAACAAATTAAACTAAAATTTTCCTTTACTTGTGCTGTGAGGCTTACTTCTTGTCACATTTCATTATTCTAGCTCAACGGGAAGTACCTAAAGGTTTTGATTTATTTGCGAGTATTAAAATGTGTCGCATAAATGGTCTTATTTTTTTTATTGCGATGGGTTAGAAGCTTGATTATATTAGTGCTTCATGGGACCGTAGACCTGCGTATTTAACCCTTTACTGCATGATATATTAAATAAGTGACAATTTTTTTTTATGTTAATGTCTTTATTAAAGCTTCAGAATTAATTTTAGTGTATTTTTTTTTTTTTCCTAGTGGTATGTGATGATAGACAAAATAGTTGTGTTTTATTATTGCTATAATGATATGAAAAACAAACCCCATTAGGATTTATACGCTAGTTTTTTTTATTTTTTTAGAGTAAAATAAACTGTAAACATGTCAAACCATATATGGTTTCTTATGCGGTAAAGGGTTAATATTAATTTCAACTTGATACCTCCACGCGTTCCTAAGAAAAAGGGTCTTGACAAACTGACAGACAGACGGACAACGAAATGATCCTATAAGGGTTCCGTTTTTGAGGTAGGGAACCCTGAAACAGATGGTGGCGTTAGTTCCGATTTTGGCCACGCGCCAAAGAAACCTTGTAGAGCTATATAGACAAATAGGTACAGAGAGAAACCGTAGGAATGTTGTGTGTCTAACTTAATAATTATATTCCATGCCCCTTGCCACAACGAGCGTATGGTAGAGCACAAAGGCACAACGTGACATGTGTCACTTTTATAGTCTCTGCCGTCTGCCCAGACCCTTTACATAATACTTACGAAGAACACACATGTTTACGACGGGTCTCTGTCAAGCCTACCGGTGACAACCCATGTTCAGGGTACGCTACGCCTTAGCCAGGGGCTCTACGGCGTAGCGCTACCCAATTGCAAAACTACTCGACAGAGGTCGTAAACGTACTCAGGATTCTTCAATAGTGTTCCATTATATCCTTATGATTTCGATATCGGGTGCCTTGCCAAACTGATGTCAGTATACGAATTTCATTGTGTAAAGCTTAGATAGTGAAAGGATGATGCACAAGAATGCATGGAACCTGGTTTTGTCGATTTCGGGTTATTTTGAATCCTTTTATTGAGTATTTTCTATTAAATGTTCATTAATGCCGAATCAACGGTTTTGCGAGGGATTATCACCATCATTTTTTTTTTATGTTTTGATGGAAATCATTATCGCCAAAATCATCATACTATTTATTATAATATAAAGAAAACACATTTTATGACAACAAATGAAGTTATCGTGTGGTCGTCGTCATCTCCTTAGTACCTAAGTCTAATAAAAATGGACTGAAGATATAAAATCTATTTAAAAAAAAAAAAAAAAAAAACTGCAATTTAAGTCATGTTCATACCGGGATATCTCCGAACAGACAACGAATTGGTAAAAGTCGTCACAGTAAATAATGTTCCTATTGGAAAACTCTTTTCAACGACATTACAATTACTCGTATTTCTGTTGAAGGGAGAGTACTAATACGCCCATCTTCCTTTGTTTAACGATATCAGCAGTGCGATTCTGTAACCATCTCACCGTGAAAACTTAGGTGAAGTGAGCGTGGAGTGAGCTGTTAGTGTCATCCCACGTGATACTAGGGATTAACCAAGCATACATTTACAATCATAATCGAGAGTTTTATGCTAATTCTATTGATCATTTTATATAATTTCAAAGCTAGTATTTTAATTGTCAAAACATTTCAACTTTGTGGGATTTAATCTATGAAAAAAGACTAGTCCTTATATTATAAGGACTAGTCTAGGAAAAAAAGAAAAAAAAAACCAAATCGATATTCTGACTAAGTTTCTGTATTGCTGTTTTATTTTAAAACCTCACAAAATAGTAATGTTATGACAACTAAAATACTAGTTTTACCGGCAGACCGGCAGCTTGTAGCAGTAGTAGTTCATATTTAATTACAGTTTACACTGTAAGCTGTAATTAAATATAGGAAATGGATAATAGGGTGCAATATAGGCAAATAGTTTATTTTCCCCACTGGTACTGTGAAATGTATGTTCCTCTTTACTATTTCAGATCACGCGATCATAAGACTGGTTATTTAACACAACTAATATGGGCTAATACAGAATTTGTCGGATGTGGCAAAGTGAAATTCTACGTAAATATTATACTTTCTACTGATCCTATCCTACTATCCTTCTTTACTATTATTAATATTATAATCGCGAAAGTGTGAGAGGATAGATGTATGTTTGTTACTCTTTCACGCAAAAACTACTGAACGGATTTTTAAAATGTAATTCAGCACAGAGCATTGCGATTCTGTAACCATCTCACCGTGAAAACTTAGGTGAAGTGAGCGTGGAGTGAGCTGTCAGTGTCATCACACCTGATACTAGGGATTGACCAAGCAAATATTTACAATCATAATCGTGATTTTAATAATATTTTTATGCTAATTCTATTGATAATTTTATATAATTTCAAAGCTAGTATTTTAACTGTCAAAACATTACAATTTTGTGGCATTTTAATCTAGTAGTCCTTATTTAAGGACTAGTCTAGGAAAAAAAGCAAAAAAAAAACAAAATTGATATTCTGGCTAAGTTTGTCTGTATTGCTATTTTATTTTAAAACCCCACAAAATAGTAATGTTATGACAACTAAAAACTAGTATTAAATTATATAAAATGATCAATAAAATTAGCATAATAAATTAATGATTGTAAATGTTTCCTTAGTCAATCCCTAGCATCAGTGGGATGACACTGACAGCTCACTCCACGCAAGTTTTCACGATGAGATTTTACAGATTTGACATGCAGGATCGAGACTTATGCGGGTGAAACCGCGGCGCGCTGCTTGTTAATAATAGAATCGGGAACAGAGGGGAAACTTACTAACTAAAATGTTTCAGGTAGATGAAAGAAATATAATGCTGGAAAGGCTGGTTTGTAACTTTGCACCTAAGGGTAATTCCCATGGAAAACCAGTATATTCTATTGGATATCCCGCAACGCAGTGTAAAACTGGAATGGTACCAGATGATCACTATAAAGGACTTTGCGGTTACGAAGCTGCTGCAATCTGTAATATTATTATAATATAATAATATTCCACAACTTTCACACAACGCCATCTAGTCCCAAACTAAGCAGTGCTTGTGCTATGAGTACTAGACAACTGATAAACATACATATATATTTCTAAACACATACATATTATAGATAAATTACACCCAGACAAAGAACAAATGATAGTGCTCATCACACAAACGTTTGTCCTGGGTGGGAATCGAACCCACGACCTTAAGTATAGTAGTCAGGGCCACTGACACTATACCAACAGGCCTGCCAATGTTAAAATTATGTTTATAAAATTACCAACTTATCAATACAATGCCCTCACAAGCCCCCTCGTTACAATGAGGGGCTTGTGGCTAAGTAATAACAGCCGTACATCGATCGAACGGGTTAACCTGTGCATTTTAATTTCTTTATATACAACGTGTAACGTTAAATGCGCAAAACCTCACACACCCCAACTGATATTTAATTCAATTGACCTATTTCAGAGAGAAAATAAGTCATTAAAAAAATTGTAAAGGTTTCATGTGCTGTTTTAGTTTTACTGGCCATTCTGATCGTTTCTTGCGTCTGCGACGACGCTTTACCGAGGGAGGTGTCGTCACCGGGCCGCTGCGCCATGCTGACATTGGCTTGCTTGACCTATTAATAAATAGACACGGCAACGTTTTTAATGAAGATTTTTTGAAAAATGTGACAATATTAAAAAGTGGTTAAATTGATTCTGCTCGTTATTCTGATCAAACTATTTTCAGATTTTGCGCATTTAACGTTACACGTTGTATACTACTTCCGTGAATATTTTCACATATCCAAAAGCAACCATTTAGCTGGTGGGGGGGGGGGGGGACACTTGACTGTAACAAAAATTAGCACTTTAAAGTTTAATATTTCACAAAGGGATCCCTAAATCTAAAAATTGTTTTCACATCTCCAATTTACGTGTAGAGGGGGTACCCTACAAATTTTATATATACAGTTGTTGGTTGGCCAAAATAAATAAATAAATACTCATTATTTCATTAAACATCTAAAGCACTAACAACAAAAGATTAATAGCAGATTGATTACAGATACAAAACTAACCATTCAAGGACGTCCAGTGAACAGTTTACTCAGGATCCTCAATTTATCAAACGATTCGGTGGAGCACGAAATTGATCCTCTTCGGAATAACTTAAAACAAACTTATGTAAATAACAATTCTAGCAACGAACAGCGAAATCAGAAAACGAGGCATATATTTACTAACAAGACTTACGGTAGGCACCTTATTTGTTTCTTAAAACTACACTACGGGAGTAAAAAGACACTTAACGACGCACAGTGGGGTTTAATTCCCTGTTTTTTGGCCAAAATTATTTTTTGTGTTTTATTATTTCTATGGGATATAAATAGTCAAATGAAGTCAATAAAACTAGTAATCTATTAATAAAACTACTTTTATTAGCGAAAAATTAATATTCTAATAAGTTTAAAACAGATTTACTTAAAAACTTAAAACGGATTTTTCGTTTTTGGTAAGGGCCGCATGGCAGTTATGAAACGATCAGATGACGCTATCAGTGCCTTAAAAGTGTCCTCCATTGTGACTCAATAGACGTTTCAGTTGAAGAACCTTTAAAAGAAAAGTATATTAGTAAACGAAATTTATTAGTTAAGTAGCAAAAATTAGCAATAATTACATATGTATTCGTAAAGACAAAACACAAATGAACCCAAAAAAAAAATTGCTTTTGTTATAGAAATGAATAGAAAGTTGTTAAAATGTCAAACGAAAGTAGGAAAGTATGGAAAATCGGTCTATGAACATTATGGTTACTCTGTGAGTCTTATTTCAATCAGCATAGTTGGTTGGCAGATGTTATTGACATTATAATAAGTACTTACATCCAGCTATTGTATCCATATTAAAAATCTTTAAAGTAGGCTTTGGTACCGCCAGCAAATATCAAGAAATATCTCTTACACTTTTACAAAACAAAAGACATACGAGCATTATAATCAAAGGTTAACAATGAACTGCGCTGGCGGCGAGATAGGTGGACTGACAACCGGTTCTCGCCGGGTCTCGGGTAGCATGATTCATTTTTTTTACAATACATGTAATTAGATAAGGATAGACAAAGGTGATGTGTATACGTTTTGGCCAATGCCGCCCGTACTTAAAACCCTATGTGCGACGCCGAGTCACTTATACTTCCCGTCATTGTAATTTTTTTTTTGGTACTGCTCCATACCTGTGAACCTTCAGGTTATGGAAATATTCAGGGTCAAAATTCCAACTTTTACTGACATATTTCTACTAAAACAAGTTTATAATGTTAAAACACAACTTTAAATACCCCCACAACCCCTGTATTTGCATGCACCCATAAGCACAATGTTTTGCGTGCGTTACATTGCGCAGTACCGCAAACACCAAATTTTCACACCAAAAATAAAAGTGTTTCCCAGCAATAATTTTTGTGCAATGTTACTTAGTTTGATGTACAGACGCCAGCACATCAAGCTACTACAATCTGTCAAATTTCTTTAATAGATTTTCAACTTTATCGCTAACGCATAGGGTTCAAAGTTGGGAAAATTTGACAGTTTCGGGTAGCTTGATGGGCTGGCGTCTGTACAGAATGCGTAGTTGAAGGCTATGTGATGTGTCTTTTTACTCCCTGTAAACCCTCAGTAATAGTTGCGTGGCCCCTAGTCACTGTTAATGTCCCCCTTCTTACACTTCCACTTCAAATAAACTTGTATGTTGGTCGGTAGGTACGTAAAAATGGAAGTCTTCGCTAAATCTTAATGAATAAATTTCAGCTGCAGTTAAACGAATTCCACAATTACGCAAGCAGATGATTGGGAACAGTTTCATGAATATTTCAGGAAATAACAATGAGTACCATTACCAACATGATCGCGGACACTCCCACCTTTATCATGGATATGAACCACCGCGATATAACTACAACAGGTCTAAAACAATCAGTACCAATCAAGATTTTAGAAGATATGATTACAAAACCGAACCTATGATCTCATATTCCAACACAATTTTGAGAAGATTTAATCAATATGCACAATGCACCCGCAGAACAAGACCAATTCAAGATAACTGCGCCCTAAATCAATGCACCACGACAGCACCAGATTGTTGTCCCCAACAAACTATGTGTCCATTAACATGTACCGATGTATTATGTACTCAGCCGGTGGAAGATCACACATGCTTTACCCCAAATATCCCTCCACTACCAGACCCATGCGCACGTACGCAACCAACATGTCCGCAAATAAGTACAAACTGCAACTACAACACAAATTGTCCCTGTAGTGCCCCTTGTTCTACAAGTACAACAAGATGTCCAGGACCACGTAAACAAAACAATGATTTCAATGATTACAGAAGGGCTGGTACATTCCAGTATTACGATATGATTCCTAATGTTGTAGTTCGAAGTGGCGACCTAAAAATACCACAAGAAAATTCAAATCAGAAAGGTTTGTCGTTCGTTATTAACACTGACAAAAATAAATCGTACAAAGCAATATACGATGAAAAAGATTCTGATCAAATACATAAGGGTGTGTTCAACTACCCGAAATTTAAATCACCAGAACACGACTATATGTACCATTCCTTTAATTCTGGCCTTAGAAAACAACGTCAACTAGAAGATCAAATGCCCGTAAAGCCATTTTGGGAAATTGAAAATTTTAATCATCACAAACCACCTCAACTGAAAAGTATGAGATTTACCACACTACAACATATAAAAAATAGGAAATCAAGAAAAAACACAAACTCAGCGAAATGGTTGACAAGTACAGAGCCAATAACACTTAGACTGGCAGATTACGCTGACTATCAACCGGAACACATCACAGAAAAATACTTATCTTTTGAAGAATTAATGCATCTAAGAAAGATTAGCGATGGATTTGCACATTATGACTTAAGGCGGAAGGGGAAAACAACCAAAAAAGCCGCCGAGGGAGCTACTACCAAAAAAACAGCTGCCAAAAAAGGCACTGGTACCAAAGCCGCTACTCAGAAAAAAAGTACCGTCGCAAAAGCCAAAGAAAAAGCAATGAAGGCAACCAAAAAACCTGCTGATTCAACTGAAAAGGATCAAACTAAAGCCACTACAACTACTAAGGTGACTGTAAAAACAACTGAATATACTGCAAACACACAGTTTGAAAGAAAAAAACATTGTACTCGAAAAATAACATGTACATGGACGGCTTACACGGGCTACGGTGAAGGTGGAGAAGGCGGAGGTGGAGGGGGAGGAGGAAGTGCAATATATGGACCAATAGATATGGGTTCCCGAACACCACCCGGGTATGTGGACGGATGTACAAGAACTTCCACTTGTACCCGTGACTACATGGATCGAAACAAAATATTTTCCACAGTACCGCCAGCCGTTTCATATGAGGATTCCAGTGAATCTCCACCAGAGGATGAAGATTACTGTGAGCGTCGGTCTCTTAACGTTCAAAGACGAAATTCTGATACGAAAAAGGCAACTATTTTTGTACTTAGGTACCTAGATCATACAAATGTTCCCATATTCACTACTGAGGTTGATATTGATTCTAATGTTAACTCATTGAATACAGAAAGCTTGACTGAGACTCTTTCAAATAATAATGATTGTATTTGTAACATAAAATATGCAAGACAAAAGAGAGAAGAAAGCGATTGCTCAAGAGCTAATGAAGATAAATGTGACAACTCTGGGAGCTCCTTCTCTTATAGCAAAATTTACTACTTGATACTGAATAAAATTCTCAAGTCAAACCAAGCAAATAAATATAGTAGACAATGTCCCTGCAACAATTCAATAAGCTCAAGCCCAATTATGTTTTTATTTTTATTAATATTTTTAAATACATTTTATTTATAAATAATAATGCGTATTTTTGATGAGTCTCAGCATATTCTAGCCCATCATAATAATAATTGAATAAACATGTGCATAACTGTAGTAAATAATAAGTAAAGTTGAATAGACAAAAATGTTGATCGATTTGCCGAGCAACTAAATCTATCATTTAGTTTTAGTTTTTCTAAATCAGCAGCTATCTTTCGCACCAGTCCCTTGTAACTTATGACAAATCTCCTATTGTTGGATATATTACAAATAGATTTCTTTTTTATGTTTTTCTTGTGTTGGTCAGTGGATTCATATGTGCATACAATATTCTTATAGAAGTCACTTCCGCTGAGATTTAGACTCCTCCGATTCCGCTTTGGTTGTTGTTCAAAATATTCTCTGTTGTTATTTTTTGTATGTATATTAATGTTTAATAAGGAGTTATCATTTTCTGAAATATAACCAAACATATTACCAGCAGCTAACATGGGAGCCTATTCATTACTTTGGGATATATGAGGCTTATCCACGATATTTTGTAAAAACTTTTTCATAACGCCTTGTCCAGTTTTGTATAAATTCATATTATCCGGTGACAATATAATAAGTGCAGTCGTACTTTCGATTGAGGTATCGGATTCAAAAATGTCATCCAAAAAGTCTTTTGTTACTGTGCTCATTTTTAATTCTTCCAAAACTAAGTCTGACGCAGGTAAATTTATATCATCATAGTATGATTCTGTGCTTTCAGTGTTAAATTCCTCGTTTTCTTCGGGGAAAAAGTAATGGCCAGTAAAATCGTCATTTTGCTTGACTTTTGCTAATTCGGCCTGGACTATGATAGGTTTAACTGAAGATAAAGGTTGAGCATTTGCGCTATAACCCTCAGATACTTGCATTTTATCTAAAAAAGAGACATGAGACATGGTTATTATTAAACATAATGTCTTAAATTATTTAATAACGTCAAAATATACAGTACCACCATTTCTGAAGATAACGGCTTCAATCAAATCAACTAAGAAAGTAGAATTTACATAGTCACTTGACACTGTTTTTCTTGTTGTAGAAGCCTCTTTCTTACTATAAAGTTTATCAACAAATGCCGCCACACCAGCATCATGAAACGAACTTTCCAAATGAGCATTTATAGATTTATTAGTCGATATTAAGTCTTTGATCAATGGATCGTTGCTCAATTTTTTCTTTAGTAATTCAACAAAGTCGTCCACTGCCATAATATCTTTACAAGAATGTGGTTTAGTGCGTGGAGTAATGACTTGCTTTGTATAATCATACAAATGAGAATAGTAATCAAATTGTGTGTATGTTTCCTTTTCCAATTCGATGTCAGACGTAGTCTTGTCCATAATTTCAGTAAAATAACTGCTTTCTTCGGTTATCATATTTTGAGTGGTGTGTTCAATCAACACCTCGTTTCGAATTGGGGCTATAATATCGCCTTTTTCTGTTTCGATATGTTTCGATTTATGAACTGCAAAATTATTGAAAAGATTAAATTAATGTAAGTATATCATGTCTTAATTCTTTGTAGTGTTAAAAACGTGTGAGACATTTTAGCGTCATGTATGTGGAAGCTGGCGGTTCTATGGTAAATGATATTTGAAATCTGGAAACATCATGTACAATCCTGATGATGTGTGTACCTATGTGTGTATGTGTTTAAATAAATACTCACAGCATAGCGCTTTATGTACCGAATCACAAGAGGCGTCAAGAGGACATCTGGAGCATGGCAGACCGCTCGAATAAACAGATCTATTTCGAAGATTACCGGCAGGTGCAAAATTGCATACCAGTCTATAAATTGTTCTGTATTTAACATTTACATCCTCTAGCCGTTCCTGTTCCACAAAAGTATAAAAGAATGTCAAATTGCATATGTTGCAAAACTTGGCTAGGCGGGAACACCAGCCGAAGTATGCACCTAATAAACCTTTTTTGTTTTTGTTTTCGGTGGGAAACCTTCAAAAGGCACCCGACCTCTGGCGAGGGAGGTCGGGGTGTTTGGGATTTTTACCTCACTAAAACCACCCCGGTGATCACCATCCGCACATAGGGGTGGTCCCGGTTCCTCTTAAAGGACCAATTCCGGAACCGCCCCTGTGCAACGCCTGTAAGGCACATCCCTGGGGAGACTGTAAAGGGGCCTCCCCTGAGCCTCGCTATGCACGGCAGCACGTGACCACTGTGCCACCGTCTTCCCTGGGGTCACTTGGTGGGCGGACAGAGTCCCCACTCTGTGCGCCCGCGACCCCAACAACTAATGCACATAGTTTACGTCTAAAAAGCGGTGGTAACCAAAAGTTAATTGTCAGTATCAACTAATACGGGGGGGTATTGTGGCTGTTACTGGCGGCCATAAATATTGTTATGCCAACAATGTACTTAAGGTAATAAATTGTGCACAAATAAAAAAATAAACATCAAATAATGTTGTCATACTTTAAACTTCACACCACCGCAGCCGACTTGATTTGTCTCCTCCCACACTAATTGCGTAAAATAATCGTAATGTGAACTGCTAGTCTCTGAAGATCTGTAATTTTAAATGTTGCCATAAAATCATTATTACTAAATACATCTTCCTGGTGATTTAAAGACTTATCAAACGAGACGGCGTCGTTGGTTTATAGCGTGAGGTCATGGGCTTACAATTCCCGGGTCCCGAGTTTAGCGTCATTGGGTGATTGCATTGGAAATTTCTCAGTAGCAGCCTGGAATCCGGATTTATGCCCGGTTTATAGCAAGGCTTGCCACTACTATGTTACATGGGTCTACAACTGGCAAAACGCAGAGTTAACCTATTATACGCCTGTGTCCTAACCCGGGTAGCAGAGTATACCTTCAGACGTGATGTTACGCCAATTTAAACTTACGGCACATATCGTGATAGTGTCGTAGCATTCATATTCAGTAATTCCATGTACCAAACATCAACGAGGGCCAATGGAGTTAAACCGGGAGCATCACCGTGTATGGTAGCAATATTTTGAGCCACGGACATTGTACCTGAAACGAACCAATAATAAACTAACTAAACATTTTTTGTTAATAAGAACTTCAAGTAATGGGCGTAGAGGTTGTAAATAAATGTGATTTTCTAATACTTATAATTTCTGCTTCAGTTTATATTAATAGAGCAAATCTAAGCAAGCTCACTTGTTCCGTTAACTACCTTTCCTAACAAATTTAACGTGATGCAGCTGAATAACAATATTTTATATTGAGCAACTACCTATCTGACGTCCTCAACCCAGTTACTGGGTAATACGTGCCCCCTGGTAAGACTGTCTGTCAGCCTGTCGGGCTTATGACGACCCGATTTCCGACATTAAGATAACTTCCATACATGTAATACCTCAACTGTCGCTAATGAGACACAATTACTTTTTCTATTGTTACCGATCTCTAGGAGATTTCTTGACAGTTTAAGGGAAAATGCACGTGAGAGTAACAGTAGCTCTAAAAATTAACGAACCAGTATATAAATCCAATTTCAAACCCTAATTTACAGTGGACTGCAATGATACCTACCTAGGCAAGGTACCTACGTACACACCTACAGGTTCTAACCTTTGCAGCAATCCCAGAGCACATTAGCTAATAATCATTTATTCACCAGGGTACCTACCTCATCTCTTGTTCTAGACTATTTTTATTTTTTTGTCAATAATATAAACGCATCATAAAGTTACTTAATGCTTAGTGCATTAAGTAACTTTACGAACGCTCATAACAGAATAAAATAGTCGCAGTACAGTACCTATTTGTAATGCTTAATATTGCATTATTTATTATTAAAATTAATCCTTTAGTCGCTTCAATGTCCTCGTACACAAATAATTGAGGCTCAATAGTATTCTGAAACGTGTCCCGGAATTAACGCACACCACCAAAAACTCCAATCAGAATATTTTGTTATAATCATAATACATTCAGAGTATGGTTTGTAAAACATGGTTTATGTATTACATAGTTATACTGATTGTGGGTGTGTGTTACGCAACTAGGGTGTTGATGTAATCTTCACCCCTTTTGGATAGATATAGGTACCCTTCCTTCCGTTACCCATTGCATAAATGTGCTTACTCAAATCTCGACAAGCGTCTTGAAGATCCGGAACGCGATGTTTAACACACTGGTCTGCCCATCTTTGTGCTGAAATTTCCAACTCTTTGTTCCATTCCTATAATGTCAGTATTTACATATTATTAGACGACGGTAACTGATAACGAATGTACCTACTAACATATATTTTACGAAAAAAATATCTTCAACAATATGCGTAGATGACCTTAAATAATCAACTACTAGCTTCTGCCCATGACTTCGTACCTACTCGTGAAATTTCTTGTTCCCCGACTTTGTTTTCGCTTAACACACTTTCTTACTTTTTTCTTTTTCGGCTCCTAAGAGTCGTACTCGTAGCGTGATCTAGCCTTTCCCAAAAAATAGGCTAAAATTCAAAAAGAGTTTTTCAAATCCGATTGGTACTTCCAGAGATTAGCGCGTTCAAACAAACAAACCCTTCAGCTTATTTTTTTCCCCGATAACTTATCGTTGTTCTTCAGCTTTTTTATTAGTATTACCTATACCTGTTATAAAGATGTACACCTGTATGTATACCTGTTATGTAGATGTTCTTGGGAATACAAGTTAATCAGAAACATTACCAATTTGAGCATGCTCCCAGCTGACGGCAATGATCTGATTTCACCGGCAGCTACTTTATTACGTCGACTGTTAATTTTATCCAGAATCCTTTGTCTCTCATTTTCGTTCAATATTGTTTTTTCAAAAGCAACACAGTGGCTGGCTGGTTTCGGTGACTGAAAAATCCCGGATGTTACTGACACGGTTTTGTCACAGGAAAGCCAGGAAACGGTGTCATTTTAAAAGGCCCGTCGTAATATAGGGGTCTTATACATGTCGTATGTATGCGTTTTTGAGTACATACATTAAAAGGCCCCTCGCAGTATCGGGGTTAAGAATTCAACCCGTACATACCAGTTTTTTTTTTTAATTATACTTACTTTGTTTTAAGCACTAATTTCATTTTGAAAGTCCTGACCATCTTTTTGGCGGCTGTCATTTATAAGTACAGACGCCAGCACATCAAGCTACTACAATCTGTCAGATTTCTTTAATAGATTTTCAACTTTATACCTAAAGAATAAGGTTCAGAGTTGATTGGGAAAATCTGACAGTTTCGGGTAGCTTCATGTGCTGGCGTCTGTACATATAAATAAAATTGGAGTGTCTGTTTGTAATATTGAAATAACCGTTTTTTACTACATGCATATGAATATATATACGGTACATACACCAAAATAACATTTTTTACAATTTTTGTCTGTCTGTCTGTCTGTTTATTTCGGCTAATCTCTGAAATGGCTGGACCGATTTTGACGGGACTTTTATTGGCAGGTAGCTGATGTAATAAGGAGTAACTTAGGCTACTTTTATTTTAGAAAAAATCTTTTATTTTAGAAAAATAAAGTAATATTTCAATGTCCAAGTACTGTCCAGTACCGCACGCAGCTCACGCGCATGCCACCACCTGTGCCGTCACGTCGGGCGCCTCCCACCACTTCTCCCACCAACGAGTCAATATCACAAAGGCTGCCTGTCGCGCGGGCTATTGCTGACGGTTGTGTCTCAACGAATTCATTTAGAAATTGATGATTTCCAGTGCTTATATCATACTTTTTATTGATAGTTTGATTTCATTGATAAGTATTTTTTATAATACGTGATACTCGTAATATTGCACCCGTGCGAAGCTGGGGCGGGCCGCTAGTGTCAAATATGTACTATTGCTAAACACATAACAAACAATATAACATCACACCTGTAGGTAGGTACCTGTAGGTACCACCCACCCACATTCCGCCATATACAGCCAGCTAGGTATTTGGGGGCCTATATTGCCATAAACAGGGCACAAGTCAAGACTGCTATTGAGTAATTCCTAATGAGAATGTTGAATTATGCCGTCCGATCTGGGTGTCGAACCAAGGAATTTTTCCTTGAACACCACGTTCAGCAGTCGCGCTTGTAAGCCAATGAGAAGCAGACAATTTTTTAAATCATTCAGAAATGACCTTGGTAAATAAGCCCACATAACTTACCCTATATTTACACAACGTATGCTGTTTACTATTTTTGCAATAGTCAGCGCCACAGTAGTCTTTTGTTAAGCATTTTGGTACAAATAATATTATAGAAACAGTAATAAATAATATATTCGTTAATGTCAACATATTGTAGATAAAAAAAATAGAAATAAACGTGTCCTTTTACTCCAGATGGCCTAGACTGAATCATGGATAATATCATGTCTTTAGTACAACACACCGTAGGTATGTTCCGATGCTGTACATAATGTTACCGTGCTAACATACAGCGTGTAACGTTAAATGCGCAAAACCTGAAAATAGTTTGATCAGAATAACGAGCAGAATTAATTGAACCACTTTTTAATATAGGTCACATTTTTCAAAAAATCTTCATTAAAAACGTTGCCGTGTCTATTTATTAATAGGTCAAGCAACCCAATGACAACGCGGCGCAGCGGCCCGGTGATGACTCCTCCCCCGATAAAGTGTCGTCGCAGACGCAAGAAACGCTCAGAATGGCCAGTAAAACTAAAACAGCACATAAAACCTTTACATTTTTTTAATGACTTATTTTCTCTCTGAAATAGATCAATTGAATTAAAAATCAGTTGGGGTGTCTGAGGTTTTGCGCATTTAACGTTACACGTTGTATATTTTAAATATTCTGTACATTCATCTATCTCGACATAGTAAAACGCAATGAGAACTTAGGATGCAAGAGCGAGCTAAGCGAGCTCGGAACTTGGGGCACACAGACTTCGACAGGTTAGGCATAGTATAAAAAGGGGAAGTAGGCTATCTCCGGCCCAATCCGCGATATAATTGCCTACTGTCTCAGGGTTGTCACTTTTAGCAAAATTTTAATTCAGTGCAAACCAACACAGAAATGTAAAACAAATACAGAAATGTATTCAAGATTCAGAGCAGTATTATTTATAAAAAAAAAAAGGGATAAAATAAACCGACGCGCGGCGGGGCGGTGGGGGCGCGACTGTCCGCGCTTCGTCAGATTCGGTTGTCACCCAAACCGCTGACAAATATTTATAGACTAAGAGCTCGTATATCATATCAATTATCATAAAAAAAAAATACAGTTTCAGTTTTTTGTTAGTCAGTTATTTTTTTTTGATAGGCACAATGTACACATAAAGGACCATATTTATTTTTATTTTTAATTAATACAAACATATCTATTGAATCACACATTTCTTACAAAATTCATCATTATCACACATTTTTTATTCATTTAGCGGTGCCGAAAAGCCGTGACGCGCGAACCTCGTGCGGTGTTAGCCCCGACTGGCGCTGTGAGAAACGGGTCGAGATATTGTTTAAGTGTGCGTGCGCGACGCATAGATACTTTGGCGCACACATACAAGCCACGCGCGGTGCGTTTGTATGAAGATAACTTACTTCCCCTCTTTATACTATGGGTTAGGTTCGAAGTTCGCTTCGTGTTAGGTTCTTTTAAACCCTGTAGACAGAAATTAGGGGACCCGCGAAGCGGGGCTCCGTTGGCTACGTCTTAGTACTATTGCTTTTAAACCAACTTGGACCCGCCATGTGATCTTCCCCACCCAAATACTCGTACTACGAGTATACACCAATCCTGCCATTTTTAAATCAAGTTATTCTATTGAAATAGGGTATATTTAGTAATTATTAATTTTAAACTGGTGCTACTATACAGTGTGAGTCTTCATAAAGTGCACATATTAAAAAGGGTGAAAATATAAACAATTTTATCGACGGGAAAAATGTAAAAAAAAATCTTTAAAAAGTATTGAATTTTTTATGGGCTTTTAATTTTTTTTATTCTCGTCTTGGTACCCCATGCAAACAAACTGTTACTACTTTTAAACTAAATGTGATATTAAAACAAAACAAAATTAATAATGATCTCTAATAATAGGCCGAGCTAATAAAGCCATAATTTTTTGAAAAATAAACCTCATAAATTAATTATTAATGATTTTTTGAAGAAAATTTACCATTTTTCTACCAATTTTTGCAATAAATGTAAAATTTATCAAAAAAATGTCCCCTTTACCCTACTTTTTTCTTATTTTATGTTATTTTACATCGTATTAGCTATTTTTTGGTAAAAATCCCATGGTTGTAGCTAAAACACAACATTTGCTATCAGAGGCTAAAAAAGAGGCTCACCGGGTGTGTTATTAATTCGAAAGGATAAATTACTTTCTTATGAAGGCTATGTGATTCATAAAACAAAGAAGCGTAGGTTAGGTTAATCAAAATCATTTATTATTTCACATGAAACTTAAAACTAATGCATTAATTGCTCAAAATGTCCGCCATGCTGTTGTAAACACAAAAACGCGCGAAGGGAAATTTGTTTTGTGGCCCTTCTTATCATTTCGCGATCATTGCGAATACCATTCGCGCAGTTTATTATGCGATCTTGCAAATCAGCCTCGGTTTCGATAGGGGTGTTATAAACTCGTTGCTTCATTGTCCCCCACAAAAAGTAATCAAGTGGCGTCATGTCAGGCGAACGTGCAGGCCACCCTACGGGCCCTGCTCGGCCGATCCACCGGTTAGGGTAATTTTCATTAAGCAACGAGAACTTATGCTTTAGCGATAAAGTTGAAAATCTATTAAAGTTTGACAGATTGTAGTAGCTTGATGTGGTGGCGTCTGTACATGTTAGGGGGCGTCCATTAATTACGTGAGGCGTTTTTAGGAATTTTCTGACCCCCCTCCCCATAAAGCATACTAATACTTAATAACTGGTGGAATTTATAATTATTACAAGATCTCCCCGTAGACGTCCTATCTACAGTCGCTCCACGTGGTATTCATGCCGGACACGCAACAGTACATTTAGCGGTAGTTACTTGAAAATGTGATCTCCTAATTATACCCGAAGGCGACCAGATCTGTGACGTGACGGGCGTCCCCCAACAAGGTGAGTTGTGCTAAAATTTTCGCCCCTCTACTCTCCATGAGTTACAGAGTGCGCGGAAATGTCACCCAGCGTAGGCTAAAAGGGCTGGTAGCCGGTAGTGCTGAAGCTGAAACCGGCACTGACTAGGTGTAACCTGTAACGGGGTGTACTTAGAGCAAACAAACAAAATGTGCCCCTATTATGATTAGCAGATCACAATTTTCAAAACAAATAATCGTAATCGTATTTACGCCCCCATTAAAACTTACCCATTCTATTCAAATTCAACGTCGAGTATTTAAATTATATAGCTTATAACAGAGCGTAACCAAAGTTTTAATAAAAACAGCCGGCGGCGCGGCGCGTAAAATTGAGTGCGAGCTAAGATAACCTCTGAATGTCAAGTGTCACCTTTACTTGGTTTATTTATTATTTTATCAAAATAGTTTGGTGAGATAGTCGGTTTCTACGAGTTTTCAATCAGTGACTATTTAGAAGAAATCAAAATGAGTCGAAACTTAAAAGCATTGATCGGCCCTTCAATTTTGAACTCTGATTTATCAAGACTTTACGAAGAATCACAAAAACTACTGGATAATGGTGCAGACTATTTACATTTAGATGTTATGGATGGTCACTTCGTACCTAATTTAACTTTGGGCCATCCTGTCGTGAAATGTTTACGCAACAAAATCAAAGATGTATTTTTTGAAACTCACATGATGGTTTCTAAGCCTGAACAGGTTAGTTTAATTATCCCAGACGTTTATATTATTTTATTAGATATAAATTTAGTCTAACACAATAGAGAAATACATAAAAAACATGTTACTGCTTAGTGCCAAGCGATAAGGCTGCCCATTGTTCTTTATATAAATAAACGATTTTATTATTATTATTGTAAGTTTTATAGTGTTAAATGTATTTTTTATTAAGTCTAAAAAGAAAAAGTTTTTAATTTTTTTTTTTATAAAGTTGGTATGTATAAATTAAAAAAAATAGTGGCACAACAGCCAATTATTTTATAGTAAGCCAGTACTATTGCTAAAGTTTACCCATTTTATATTTCAGTGGATTGCACCAATGGCAGATGCTGGAGTCAACCAATATACATTCCATATTGAGCCGGTTGATAATGTAGCAGAAGTATGCAGAAAAATAAGGGAAAATGGAATGAAGGTACAAACCTATTCTTCTAAATATGATAAGCAAGATTTACTATGCCAAGTTTTGTATGTAGAACTTACTTAGTTACTATACTTGTGTGACTGATTTGTATCAAACTTTGTATCGATTTGTAACTATTTGAACATTTACTTTTAGCGTTTATGTATTGCATTGCATTTTTTGAAATATTTAGTCTTACCCAAGGGGTACTGTGTTACCTAGTAACAACAAGTCAGATAGGCAGTTATGAGGCTGTCGCTCCATGTAAAATACTGGTATTCAGCTGCACCCGGTTAGACTGGAAGCTGATCCCCACATATAGTTGGGAAAAGGCTAGGCAGATGATGGTTATTGCAATATTTACATGAGGTATTTGTTTCAGGTGGGACTTGCAATCAAGCCAGGGACACCAGTTTCTGAAGTAGAAAAATACATTTCCATATCTGACATGGTACTCATAATGACAGTGGAACCAGGCTTTGGTGGGCAGAAGTTTATGGAAGATCAAATGACCAAAGTAAAGTACTTGAGAGATCAGTATCCTTTGCTGGATATTGAAGTAGATGGAGGAGTGGGACCAGCCACCATAAGCTGCTGTGCTAATGTGAGTATATAAGTACAACCTTCACTAGATTCCATTAAGTTATTTTACTTCTGACAGCAGTAACCTTATTGTAGCAAGAATAAAGATCGCAATGATTTTGACAGACTTGTCAATGGGAGCAACCTTAATAGAATGAGAATAAACATCACTGTGATTTGGACAGTGATGCAAAATCGGAGGTAAAATAACTGTACTGTGAAAGGACTGTATTTCTGATGCTGCTAGCTAGTTTTAATAAATTTAATCCAACAGAAAAGGGCATTTTTTTTTATGAGTTTCATTTAAATATGTTTTACTTAATTTTTACAGGCTGGAGCAAACATGATTGTATCCGGAACTGCAGTGATAGGGGCAGCTGATCAAGCAGCAACCATCAGGTCACTTCGGAATACTGTCCAAGAAGCAATCAATAAACGATAAAACATTCCTAATGTTAATCTATAAGGGGAGTCTTCCAATATTTTAAGGGTTAAAAAAGACATATTTTTCTACTGAGGTTGTTGAAATAAATGAATAAAATGTTTTCAACCATTTATTATTAGTCAAATCTGCTTAAATCTAGGTTATTTTCAGTACCAGAATCTGATAATTCCGCTTTGGAAGTGGGGAATGTTGAACTAACAGCTATACCAGAGCCAGTGAAGGCCATTGGCTCATTTGTGGCCTTTAATTTGTTTCTAAGACCTGACAGAGTAATGAGGACAGCTTCTTCAGTCCTGATTGTTCTAGAACCTTGAGTAGGCAACACATTGATGTAGTGGTTGAACAGTAAACTAGCTTCCTCTTCCTTTAGTTGCTCATCACTCTCCAAGGCTGTTTCAATACCATGTAAACCTCCAAAAACTATCAGTGCATGGTTGTATTTAAGTTCTCTTTCTGGCAATTCATCAATGGGAGTACCTCTGTCAGAAGTTCCAATGGTTAAATCGTACCTGGAAATGAACATATTAGTAGGTTAGTTACACCATTTATAACTCAAGAACTGCTGGATGGATTTTTATGATCTTTGATTTGTTGGATTTCCCTCTGCCCCAAATAGCAGAATAATTTATTAAAACGTGAAAAATTCACAAAAAATAAAAAATTCATGAAGATAATTAATTTTCTCATACATTATATTATATGGGACAGCTCTTTTGATAAATAAGTTACCAGAATATCTACTGATTCTAAGGTGATAACGAAGTTTGCAAGGTCAGCTAGTAACTATTATAATTAAGAAAAATTTATATTTTTACATACCCATCTTTGTAAGGACTCTGTGTGAAGACTTGACTCAAGTTATTGGCAATCCTAACAGTGTATCCCCAATATACTCCTGTTTCAGCCCTTGGCGTGGTCAGGCTGACAATCTTTCCCTTGATCTTCTTACCCCCTTCCTGGGCAGGAAGCATTCTTACTGTAACTCTGATGCCTGGGTTCAAAAGCTTATCTGTGGAAATATCTTGGAGAAGTCCGACATTGACCTGAGAACCTCGGCCTGGCTTGGTCTTTTTGTTCATAGTTATGCCTTCCCTGAAAAGGATAAAATATTTTTATGAATAGAATATTATTGTAGGTATGGTAAAGATGCAAAATAACAGAGATAAATTAACCTGAACTGAAAATCATTAGACATCCTTAGATGATGTGGAGCATCCAAAGGGTTGAGCAGTCCAGCGAACTCCAAATCTTTATGTAAAGGAAAGAAATGTTTCCGCAAGTATTGTGGACACTCCAAATATTGTAAAATGCGTGCTAACTGTACACAACTTTTACGTGCTACTATAGCATCATCACCATCACCTAGCTTAGATTTTTTTGTATTCATTTTGTCTCCAATATCATCGTAAACTATGACTTCGTCTATACAGAATACGCAAGCAGCTCTGGCTATCTGACCTGCTAAATAGGTGCGCAATTCTGCAGACTGTGCGTTCTCCAGAATAGAGCCTGGTATGGCTACACTGACAGTAGAAATCTCTGCATTTTTCTTTTCCCGTGCAACCTCTTCCTGTACTTTAGTTTCAGCTTCACGTTCCAACGCGACCCTCTTCTCACGCTTAACAATTTTTTCTTCATTCCTTTGTCGCTTCAAGGCTTTCCTTTCTTGGTTTATTTCACGCCAACTTTTGCCCGAAGGTTTAGCTATTGTTTGTTCCGACATTTTTGCACAATATTATAACAACTAAATCAAATCACAACATAACCAAAATAATTCAGGCCCTCATGCTGAATCGTGCTGAATTTTCGAACGAATGTCAACTTGCCAAAAATCTTTTTTAAACGCTCAGAAACCACTTTTTTTTTTCTTTCTTTTTTTTTTCCTTTTTGGCAACTGAGCCGATGTCGACTATTCTGCCAGCGTCATGTGGTGACGGCAGCACAGCGAGATGAGCCGTCGAACTAGAAACCACTTTTATGACAACGTGAAACATGGCAACCCAAAAATAATGAGGTTTGTTGGCCCCTTAAAATGGCATTGGACAGGCTAAAATTCCATTATGCTTGCATGCTTGTATTGTATTCCTAGAAGATTTTGGTAGAGGCAGAGGTGACCGCATTCTGATGATCTAAGACCGCATACTAACTGAAATAAAAAATGGTAAAGTAAGATTTACAATACAAAAATATACTACTTAAAAAATATGACGCACAGTCTAACTGCACAGTAGATCATTGTTTGTTCTATGTCCCATGAAGTCCCATCCCGTTTAAGAAGCCAAAGAGGAAAGTAAAAAGCTCCATAATTATTATATGAAAGGAATTGTGTCTAGACCAAGCAGCCAAATTTTTTTAAAGCAAGATTTTATTTATTCACCGGGTTGGTTTTATTATACAATTTTATAGTTCTTTCATCGAATAATATTCAAATGGTTACGCATTATTTTCACACAAGGAAGACATTTTTAATTTTATGTCCTAGCTGTTGGCAACACCCAAAAAAGTAATCAAATTCTTCGTTTTGTCAGTTTTGTTTTGATTTGATATACGTGGTGGTTATTATTTTTGTAAACGAATTTAATTGTAAGGCAAGTATTATTATTTTATTATTTATATCGCCCTTAAACAGAAACATTAAAATAAAGGAAGTAATAGCACAATATTTAATCTCAGTGCATTAATTCATAACATGTGACGAATATTAACAAACATAACCTGTTATGTTTCTCTAAGGAAATGAATTATTGGCTTAGGAGGGTTACATCTGAGATGGCCTGCATAACATTTGGTATGTGGGTATATAAACACTTGGCTGACTGTTATAGATTGTAGCTGTATTGTCTTTACCATGACAAAACATGGTCCGCATACCGGTGGGGATGATAGAAGGCATAATATGCGTCTTTTCAAAATCATGAAAATAATATAAATACCTACTGAAGGACCTTTATCATACTATTACTAAACAGTGAATACTAAATATTTAATAAATAACCGTGCCCGCGACGTCGTTTTCGGTACATGTTGAAAAAACAAATTGGATTTCATGGGTTTTCATTTTTTTGCGTGGAACCAATAATATAATTATTTTTCTAAAATAAAACTATCTAGCCTAAGTTACTAATTATAATATTAGCTATCTGCCAGTGAAAGTTCTGTCATATTCGGTCAGACCATTTAGGAGATTAGCTAGAACAAAGAGAGAAACACAGACAGATAAAAAAAATATAATTGTTTTTTTGTTTAAGTTGTACATAAATACTTTCGTAGATATTTAATAAAAAGCTGTTCTTTTGACATTTTATACAGACATTTCAATTTTATTTATTTGTATATATACCAATGGTAAAAAAAAAACCTATAGCTGTGCCAGAGTTGTCGCATTCGCAGGTGAGGCTTGCTCTCTTTAAATTACTATGGCTAATAATAAATACTTCAGGGGGATGATCATAATAAAAAAAGGTTTGTACTTCAACGAATGCAACCTACAATCACCAATTTAATATGCATTTAGTAAAACAGTAATTAATGCTTAGGCATTAATATAACAATAGCAATACCTAAAGAATTCATATTAACCTTATTATTACCAGCAAATAATTTGATAAACAACTCAATTAGGTACTTTTAAAATATGTTTTAACATGTTGACTGCCAACCTACAAGTATATTCGTAGTACCAGATCTTGTACTATGAGTATACTCATATGTTGGCAGTCAACATGTTAAACCTTCATACAGTTTATTTGTAACAACACTTGTTTTCTAGTCTTATCAATTTATTATACAATAGCCGTCAACACATGATGTAACCAGGGGTCCTGAAAATCAAACAAAAATTATATCTGAGGTTTAACCTCGTAACGCCCAATGTACAATGTATTGAACAAAGTGACATACAGTATTACACATTGCAAACATGCATTTAAATTAATTAATGTACATTGTAATGCATTGGGCGTTTAGGAGAAGGTTTTGTTTTTAGTCTGGGCCGGAATGCCGTATGTAGCTTTGTTCAATACATTATACATTGAGCGTTTAGCTCATCTTGCGAAATTTAGCTTGGGCGTTACGAGGTTAATACATGTCTAACAAAAATGTTGTACAATGCACAAAAATGTTCCACAACTTCTTCCCATGGACCCCCAGGCAATAATGCAGGTACCTCATCCAGTGAAAGACTTATAGAAATTGTAAATAATATAATAGTACGAAAGTCGTAAAGAGTAGGAACAGAATAGATTAGAAAGAACCACTTGACGGTTTCACTTGACACAACATAATGTTTTTTCTTTTATATGTCACTGCAGCTGTAGCATGCCAAAGAGGCTTTAACAGGCAACACCACCCTGCTACGATCCTTACTAATTCCAGTTGCTTCGTTTACGTCCATGCATCTGCGTCATATACGCACGAAATAATAACGCGAAATTGTTAGTTCTAGTGGCAGTGTGTGAATGTATTTTTTTTTTACTTTTTGCGGTGCGAGCTGACACATTCAAGAATGTCTGACTGTGCAAGGACAAATATTATTTGTGACAATTTGTCACGGTGCGCGAAGGTTCTTTTAACTGTTTCAATATTGTTCAATAAAAGGTGAAGATACGCGCGTAAGTCTCGGCCAGCTGGTGCTTCTTGCGCTGTTCATGATCGACACAGCCTTTCTATTTTCCTATTTTATCCTTTTTGTAATTTTGTAATTTTGACGTTCGAAAAGTGCTGATTCTCAGCCTAGTTTGAATAAATGACTTTTGATTTGATTTATTGTAATCCATAAAAAATCCATAGCATTTTTATTTTTTTATTAAGAACACAACACAGGGTTGATAGGGTATTTTAATTTTTGATGAGAGTTGACAACTTGTGAATAATTTCCGGCACCCTAATTGCGTAACACAATATCAATCTCAATCATTTTGAAGGATATTGCTAATCCATTGCTTCATATGCTAGAAAAATTGGTCTGCTCAGCAACTTAAATAATGCAATGAATGTTGTTAAAATGTCAAAATGAAAGCTATTCCTGCTGATAGTGTGTTACGCAATTACCCCACCGATCTAAGATATAGTAGTAAAATCCGAAATTTTGTTGGTTTTTTGGTCGTGGTATAAACTACCAACCTAATTAAAACAAAATTTATTAATACTAATGTTTTCGTTGGAAAATATCAAGTTACATATGTATGAACATCATTACAAAAGATAGTGACATCGAAAGTCAGATGTTTGTTCATTTTCAGCTGTTGATGCCGCCACGGAGCAATAACTCTAGTTATTTACATCACGGTATTAAAATACGTTAGGGCTGACACTCATTAAAACTGGAGATGGATGTTTGGTGTTTGTTAAAATCATAGACATATATATATGGACTGGAAATACCTACGAAAAAAGGGTGCCTACCTACAACTCATATTGTCTCAAAAAATGGCTGCCATTGCTAGGGTTGTATCAATCAAGGAACATTGGTGTTACTATAACGAGTATCGATACTAAATACGAGTCGTACTAGTTATCACGTTTGGATCATAATATAGTATACTAACTTATAGTCCGTTCTAACTAAGGTTGCCTACTTTATAGTAACGTATCCTAGTTTATTTTCGATAAACATACTTTATAATTTTGCATAAAAATACAGTATGCGAAAATACTTTATTTCTAATCTTTTGTTATGCGTAAAAGACTCATATGAACTATTTATCGATAGGTACAGACGCCAGCACATCAAGCTACCCGAAACTGTCAAATTATCGCAATCAACTTTCTTCCCTGAAAATAAAATGAATGCCAAGTGTTTTTTCGGCACAGAATTAAAAAACACCTTTTAATTGCATCACGTTTACGTATTAAAGTGAAGGAAAACAGCGTGAAGAGATATGTATCCATATGCCCAAAAACAGGTGCTTTCGCATATTATACCTTTATTATTATACCTATTATACCTTATAATATGTATGTATTTAGAAATATATATGTATGTTTATCAGCTGTCTTAGTACTCATAGCACAAGCTCTGCTTGGTTTGGGACTAGATGGCGTTGTGTGAAAGTTGAGGAATATGATTTATTTATTTATTATTATTTTTATATATGTAATTAATATATATCTATTTATTTATTTCAGGCCAAACGGCCAGGCTATTATTAATCAATCATTTTAATACACATTTACCAAAAATGCTGTGGGAACAGAGTTATCATGTAATCTCATTACATCAAGTGTTCTATTGAAACAGCTTTCTTCAAAGTGAAGTGAACAGAGGTACCATTCTTTATGTCGGGGATTAATATTTTCTTCACCAATAGCCTCTAACCACTTTTTCTTTAGTCCTTCCTTTTTAGGAAACCTATAAAAAGTGCAAGTATTTTTATCAATAAATAATTTTGGTTATAGCATATGAAACTAAAATCAATAGGAAACGTCAGAAGCTATGTGCACGGTTCCAATTGGTGATTTCTATGGAGAAGAGTCGGCGAGAAACTCCACGGTTACTCAAAATAATTGGCTTTTACAATGTTAATAGGTAGGGGAGGACAGTGTAGGCCTGTCAACAAGAACCAAGTACTTAAAAAAATAGAAGACATTGTAAAAGCCAATTGTTTTTAAAAGAGTAACCGTGGAGTTTCTCGCTGGTTCTTCTGCATAGGAAACCACCATTTGGAACCGTGCATCTAGCTTCTGACGTTTCATAAGTGCCCATGTAGGTTTATGTGAAAGAAAATATTTTGATTTTTAAGACGCAGGACTATTTATGTTAACATAGCAGAATATACCGATATCGTTCCAGCGGAGGAACTAGTTCCGGAAACTATTAGGCAACGGTACAACACTATTCTATTATGACATATTATTGTAAACAAACGAATGAATTAACAAAATAATAAAAAGGTCTGTTATACGGAAATTCACCCAAATATCAATACTTTAGCCATAAATTCATGATCGCGTTACAATTATATCATCGAATGTCTATTATTGTATGTGTTATTGCATGAAAACCGGCTACTAACCTGTGCAAAGAAAGTTGAGGTTGATTTTCATTCTTCCTTGCACCACACTTCACAATACAACACACAGGCATGTTGAATTGCTGTTTTTCAACATTTACATGCAGTTTTAAAGGTAAAGTCCTCGTAATTTTCTCGCAAATCTCAATAATACAAAAAATAAACAACCATTTGACAGCTGAACTACCACGAAACTTGGCGACAAAGATGGCTGCTCTGGCACCTACCTACAACCGTGTATAGAATAACAGGGCATCTCCTGTTATATCCCATCTCAATGGTTAAAATACAGGGTGACACTGACAGCCCATATCGACGCGCAAACTGTTACCATTAAATTCAGCACGTGATCTAGCGCAGGAAGCATCAGTCGGTTATCAAAAAAAAAATCTTCTTTTAAAAAAAAAGTGCGCGGTCAAAATGTAAGGCACTGCTATTTTTTTTTTTTAATGATATAGTGGAATCCATTCATACAGTACTGAATCCATGGTTACAGTTTCCTTTTATAATTAAACAGTTTTGATAATGTTTTATTCTGTTACGAATTTACGCGTTATGCGTTGTGCCTGGAACCCGATATACGTAGAGACGCGATATACGTAGACCGTAAGCGTCCACCTGAAATCCCACATATTTTTCAATGGGCTCCATCAATACGCAGGCTCAAGTATGTCTATTTTGCCAAGTTTCAAGTTTCTAAATCAAAGGAATGTGATTTGTCCCGCCTTTTACCCCGACAGGGGTTGAATTATAAATAAATCATTTCATATGATTCATTTTTTTTGACTTCAAGATTATTTATACCAGTTGAGCAAAGCAATCAGAAAAACCTTCCCAAAAATTTGATTTTTCCTCTTCATCCAGTTCAGGGTTGCTTTTCGAAAAATCTTTACGAACATACCTACCATATTCTTTAATACATCGTGTTCTTCATGTTATCCATAAACTTTGGCAAACGCTTCTATAGCTTTTACAAATTAAATCTAACAAAGGAAAAGGCTTCGTTACAAATGTATTTGTAATTTCATTTAATTAAATTTAATTGAGCTATGCAGTAACGGTCTTAACTTAGTTTTGACAAGTTTCATCCCGCCAAATCTTATGAATGAAAATACGACTTTTCCAAATTCGGATAAAGAGACATGCAGTTTGTATGAAAATTACAAAAAAAAAAATTAATAAGAATTTATTATTGTGTCCATAATGAAAAATGCTTATCTCCATAGTCTGAACATGTGATCGAAGTTTATGTATATCGTCCGGAACACGGTGTATAGATAACTAGCTTTTGTCCGCGGTTTTACCCGCGAGGATGTCGTAAATTATCCCACGGGAACGTGTACCGGGACAAAAAGTAATCTACGTCCTTCCCGCGGATGCAATCTATCTCCTTCCCAATTTTGATCGCATTTATAATATTAGTGTTGATAATATATGGTATGGTAGTATGATGGTAGGCAGCCTACCTTATTAATGTACTCAAAATACATTCCATAAAATTCATAAATTATACAACCCTACTGCTTTGGTAAACAAGATTGTGTTGTTATCAGGAACCCCTGCGTAAGGTCAAGTGGACGCAGCAGATATAAGCTCTCTGTGAACAATTATCACGTATCGTCATTACAATAAAGTAATTCATAAGAAACACACATTCAAAATGGCTTCTAATGGAAAACTAGGTAAGTGTCCCTTTATAAATTATTTTAAAATAAATTGTTCATTAAGACTGAATGAGATACAAAGGAAAAATTAAGGATTTCTTGATCATGGTAAAACAATCTCAGTAATAATTGAGTCGTAGATTATACAACGTGTAACGTTAAAAGCGCAAAACCTCAGACACCCCAACTGATTTTTAATTCAATTGACCTATTTCAGAGAGAAAATAAGTAATTTAAAAAATTGTTAAGGTTTTATGTGCTGTTTTAGTTTTACTGGCCATTCTGATCGTTTCTTGCATCTGCGACGACGCTTTATTGAGGGAGGAGTCGTCACCGGTCCGCTACGCCGCGCTGACATTGGCTTGCTTGACGTATTAATAAATAGACACGGCAGCGTTTTTAATGAAGGTTTTTTGAAAAATGTGACCTATATTAAAAAGTTGTTCAATTGATTCTGCTCGTTATTCTGATCAAACTATTTTCAGGTGTTGCGCATTTAACGTTACACGTTGTATTTCGAATGCTGCAATCAGAAGGCTATGTAGGTATATCAATTGGAGTCAAAGTTATACGAGGTCGATATCACTTTGACTCCAATTGATATACGTACCTGATGTTGTATTGATATGACTGTCTGACATACATTCAGAGTCTGTGAGTCTGTGACTGATATAATGACCGCCACTTTAGAGTTGATGGTCGTGCCCTTGGTCAAAATCACGTCATTAGATAATTATACAATTGATCGGAACTAGACTTATACTTTGTTCACAGCTCTTCTAAGCGTGTCTGACAAGACAGGCTTGCTGTCTTTGGCCAAAAGCTTATCAGACATTGGTCTCGGTCTGGTGGCTAGCGGTGGTACCGCTACAGCTATCCGCAATGCAGGCCTGGCGGTCACCGAAGTTTCTGACATCACTAAGGCACCTGAAATGCTCGGAGGGCGGGTGAAGACCTTACATCCTGCTGTTCATGCTGGTATTTTGTCTAGGTAAGTTCAGAGAGTTCGTTTGTCTAGCAGTGGGAACTGTAAAAAAGGAAAAGTCCAAAATTTTTGTCTAAATCATAGGTTCCCAAACTTTTATTACTCATACCACTTTAAAAATTTTGCTGGTTCCGGTGGACCCCCTGCAGCTACATTTCTACCATATTCCCAAAACTCAACAAAAATGTGAAGATTTAATCTAACGTAGACCCCCGTCGGGCCTCCCGTGGACCCCTGGGGTCTGCCTGGACCACTTTGGGAATCAGTGGTCTAAATGAATTATTTGTCATTTTTACTGCTACATGTTTGCTGTTTCTGAACAGCCTTATCCAAGTAATAGGTTCAACAGAGAGATTTACTCATTGTTATGAGCAGAATGGCCACTAACTTAGCTTGTTTATAATTTGGATTGGCTCTACTGGTAGAGTAAGACCTGTCGTATAATCAACGTCAGTTTGACGCAATTTTTGTCAACTTTAATCTAGTCCTCTCTGATTGTTGCGAGGCAAAACAATTTCTACGAATCTGTAATTTTTCTTCCAGACTCACCCCTTCAGACCAGGAGGACATGAAACGTCAGAAGTTCGACATGATTAGCGTTGTAGTCTGCAATTTGTACCCGTTCGTCCAAACAGTCTCAAAGCCCGGTGTGACGATTGCTGATGCCGTTGAGAACATTGACATTGGAGGCGTTACTTTGCTCCGAGCGGCCGCGAAGAATCACGACAGAGTCACGATTATCTGTGACCCCAACGATTATGATACAGTTATCCAAGAACTCAAAACAAGCAAGGACCATCAGACCTCTTTGGATACCAGGTAAATTTCAGTTAATAAAGCAACGTGCCAAGAAAGGCTTAGAAGCTTAACGTACATATATTGGAACAAGCTTCTTCACTATCACTACATAGTATAAAACAAAGTCGCTTCCCTGTCTGTCTGTCCCTATATATGCTTAGATCTTTAAAACTACGCAACGGATTTTGATGTGGTTTTTTTTAATAGATAGAGTGATTCAAGAGAAAGGTTTATGTATAATACATGCATAATATAGTAGAGAAATACTGATAATTTTAGAGGTTTCTAATGTGATGTCGTAAATAAACACATTTTTTTTGCGCTTACATTGTAAACGCTGGCTGAACCCGTCGATATAGATCAAAATAATGTACTACAGTATTGTACACCTTAAAAAGGTCTCCAAAAAAGTCCGCGATGGTATATTTCTATCTCTTAGCGATAACCCACAATAACCATTTTTTATCCTATACTTTTTACGAGAAATAATGGCTCTAAAATTATCAGTGTTTCTCCATTGCACCCGTGCGAAGCCGGGGCGGATCGCTAGTATCGAAATAAACAAGGTCAGATGATTTATATCGCGAAGTAAAATTGATCATTTTTATTTATAAATTTCGTGTTATTAACAGGTCTTGCCCATATTCTTGTTATCAGTGGAAGACACAGGTAATCAACAGTTCAGTAACATCTTACTGATAACTTTCAAAGCCATTGTTAAACTGACTATGCATATATTGACATCGTGATTTCTTTTTCTATGCAGGAAGCGTCTTGCCCTGAAGGCATTCACTCAAACATCAGAGTATGATCTCGCCATTTCCGACTATTTCCGTAGACAGTATTCTGCTGGACAATCCCAGCTGACCTTGAGATATGGTAAGAAATAAGTAATAGATATAAGGTGTAGGTAAGATTTAATATTCGGGGATTTCCTCGTTACGTTATTGAAGTTTAATTACGACACATATGATAATATCCTCGTAACCGAATTTCGATAGCGGCGGCCAATCTCAACGCAAACTAATCAAGTACGCAGGAGATATTATTATAGAGTACAAGTACGTGTGCAAACAGCTGCACTCTCTTTAAATACACATTCTTTAAATAGTATGTTGAGACGGCAATGCGACACAACCAGGGAGAGATCACAAAAAGACCGTAAATATTCTTGATTCCAAAACATGAAGTGGTTACATAGTGAAACAAAATGAGTACTACTACAGAATGACATCCCATCACGCGTGTAATCCGCGAAGGGTTGGAGAAAGGTTCACCTAGTACACCTAGAGTTACCCATGTAATGGGTAAGTCTGTTAATATGAACCGGACGAAAATCCAAACTCCGGGCGGCTACTGAGAAATTCCAAATGGAAAAACTCAATAAAACTGCCCGACTCGGGAATGGAACCCAGGATCTCATACTCAGCAGCACTGCTTGCAACCACGACCTCGTTGGTAAATTAGGCAGTCAAAATTAGTACTACTAAAGAATGCATAAAATACTTACACAAAAACTCCACCATACAGGTATGAATCCTCATCAGAAACCAGCTCAAGTGTTCACGACCCGCGACAAACTTCCACTGACGACCCTCAACGGTTCGCCCGGGTTTATTAACCTCTGTGATGCACTAAACGCGTGGCAGTTGGTGAAGGAACTGAAGGAAGCATTAGGCTTGCCCGCTGCCACCAGCTTCAAGCATGTGTCGCCCGCCGGCGCCGCTGTTGGCTTGCCTTTGGATAAGGAAGAGGTAGGATTTAAAACTATCTACTTATTTATTTTGAGCTCAGCTTTCTTAACTCGACCTTCGCTATAAATTCCTCTCTTCGAGAGGGAGTGGGCTAATAATCTACCACGTGAGCCCATGGTAGATGTGAAATGTCTTCGAATTTTTGGTTCTAAGACACGCCGGTTTCCTCACGATGTTTTCCTGCACTGTTTTGAGAGCAGTGTGATGAAATTATTTACACAAAGTAAAGCGCCTGCCTGAGTTTGAACGACCTTCACCTCGGAATTCGGGGCCATTACCGCGAGACCACCACTGCTCTAAACAAAAGATAGATATCATTCTGTAATGCATCGAGGCGTAATATAACCTCTAATGATCAATATATTATTCGTCCACGAGAGTTGACAGTTAACAACATTAATCAACATCTTCCTCCAGGCATCGGTATGTATGGTTGCCGACCTCCTCCCGAACCTGACACCAGTAGCTTGCGCATACGCCCGCGCTCGCGGCGCCGACCGCATGAGTTCGTTCGGTGACTTCGTGGCGCTGTCGGACGAGTGCGACGCGATAACTGCTCGCATCATCTCGAGGGAGGTTTCTGATGGAATCGTGGCTCCTGGATACAGTGCCGAAGCTTTGGAAATTTTGAAAAAGAAGAAGGGTGGCAACTACTGCGTTTTACTGGTAATTACTCTACGTATTAACATGCTGCCGGTCGATTCTGGAAAAATCTCACCGTAATAACTAAGGTGAAGTGAGCTCAGAGTGAGCTGTGAGGCATGCTGATGCTAGGGATTGACACTATTGGCGACTCACTCCACGTTCACTTCACCCAAGTTTTCACGGTGAGATCGTTACAGAATCGCACGGCAGTTCAATAGCAACACTCAAGCGTCTCAATTATTTTTACGAAATATGAACCAATGAAATAAAACTATCCTTATAATTTTAGATGGACCCCAGTTACGATCCCGACCTAATGGAACAGAAGACGATCTTCGGCCTCACCCTAGAACAAAGACGTAACGACGCTAAGATCACAGGAGATCTGTTCAAGAATGTGGTAACAAACAAGAATGCGTTGCCTAGCAACGCTGTGAGGGATCTCATCGTGGCGACCATTGCGTTGAAGTACACGCAAAGTAATTCCGTCTGCTTCGCTAGAGATGGACAGGTTAGAATACTGTTTGGATTTAGACTTTGCTAGACATAACTAGGTTTGTTTTGACTATAAACAGGTGATCTTCGTTTAATGTGATGTATACAAGACATAGTACAGACGCCAGCACATCAAGCTACCCGCAACTGTCAAATTTTCCCAAACAACCTTGAACCTTATGCTTTTGCGATAAAGTTGAAAATATATTAAAGAAATTTGACAGATTGTAGTAGCTTGATGTGCTGGTGTTTAATCACAAATTGGAGAGCTCGCCAGCAGCACCCTACGTTTGCGAGTAGTTTGTTAAATGGCGTGCCATTGGAGAGTTATGTACAGCAGTAGACTACTGTATGTCGATAAATTTTGACTCAGTGCTTACCACATACTCACAATGAGAGTAACTTGTGGTCAACCACACGCTAGTAACACGTGATTTAAGGAAACAACCTTTTCGACTACGAAATAAAGTCAAAATATTATTACGTTTTACCTTTGAATCACAAAAATGTTTATTGCGCAGGTGGTAGGCATAGGCGCAGGCCAACAATCCCGCATCCACTGCACGCGGCTGGCGGGCGGCAAAGCAGCGCTGTGGTGGATGAGACGACACCCGCGAGTACTCGCTATGCGCTTCAAACAGGGCGTCACTCGCGCCGTGCAGTCTAACGCTATTGATAACTATGTTAATGGCACTGTTGGTTAGTATCTTCATCTATAAAAGTCATTCATTCACTCACAGACAACACAAAGCCTAAACGTCTTCAAGCATGAAAGGGGAATGCCATAGGACCATACCAACTTGCGAGGGAGCGGGTCACAACCAAATATAGTTCATAAATTTACTCCTATTTTTTTTTTTTTATTTAATTTACGTTTTTGTTATGAAAAAGATTCCCGAATTTCGGACATCAAAACTAAAAGTATTTTTGTTTACTTTTGTATGTATTTTATCTTATGTCACTGCCATTGCACTTTGTTTCCGAATGTTACTGATATCGAGCTATGTCATCTGAAGCGAATACATTCGATACTAATAATAATAATTTATTTGTTCAATAATATACAGACATTTAAATAATATGACGATCCCGTCACTTAGAACGATAGAATATAATTTAATACCTATGCATAGATAACAATTATATTTTTGTCAAAACTGACACACGGACGGTATTATAATGTCTGTATGAAGTCATAAATAAGATAATTCAATAAGATAAGGCAGTTTATACATTTATTTTATTACACATTTTAAAGTTAACTTCTACGTAACACTTTTATGTAATCTGGAATAGTAACGTTCTAAGGCAGCTGTCAAAAAACGGTTAACCTCCACTAGGTTAACAGAGTGTAGCTAGTTTTCAAATTATATCAAGTTTTCAGTTTATATTATACCAATCCTCATTATTACACAGGTTCGGATCTTCCACTAGAACAATTTAACACGCTCTTCGACGGTGAGGTCCCGGCTTTACTGACCGAAAAGGAAAGGACCGAATGGGTCAGCAAGATGGACCGCGTCGCTCTCGCCTCAGATGCCTTCTTCCCATTCCGTGATAACATCGATAGGGCTGTGCAGGTCAGTAGTCTGGTCTAAAGACTAGTATCTATGATTATTGTTTCCCAAAAAATTACACAGTGGGTACAATAATGGTATTTGCCAAACTGTAAGACATTAGAAGAGGACTTTTCTGTAGCAACTAGTTTTGAACTGGAGCTCATCTGTGTCATGTGTGTGGGGCACTCGCTGTTATTAATGAAAATTGTGTGTAGACATTAATTTTTTTGTTAATAATAAAAACAATTTTGAAGAAAAAAAAAAATCAACTGTGACAAGCGAAATCGCACCATAAACATTTCCTTATGTACCATTTTGGTACGGAATCCTAAGAGGAACTGGGAATAATTTAAAACCCAACCCAAAACCCTCGAAAATATGTGTACAATCTTCAATGTTCTCTGCAGTTTTTCTCCTAGTTTTCATGGAATATCAGTTTCTACTTTCGACGCGTAACTGTCGTAGGCTCAAGTGATAATTTTCTTTCCACAGTGCGGTGTCGAATACATCGGCAGTCCATCAGGCTCGAACAACGACCAGGAGGTGATTACAGCTTGCAATGAACACAAGATTATACTTGCACACACCAATCTCAGGCTCTTCCATCATTAATAGATCTAAGGATTGTGGAGAAACTTGCATTAACTTCGAATAAGGAGAAGAAATCTCCATCCATTATTTTTATGAAAAACATTTATTAATGCTATGAAATAAACTGAATATGAAATGAAACGCAACTTGGTTTTTACATACAAGTGATGCAAAAAGCATTGAAAGCATTTGTTACAAGTTTTATAGAATATTTTATTTTACTTTTTCTTTATTAGTTTTGTATGTTGATAATTTGTTAATTTCTAATATTTTACGAACTAGAAATAAGGATATTGAGGTTGCTGTACGTTTAAGACAATTATTAGATTTTTTAAATATAATTATATGCCTTGATCACATTGTAGAAGGCCAAACTATAGAGTGATACATGCATTCCGTGTTACAATTAAGCACAAAAATTCCTATTTCTGATGAAATCATGTATTTTTAGAATAAAAGTGTTTATCGTTAAATAAAAATATGTTTTATAGCATTGAGACTATTATCCATTTTTACCTAAATCTTGCTTATCATTACTCCTCACATTATCTCTTCCGTGACGGTTTATGTTATTGGTTACAACCCGCAAGTTAACTTGAGACCCAAGTGGCCCCTCCTGACCCCCGCCTTGTCACACGCACCCTAATTGCGTAACACAGTATTAAGCTCTCAATTTGAATCATATTGAAGCATATTCCTAATCCATTGCTCCATATGTTCGAAAAACGTAAATAATGCCATGAATTTGGTTGAACTGTCAAAATGAAACCCATTGCTACTTATCAGTAGCAATGGGTTTCATTTTGACAGTTCACACAATTCGGTGCACTATCGTGTGTTACGCAATTACCCCGCTGGATGAGGCTGGCATATGGGCGTGGGGAATGGCACTTGAAAAGAGAGGCCTATGTAGAAGTCGGGCTGTGGATGATGATGATACCACTCACACAGCCTGGATAATTTAAGCCCTGAGCTGGTACAATTTCTTGATAATTATTTACTCGGCCATCTCCACCTCATTACAATCACATCGGATTCGAATACTTAGAAAAAACAACCTTTTTGACCCTTAAGTTGACGATGAAGTCGGTTTTTGTGCTTAAACTAACCGCTAGTTATAACAAAACAGATTAGATATACATATACTATCCAAGAACATTGATATGAGTAATTTGATTAAAAAACTAGGGACTTTTTATAAACTAATAAGTAATTATTCAAATAGGGAATGGTAAATTCTTAAGAGGGCATTACCATTTTTATTGAGTGTGAGCGTTTGACTCGAGTTTTGATGCGTGATTGATGACGGTTTAGATATACGGCCGCTTTCTATATTCGATCCCAATCCTTAATTTGCTGGTCCAGATTGATATTTCAATCCATGTCCTAATTTTACTATTTCAATAACCGATCCAAAACTCGCTATGCCGCTCCTTTTTTTATATCCATCCTTGGGAGGACGGATCGGAGTTTTGCATCGGTATTTGTATGAAACTGACAGTTATGCGTTTTCTATAACCGATCTCTGATTTTGACAACTCGATTTTTGGACGTCATTGACATTTATTTGCGATCCGCAGATTTCGACCGATTGTACTGTGCAAAAACGTGAAAATGGAAATATTTTCAAGTGATAGTGATAGTGATTTTGAAGTATTAGCCCAGCTATCGGATTGGGATAGTAGCAACAGCGAACAAGAGAGAGCTGTGTCCTCAAAAACTTTTCGGCGAATAAACTTCGTGGCAAGTTTAACCGACGCAGAGTTTACATTCAGATTCAGAATGAACAAAGCATCAGCTGAATCTGTTTTGACTGAAATAATGCCCGTTATCAAAGTGAAATCGAGATGGTAAGAAAGTTTGTCTGCTCAAATTGCATCAATACATAAACATAACCTAAAAGAACTGATAGGTACCTATTTCAGTGGCCGACTTTGCTCGAGTATCCTTATCGTCAGCATGTAGAATAGTGGTAGACATATCTGCTGTCATCATTAGATTGTATAACAAATACATTTTTCTGCATTCTAGAACTACAGACAAATTTTATAACATAGCTCAATTTCCTAGAGTATGTCGTGCTATTGACTGTACACATTCAGTCTCCATGTAAGTATATGTCCTGAAAAGTTTACCTAATCATTTAGGAAGTTGCCATAAATATGTAACAACAAATAAAATATTTTGTATTTCAGGTTTAACAATAGGTGAGGAATATAGAAATAGGAAAGGATACTTTTCAATCAATGTCCAAGCTGTTTGTGATGCAGACCTTCAATTTGTGGAATGTTGTTGCTTGGTGGGTGGCCTGGTTCTGCTCATGATGCTATTTTTAATAATTCAGTATTAAGAGGTAATACTGTTTTTATTTTCCTTTCTAATAACATTTAAAATAATAATTATGAATTTCTGATGATGTAAATAACTATTATTACAGCCCAGTGAAGAAGCCAGGCTAGTGAAGATGGTATTATAGGAAATCGCTGGTTACTCGGAGACAGTGCCTATACAAACCGGCCTTACTTGCTCACACCTTTCTTAAACCCATCAACTAGCCAGGAAATAAGATGCAATGAGGCCCAGATAAGAACCAGAAACACAATTGAAAGGTAAAATCGCCATATTATAAAGCTTTCACTACAATATCTAGTGATTATTAAGATAATAAGTACCTATTCTTGCAACTATTTTTTTCTTGTTTCATTAAAAAATATATTTGTTTGTTTAGGACATATTTTGGAGTCTGGAAACGTCACATCCCAGTTATGTTCTTCACAACATCTGCAGAAATTATGATATTGAAGAAGTACTCCCCCAAGTAGAAATGCCAAAAGAAAGTGACATCAGAAAACCTGAACATAGACAAGGATCAATTTTAAATTATTTGTAATACTTATTATGTTATTTTACAAAAATATTAGTATGTCTTGAGATATTTTGTAAATTGATTTGGTTAGATTTATATTTTAACCACTTTAGTATTACTATTATCATAATTATCTACTATTAGCTTCAAAATTATTAAACAATGAGAATTTCAGGAAATAAAATATAATTTTTTCAAAATAATTGTGTAATTAATTACATACATAAAATATATTTACACTACAGACACATTAAAATTAAAAACTAAATACTTAATTGACGAAATTATGACTATAATACTAAGGTACATACAATAATTTTAAATATCCTCTTCCTTCAGCTTCCTTATCTCTAATTTTAATTTTTAATTTTCTAACTTTATATTTTCAAATATACTCCCTAAGAATTTTTCCTAACATTATAATATTCAGCTGCATCATATTTCGAGCTTGACACCCGTTATCTGGCTTCAGTAGCTTCCGTTTGGCACCAGCTATAAAACAAAAATGCATTAAATATAGGAAATCAAAAAGTTACACATTTAATTGAAAACAATTTATAACATTATTCTGTCCGGCTACTTTGCTGATGTCCAACTTTGTCACCTCCTTAGGGATACAATATATTTATACATGATAGGCCTATAATTATGTTATTCTGAAGAAATTTCACCAAAATTTGTTCAGATCCATCCATCTATCCTCACAAACTTTCGCATCCTAGGAGAACAACTTCATGTACCTACCTGGATAAAAAGTATTGTACATGGTCCCCTACATGTGTGCCATATTTAACCATATCGGTTCAGCTGTTAAAGCATTATTGAGTAACAAACATACATACTTTCACATCTATAAAACATATTAATATTATAGGTGGGCTATAGTAGGATATTACCATTAGACCTAAAACTTCTATTTTCTTTTAGAACATTAGGTGTACTAATATTGCCCATCATCACCAATTCATCCCAATTGCCATTGGCTGGCACATCATTGCACTGGCACTGGATTTCCCCAGTTAAGTTTTAAGTTGCATGTTAGGGGTCAAACCTGTTGCCATTTACCGGGCAAATCCATACTCACGGCTGCATCTAACCCCGCCTGATGTGGGGATCGAACCCAATACCTCATGTTCACCAGTCACTCTTACAAACAGAGAGTCTAGTGATTAGAACCAACGAGCAGGCAAGGTTAATCCAAGTTTTCTGTTTGTCTACTTTATCAATTTTAAATTTTGTTTACCTTGATCTGTTCCATCCATATACAAGTACAGCACTTTCATGTTCTTTTTTAGGTTTTTCCACTTAAGACGCAGTTATTATGGTGTACGGCGACAGGTGCGCATATTAGCGTCGAAGATATCCGCAATCCGTATCCATTCTAGCATCTTCATTGTATTATTGGTGGCATTGGTTTTCTTGCTGGTGATTATCACGCTTCAATTAAGGAGAGCAGCCCTTTCGTCTCTTCCTTCGAAGGAGGTTTGGTTTTATACTACAAACAAATAAAATAAATCTTAGTAATGTAAAGTATGAAAGGGCGCGAAATACCGCCTCCCCACGCATTTATCTTTTACAGCAAGGAAATAATATATTTGTGTAGACGTAAATGTTTATTGCACAATTATTAAAAACAGGAACCCAACTAGTTAGGATAAAAACGCCAAGAAGTTAATAAACTAGACAAAGATATACCTATGTAGTAACAAAGTAACATCGGTTTAAAACCTGTTAGCTGTAATGTGCCAATTTTTTTCACCTTGTAATTATATATTATTGATCTTTTGAGGGTTAAGGCTTCTGGGTTTTAGATGTAGGTATGTTATAATTACTTACTTACAGTTTCTGGCTCCATTATTCACTTTTCTTTCGAAGAAACAAATAAACAAACTTGTTATTCCATTAATTTTGCCAATGTCGCTCCGTTTTGATTGACTGACGACGTTCCGTTACTTTTCAACAAAACTTTAAGTTTTACTAATCTCGACGAATATTTTTAATACATTACCCTTGCGACTCCGCAATTAATTGTTACTGTGTGTGCAATATCTTGTGATTATACATAAAATAGATTAACTTTAATAAAATAACCACCATTTTACTCATCAATGTCATTGATGTACTTTTACTGCGAATGCGTGAAACAAAACGTTCAGGAGGACGCAAATTTATGACCAATCTCTTGTTTTTTATGCATTCGGAGAAGAGATCGATATATTGAAATAGAGATTCAGCATCAATCGAAGGATCAGATAAAATCTGGATCGATAAGAATCATAGATAATACATATATAAACTGGATAAGAATCTTAAATTTTCGGTCGAATATAGAAAGCGGGCGATAGCCACAAAAAAAAAACGACGGATTGCACTCCGGGAGTGCCGGCAGAAGTGAAAACTTGAATATTAACGTAGTCCCTTTTGTGATATTTTGGAATGGTTAGGGAATAATTTTGCACGAATTGCTTTAATTATCAGTATAAAAGTAGTATCATTTATGTGGTAGAATACAATATTTATTTATTGCGCTATCGTACACAAACATGACAACCGCGCCGTAGCAAGAGAGGGGGATACTTCCTCTCCTACGCCGCGCCGGCTGTCTACTCTCCATCCGTCTTACGAATTTTCGATCAGGTCACGTGTCCTGACGCGAGTTTAACATTTTTTACCCATTACAATAAAAGTGTACAACGCCGCTAAAGAAGTTTTCACTTCAAAAATCGGCACGAGAAAGTTTATTTCTCTTGGAAGTGTTCTAAATAAATATGTCAATTTATTTACTTAAATCAGTAAAAACCTTGTCTCTGCAAAGGATGTTTCATGAAATTTTACTTTTGGGAATTGGTTAAGGGAGTTATAAAATAGCAACCTCAGCCCTATAATAGGACGATACAACAAGATTAGACCATTAGAGTTAGACCGTTTGGTTTCATAGACAAATACCATAAAACGGGGTAAATAGGGAATGCAGGTGTGAATCGGGATGAAACTTATAAATGGATTTTAATGTTGTTTGTTGGACAGGGACACTTAATCGTTAATAATTATAATATAGTAAAACACATTAGAGACCTTTTGGCAAAAAACGATATTATTTCAATGTTAAAATCCGTGTTAAATTTTCGTAAGTATTCAGCCCTGCATTTCCTATTTACCTCGTTTTACCGTTATGTAAATTCTGCATAAAAAAACGACGCCCACGTCGTGTCTAACCGACCACGTGCGTAATAATTGTACAGACGCCAGCACATCAAGCTACTACAATCTCTTAAATTTATTTAATGGATTTTCAACTTTATCGCTATAGCATAAGGCTTAAAGTTGATTGGGAAAATTTGACAGCTTCGGGTAGCGTGATGTGCTGGCGTCTGTACACAGTACACCAGCCGGTCGATTCTGTAAAAATCTCTCACCGTGAAATCATAAGTGAAGAAAGTACTTAATAGTATTAGTTCCTAGCGAATGACAGCTCACTCCACCCTCACTTCACCCAAGCTTTCACGGTGAGATGGTTACAGAATCGCACGACAGGTCACCTATGTAGGTAGTAATATGGGAAATATTACTACCTACATAGGTGACCTGTCTCATCTCAATGGTAGTAATATTTTGTTATTACAAAGGTAAGTGCAAAGTTTATACATGCACTAACCCAGATTAAATAGGTACCTAGTCTATGATCTGGCATAAGCCGTTGAATAAGAGTAAAAGTATCATACAGCCTATTCAATTTGAGGACCTCATCAATAATATCCACCACAAACGTACGTTGTAGTCCAAGAAATGTGAGAACACGCAACCGCCATCTCGTATATTATAGATAAACGACGAACGAAGCTACGTGCGTGTATGACCTATACAGGCTATACATATACATCACATAATATTAAAAATAAGAGTATGTGATCGGGGATTTTTGTGACTCATTCAACCTGGGTCTTCCCCGAAATGATAACGTCAGAGAGTTTCATTACATTAATACCAGTAAATGGCAATTACCCAGAAATGTGGGAAATCAAAGTTAAAGTAAACTATCAGGTTGGCACAATAGTAATGAGACACTTGGTTTGGTTGGTTTTATATTTTTGATTTGAAACATCTATAGCCGCACGTAAAACTGATTTCTGGCGTGGCGACGCATGCTGTCGCCAGTGTCGCCACGCTCTATGATGGTATATATATATGTATACTCGTACAGTCTATATATTTTATTTCATCATTATGCCATATTTAGTTCCTATCACAATCTGTTCTTTTCTGCATATTACTTTTACAAAATAATGTCGATGTTTCACATCTGCCAGGCGTCCCGTGACAGCTCACACTTTTTTTTTTATTATTATTTCAATACAAAAAGCTTAGTCAATGAGGTAATCACCACACATCTAAGACTTTCTGCCAATGAATCGATAAAGTTTGGATGCCTTTCGCCCAGAACTGTGATGGCTGTGCCTTGAAAAAGTTGTTTAACTCCGCCTCCACATCAGAGAAATCATTAAATTGTTTACCCTACAAATGGGGTTTCAGGGCTCTAAAAAAATTATAGTCTGATGGGGCGAGGTCTGGGGAATAAGGTGGGTGGGGTATCGTCTCCCTGACTAAAAACCACCCCGGTGTTCGCTCTCTCACCTACGCCGGGGGTCGCGGGAACGAACGATACTTCCGCAGCCCCCGGCTGGTGCTGGCCCGCTCCTGCGGGCCTCTCCTCGTGTCAGGGGGGGGAGTGAGGTGTTAAACTCCCCCCGCGACGTCTAAGAGGGGCACGCGTGGAACACTACGCGCCGCCGCCTCGGGTCCTGATGTGTGGGGGGCGACGGACGTCCCCAAGTCCGTCGCCCCTGGACCCATTTAGGGGGGCTGGAAGAGGGCGTTATCCGCCCTCCGCTGACGCCCGGTGCGCCTGCTGCGGGCCGGGTGAGGGGACCAGATCTCCCTCTCCCTTTCCGCAGCCTCCTTCTGCGAGACGACTGTTTGGGTATCGTCTCCCAGCCCAAGTTCTCCAACTGTTGGCGAACGGCAGATACGACGTGAGCGTTATCGCGTAGTAAAACTACATTGACTCGTCGTTTTTTCTTGATAGCAAGAAAGAGCAAAGCAGAACTTTTAAGCGGTTCTTTTGACTCAGCTTCGGTTGAGTTGGTAGCGTTTCTTCTCGAGGCAGCTAAAAAGCACGACGTGTATCTTTCTCGTAATTAATCCATGATTCATCTCCAGTAACCAGATCAGACAAAAACTTTACTTGACTGCAGTTAGTTTAGTGCTTCCGCTAATTCACGAGTGGTAGCATCCGGATTTGACTGCGCCAACGCCCAATGCTGTGTTGATATTGTCAGCCGGAGCCCGCGCACAGTGGCCTAACAAGTAATCGGATAAGTATAGTGTTCGAACTTGTCGTTCGTTCATTTTTCTTCAAACTGACTAAGCTTTTTTTTTTAGATTATGGCATCTCGTAGTTGACCTTGAGAGGTCGTGACTACTTAACCGGACTATCTTGTGGTTGCCTTAAGTAAACTCAAAGCCTCCAGCCAGGGGCGACCAAACTGCTTTATATACCCCCACATAACAAGTAACTAGAATGTTTTACAACATTCAAACAATTAATAATTAACTCTATACATTTACACGCATGCATATACTGTACTGTAACTGTACTCTTCACACACAGAACACACGCACGCAGTCACACAACACACACACACACACACACACACACACACACACACACACACACACACACACGCACTCACACAAACACACACAATATATATTAGTACACCTTTAGATTCATTTCATTATTATTATTATTCATTCATACATTGTGATCAATTCACTCGCCACGGGAGGAAGACCTGGAGTCCTGAAATACAGGGCTGCCCTAGTTTAGGCTCCAGTCCACTCCATTTATTTTAATAATGTCTGTACTGTGCTTTGATTAGTGTGGAAAATAAATGATTTTTTACATATCCTTTTGCAAGGAAATGTATAGAGTTTTGTAGAATGTCTCATTACTTTTGTGCCAACCCAGTAAAAAACTTTAATTAAGTACATCAACAAAATATGTAATTAAGTAAATTACTAATCGACTTGAGTAATTCCATAGAAACACTAATTACATTATCTTCGCCAAATGATGTACAGACGCCAGCACATCAAGCTACTACAATCTGTCAAATTTCTTTAATAGATTTTCAACTTTATCGCTAAACCATTAGGTTCCAAATTGATTAGGAAAATTTGACAGTTTCGGGTAGCTTGATGTGCTGGCGTCTGTACATACATACAAATAAATAAATAAATGAACATAAACAAATCAGCAAATCAGTTCTAATGACAAAAAATGGATACAGTTTTCTTAAAATGAGACTTGGTTTTGCTTGTGTTGTTTTTATAACAGAGACGAAAAACTGATAGACCTCCACAAGGAAAATTATTACTGAAGACTAGTTTCTATTGAACTGGTACTTATAATCAATTCGTCATTATTAGTTTTGTATCGACAAAAATAATTTTAAAAAGAATCTTTAAGTTTCTGAATTTATGTGGTAGAGTTTTACAGAGTTCCTAGTTTCCAACTAAGTCCAAATGAATCAGTGGAAGTATGAACGATATGTTTCCAGCGGGGTAGTTGCGTAACACACCAATAGTAGCAATGACTTTCATCTTGACAGTTCAACAACATTTATAGCGTTATTTACGTTGCTGAGCAGACATTTTTTTCCAAAATATGCAATAGCATATTTTGGATGATGGATGATTTTGGATGATGGATTAGCAATCTCCTACAAAATTATTCAGATTGTAATTGAAAGTGTGTTAAGCAATTAGGGCGCTAAACTCCACGTTTGAGTTTGTATTTTATAAACGAACAAGTAGGGATGAACTTTATTTTTATTACAATACCCATTCTCCTATCTGAAAGTGACTCCAATATGTTCTGATTACTCGTTAATTTATAGTATTCATTTTAATATTTTTTTGATTGCTGGGAAAAACTATGTAATATAAGTAATATTATACTATAAGCATTTAAGCACACAATTTTTTCCCTTTTGAATCTGCGGGTGCTGTGTGTAAAAGATGAGGAAGGAGTTTTGCTCGTATTAATATGGCTCTAGAAATTAATGGCCTTAAAACCATGGGTCTACAAAAATAAATATAAATACTTGTTGAACAACGCCTCCAACGTCAATTTGTATACGTACGTCGCGTTTTACGTATGGTTTAGCCTAAACAAAACAACACAAAGCATCGCTATATTTATTATATGTACGTTTATAAACATGATTTTGTGGTAGCAAGGCGTGTCTTTTCTATACGCATGAGCATTACATTCCATAGTACGAGTCATACTCATACCTTTTTCTTGGTGTGTTTTAAAATTTTTAATTATATCTTAAAAACAAATTACAACTAATGACACCTCATTTACAACATTCTATCGAACCTTATCGACTTTAGGAGGGAGAGAGTTAATTAATGTGTAAATACACAAAAAACATAGCTTTTGTTAATAAGGTTTGTTTTCCAAAAAACTAAAGTACTAAATGGGGAAAATTCAGAATGGCGTTTGGTAACATTTCAAGTCTGTCAACGGAGATAAACATTCAATGTCGAGTCGTGCATAGTTATGTGCGCCGCCGTAGGAGCTGCTATATGCTTGCGCTGTTTTGAGAAAGATTATCCTAGCAATTCAGTAATAAACGCTTAAGATTTTAGTGCAAATCGTGGCTAACGTAGTGTTTTAATGTAAAACGTTATAATTTGTGGATTTAACTGTGGTTGAGTGAACTTGAAAAGCGAAAATGTCGACGAGTACGAGTGACCACGATATGAGCGATTCTTCCAGCTCCCCGATGTCGTACATCATCAAATATTCACCGCATAGCTCGCCATCTCAGCAAGTTCCTCAGCTCGCTACCGATCTCACTGAGCTAACTTGTGCTGACAATAAGCGACAGTTTCTTAAACATGGTAAGTAAAATTTCTTTCACACCTAGTTATGTCTGAATCTGAAGTATGGAGAGTACCTAACATGCTCTGATAAAGATAACTTTTCTTAGAATTTAGCTTTGATTGAAACGGTACCTACATCAAATTGTAACTGCGTTGTAACAAAATTATGAACAAATGGCGATTTTATAAAATAAAAATCTCTGTTATTTCATAATGAGATTTAGTTGTTCTTAATTTGAAATCACACTCCACTTACACTTACTTGCCTACACTAGAATAAACAACAAAAAAAAATTCATTTATGATTTAAAACTGAAACTGCAGATGTTCATGTAGGAACAATATTGAAAAAACTATTGAATTATAAATAAATTAGGTACACAAATACATAAATAGTTAAAATAGGTAATTATATTACACATACCATAACTTATAACTTGCATTTAGAAATAGGAATGGACTTTATCTGTATAAATATAGGTTGCAAAACATTGTAGGCTATGTTTACACAATTCTAATTTGCAAAAACAACAATTTTCCTTATATAGCTTCTCAAATAAAATTAATGATAACATCTCATAAGACGTTGACCTAAAAAAATGAAAGCAAGTCACAATGATAAGTAACAATTTATCCTGTTTATTATGAACATCATCATCTGCCTAGCCTTTTCCCAACAATGTTGGGTCGGCTTCCAGTCTAACCGGATGCAGCTGAATACCAGTCTTTTACATGGAGCAACTGCCTATCTGACCTCCACAACCCAGTTACTAGGTAATACAATACCCCTAGGTAAGACTGGTTGTCAGACATTAAGGCTTCTGACTACCCATAATGACTCTCAAAGATCTATGGAATGGCAGCCGGGACTAACGGCTTAACGTGCTTTCTGAGGCACAGAGGGGTCTTGGTATGTAAAGATGGTCACCCATCCACAGATCAACCGCGGCAAGCGTAGCTTAACCTGATCGATCGACCTGTGCGGGTGTTATTATTTACACAAAGCGTTTTATTATGAACACATAAAGGAAAACATTGTTTCCTGCATATTGATGGTGTTACACAACTCTGTTCTCATTACTCGTTTTATTCATTTGAATAAAATAAGTTTAGATTTCATGGTTTTTGTTTAATTTAATTTGATTATGATTTACCCTCGATCGACTGGTGCCATAAAAGTACATGCTATTCTTTCAGATTTTAGTATGTTCGATTCCCGGGTGTGGCAAGCCTATTTTCAAAAATCTTTAAATGCAGTTTTGTTTCTTTTTAAAAATAAATGAATGTTTCCTTTGAGTAAAATTTGCTGTCTTCAGTATTTAGAGTACTTTCCCTCCAGGTACGCTTCGAAAATTCCACCCTGCATGCTACATCAAAATAAACTGCTTTCATAAAAATATACTTGATATTGTATGAATCATGCAAGTATCATTATTTTTTAAAGACATTGGTGCTACTAATAATAATAAATTAATAATAGGTGCTGATTCTGTTGTTTACAAACTAAACTAAATTTAAGTTCAGTGCATCCTTTTCTTTCTATTTCATTAAGAATAGGACAGAAGATAAATATTAGTTTAGTCCTGTCTAGGATTGTATTCTAGAGAATACAATCCTAGACTACACTAGAGTGCAGACACAGGTGCACTCTCATAGTCTGATGGGATGGCAATCCGACACGACTGGAGAGAGAACTGAAGATTGAATACATAATATGTATTTTAACCCTAAAATGCTTGAAATATATATAAATACATTTTACACACAGCCAACAAACCATGCCTACGCATCACGGAACAACCCCAGAACCACTTCAGGTTTCGATATGTCAGTGAGATGGTTGGCACTCACGGATGTCTTCTGGGCAAGACCACTGGACCCAACAAACAAAAGACCCATCCAACTGTAGAGGTAAGTGTTTATTTCTAACCTTGCAACCTTTTTTCCTCATTGGTATGTCTCACTGATTCATATCAGGAAGTTTTGTTAATGCAATCCAATTTGTTATGAGAGAATAGATAATGTTAGTTTTGAGTGAATTCAGACCTGATGATTTAGACTTCTAATGCTATGTATATTGATTCAGAATGGCCTTGTTCATATAAATATGTAGGTACATTATTCGAATTTTTCAAGTCACCTAATTATTTAGTATTGATTTTTTTTTTTGTTATCAGCCAGCATAAAAATATCCTTTGATTTCAAAAATTTGTGTTAATAAAAACATTAGTAGATTTAGTATTTAAAATAACTACTTATCCTAATTTCAAATCAAAAGACATCTCAATATGTTTTATATAGATAATTTTGATTAATTGTAGATTCCTCCTTGTATTCTCAACCTCTAGTCATCCACGCTTGTATTCATAATTAACTGGATAGGTACAAATGCCAGCACATCAAGCTACTATAATCTGTCAAATTTCTTTAAAAGATTTTTAACTTTATAGCTGAAGCATTATGTTCAAAGTTGATTGGGAAAATTTGACAGTTTCGGGTAGCTTAATGTGCTGGCATCCGCAGCTGTAGCCTACTTCTAAGAACACTTTACAGTATTTGTTTTGTGTATCTAATATCAACTTTACAGCTGCTACATTACAGTGGGAAGGCTCTTATCAGATGTCGTTTGGCCCAACATAACAACCCAGACGAACATCCTCACAAGCTGCTTGAAGAGGAACAGGACAGAGACATGAGTTACCTAGTACCTGATCAAGGAAGCTATAAAGTCGGGTAAGTGCTAAAACTACTCTACTGTCGATCGATACTGGCATTATTGTGACCCATAGGGAAGAAAACATAAATAATGCTTCTTCTGACGCAGTCGCCTCTGGCGCGGATCGTGGTTTTCGCTCAAGGGGGCAAATACTTCTGAGGAAGGGAAGGCGATTTCTAAAGCCTTGACAGCCTTAAAAAAAAAAGCCTTCGGCACCTATTTTCCCCAAACTCGAGAATTTAGGGGTTTTCAAGGATGACTACGAATTTATTTCTTAGTAAGTAAAAGTACTCACTCTAGTAAAACAACGAATCAAACAGTGACGCATTACTGTTTTAATGTCCTCGTTTTTAGGGTTCCGTACCCAAACCCTATTACTACTGCTCCGCTGTCCGTCCGCGTCCGTCTGTCACCAGGCTGTATCTCATGAACCGTGATAGTACACAGTTGAAATTTTCACAGATGATGTATTTCTTTTGCCGCTATAACAACAAATACTGAAAAACAGAATAAAATAAATATTTAAGAGGGCACCCATACAACAGACATGAATTTTTGCCGTTTTTATAGATAATGGTACGGAACCCTTCGTGCGCGAATCCGACTCGCGCGTTTTATTTTACTATGTAGGTATCATTTAACAAACTATAAACTACCATACTATAACAAGCAGGTATTGTTACGGTTGAAGGTCTTTATGTATACCTACATATTTACTGAACATAAGAACCGCGCTTAGATAATAACCTACAGACTGAGATAGGTATGCAAGTCTAAGCGGTCGTTCACACGGTGCTGTCCTGTACGATATTTTACGTTAAAAAGTTGAGATCACACGTCAACATCCTACCGTTCACACAGTGAAAAACAAATGTAGTGTGAAAATACCATGTGATCCCAATTTTATACAGCAGAATATCGTACTGAATGACGCCGTGTGAACGTGGCCTAACAAAACAGCACAACTGTCATTTTTGACAGAGCCCACCGTGATATTAATTTAGGGCATGGTCGACGTTATTGCAAGATGGCGCATGTCATGTCGTCATATATGACGATTCACGGGACATCGTTATCGCGCTCACTCTAATTCGGAACGGGTATAAGAAGGATCACTATCCATTTGCATTCAATTTTAAGACACAATATAACATTATCCTAATTATATTTACGCATAACAGCTTATGCATAATGTTTTTAAGCAAAAATTCTCTGACCTAACCTAACCTATTATGTCAACATAAACGGTATGCCAAAAACAATTATGGCAAAGTATTATTATGCTAAAGTATATTAGGAAAAAAAAACATTATGTGAAAATAAGGGATCCCGTATAAGAACGCGCAATTCGGAATGCTCCCTAAGGGTGCGTTTCCACAGAAGCGGAGCAGAGACGTGCAGGAATCGACTAATCACAATGGTTGAAATCCTCATCGCGTCACTCGTCTCGTCTGTGATTGGACGATTCCTACACGTCTCCGCTCCGCTCCGCTTCTGTGGAAACGCACCCTTAGTCTCACACAACCACGCGCCACGCTCTGCCCCCGCGTATGATTTCCTACATAAAAATTCAATAAACGGGGGCATTTGGCTCCGTTTCTCGCGCCCCGTCGCGTGGCGCGTCGTAGTGTAATATCCGCCTAATATCACATCACTAAATCATTGCCCAGTGTTGTAGTGGTCGCAAGCACTACTGCTGAGCATGAGGTTCTGGGTTCGATTTCCAGGTTGGGCAATATGTCATTAGTTTTTTTCCATCAGGAATTTCTCAGTAGCAGCCCGGAGTCTGGATATGTGCCCGGTTGATGGCAATAGGCTCGCCCCCTACTACATGGGACTTAAACATTACTGGTGAAATGTGGGTGTACTACAGGTACAAACGCCAGCACATCAAGCTACTACAATCTGTCAAATTACTTTAATAGATTTTCAACTTTATCGCTAAAGCATAAGGTTCAAAATTGATTGGGAAAATTTGTCACTTTCGGGTAGCTTGGTCTGCTGGCGTGTATACGTAATCTTTGTACTTTTCACTAGGTTTGGCGGTATCGGTATTATACATACCGCTAAGAAAGACGTCGCCGCACTTCTGCTCAAGAAGTTCTCTGAACGATGTAAGGATACTAACGTAAACTTGAAAGACGTAAGTATTTTTTTTTTATGGGTACTAGTCAAAATTATTATAAAATATGGCGTCCACCCGCGGCTTCGCCCGCGTGGTATGTCAATAAATAGCCTATGTCATTTCCCATGGTTCAAAGCATCCCCATACCAATTTCATCAAAATTGTTCTGGCCGTTTCGGTGATCAGCCGGAACAAACAGACAGACAGAATAAATGTTATTTTTTTATTTTTTGTTATAAGTACTTTATAATATACTTACTAATGTGCATTTGGTAAAAAGCTGTTATTTTGACATTACAAACAGAACTTAAATTTTATTTATTGGCATAGATGCAAAACTAAACATTTAGTTTAGTATAGAAATAGATACCTAAAAGGAAAAACTTAGAAAATAATAAATAATGATCAAATAGGGGAAATGAGGATTTGAAGTTTACGTGGCATGATCTGATGTCCATAGAATAGAATACTCTTTATTATGTATACCATATAAATCACAGACATAAATACGGACGAAGTCACGAGGAAACAGCTTTCCTTATTATAGAGCATATTTTACAAGGTATCGTATTTTGAGTTTTGAGTACGAAACTATTTTTAACCGACTTCAAAAAAAGGAGGAGGTTATCATCAATTCGACTGTTTTTTTTTTTTTTTTTTTTTTTTTTTTTTTTTTTTTTTTTTTTTTAATGTTTGTTACCTCATAATAACCGACTGGGTGAACCGATTTTCATGATTCTTTTTTTATTTGAAAGCTGGTGCTTCCCGTGTGGTCCCATTGTCACCATTTCAATATCTGATGATGGGATCTTGTAGAAATCGGGGGAACTCTTCAATAAATAACAGCAGATTAACCGCGATTGTTGCTATAGCATATCTAAGCATTGTTTACACCACCACACAACATAATATCACGCCTGTACTCACTACAAAGGTTATAATTTTTTTTTTATGATAATAATAATTACGCAACCGCACAACATAACATCACGTCTGTACCCTATAAACGCAGATGCAGCTTCCTGTCACTGATATTTACATAGCAAGTAGTGTTTATATGAATTTGATTGGGGTAACTAAAAAGTGAAAAATAAAAAATTTTATATAAAAAAAACAACCGACTTCCAAAAAAACACTACAAAGTGAAAAATAATTTTAATTTCGGAAGTCGGTGTCAAAAAACCAAAATGCGGAACCAACGACACCGACTTCCGAAATTAAAATTATTTTTCACTTTGTAGTGTTTTTTTGGAAGTCGGTTGTTTTTTTTTATATAAAATTTTCGTAGGGACCAGACTATTCTGGTACCTCGCAGTAGGTTTACGCAAATATATCGGGTTGGTGCAAAAATTATGACAAAAAAATTTTCATCATCTTTTACAAAACACATAGCGCAGTGTGGCTTCGTCGCGTGGAAGAGCCACCAAATCAGCCGAAACCAGACCATGGTCTAAAGAAGATTCTATTCATTTGTTTCTGGGATATGAGAGGCCTGCTGCATTTGGAATTCCTTCCACAAGGCACAACTATCGCGGCTAACGTCTATGTTGATCAGCTACAAAAACTAGCCGACGCCATCAGAGAAAAATCTGCGAAGACGTACTTGTGTGCACCTCTTAGTGCCCTTTCCCACGGCAAGATCCCGTTTTTTGCAGGTACGGTTTTTTGCAGGATCCCGTTTAGTGGTGTACCCGTTTTATGCAGGATCCCGTTTAGTGGTGTACGTGTTTAAATTTACATATTCACACAAGCATCCTGTTATGTATCCGGAAAACAGGATGCCTATGTGAATATGTATATTTAAACGCCGCTGCTGCGGCTGCTGACAAGGGGAGGGCACGACCTTCGGGAAACGGATTCGCTTCATTTTTTGTATAGTGTTAGTATACCATGTGGGTATACCATCAGCAAAATAGTAACGCGCAACGCTCAGAAACAACTGAGAAAATCGCGCTTAAAGTTTACTTAGCACTTTATGAATAAGTTGTATTAAACTCCGGTCGAGCGTTCCGTGGCGTAAGTGGCAATGCTCCCGACTCGTGCTCTCGCTCGCTCGAGTTCGTGTCTACCTTATTGATTTTTTTTTTAATTTATTTATTTACTTTAATTCTTACTTTTTATTTATTATAAAAATGAATAAATTACTAAATTATTATTGTTCTGTATTTATTTATTTATTCCAAATATTTTTTTTTTCTCTAACTAAAAAAAATAATAATTTATTGATTTATTCATTTTTATAATAAATAAAAAGTAAGAATTAAGGTAAATAAATAAATTAAAAAAACAAATCAACAAGGTAGACTCGAACTCGAGCGAGCGAGAGCACGAGTCGAGAGCGTTGCCACTTACGCCACGGAACGCTCGACCGGAGTTTAATGTAACTTATTCATAAAGTGCTAGGTAAACTTTAAGCGCGATTTTCTCAGTTATTTCTGAGCGTTGCGTGTTACTATTTTGCTGATGGTATACCCACATGGTATACTATCACTATACAAAAAATGAAGCGAATCCGTTTCCCGAAGGTCGTGCCCTCCCCTTGTGAGATCCTCAAGCGGCGCAAATACTGTAACCTTATGGGTAACTACAGCATTGAGCCGTTTGGGGTCGAAACGCTTGGGTCATGGGCCCGAGTGCACGCCTCCTTTTTAATGAAATTTCTCGCCGGCTGATCGACACTTCACGTGACCAGAGGGGCTGGGTCGTTCTTTGGCCAAAGAATTAGCATTGCCATTCAACGTGGCAATGCTGCTAGTCTTTTGGGCACGTTTTCGGATGACAGCGATGCGGACGAGTTAAATCATTAAATCCTTTTGTTTTTGTATTTATTTATATTAGTTAGTTTTTTTTTTTAATTTTGTACTTAGTTTAAATTGTCTGTAATTTATATGGTATACATAAGCTGTTATTTTCAATTAAATCATATAACTATAGTAAAAAAAAATATGTTTACTTTTTTAGTATGCATGCTTGCAAATATATTTGGAAGTCAATCTATAACGGATGTGCGTGTGTATGTTTCGTTATAATAGCGCATTGTTTTCAAAGCTCGGTGTTCCTTAATAAATCCATTGTTTGCTATGCATTATTTTATAAGGCTCAAAATGTAATTATAGGCTGTTAACAATCTATGAAATTTTTACTTTTAACTTATGGCATTGGATACAAATGGACCCCCATATGTGACACATCTTCAATAAAGAATATACTAACAATTAGTATGTAATAGAATACACTCACCGACACGGAAACTTGGCCACATGTAAATTTCACGATTTTGCATATAAAATGTATTTTTGACACTGAAATAAAGATACACTCAATAAGCGTTTCTTATGCTTTTAGAACTTGAAATTGAAATCGTCCTACACCAATAAGTTTATTTATTAAATTGTGCACTTTTGCAGAAACAAAGAATTTCACACTATCAATTTTACAGCGGTATAGAATAAAAAAAAATCTCTACGTTTTAGTATCGGGTGTTTCCTCCTCTAACCCTAATATGAATGATGTTTCTGACATCAACTTGCGGTATGATTTCCTAAGCAGTCAGTGCTGCATTTCGAAGTTGGTTAAGAGTTTCTGGCGGGTCTGAGGTGGACTTTATATTTCTTTTGGGCATGTCCCAGATATGCTCAATCGGGTTTAAGTCCGGACTACGAGTTGGGCTCTGCAATTTTTGAATACCAACTTCTTGAAAGTATTCTTAAACGCAATGTGCAACGTGTGGAATGGGCGTGTATTATCGTGAATTAAGAGGAATTGGTCGTGCCCAATGTATCCCGAATATACCAAAACATGTCCCTGGAGGACCTCCTCGATGAATCGGGCTGCAGTTAGCCGGTTGTCGACGATAACCAACTCCTTACGACCATCGGAACTTTTCCACCCCAAACCATTATAGAGCCTCCATGGAATCTCACACTTTGAATGTTATAAAAAAAAATGCGTAGAAATCTCTCTCTCCTCTTCTTCTCCACACTTGCTTCCGACCGTCTGGAGCACGCAAAGCTACTCGACACTCATCGTGAACAGCACTCGAGCAAATTGCTTGTGGATCCAGCTGACGTGTTCACTTGCGAATTGAAGTCGAGCTGCTCGGTGATTTCTGAATAGTTTTGGACCGCGTGCTGGTCTATGGGACTTTAAATTCACTTCCTCCATTCGTCTTCTCACCGTACGCTCTCTAACATTCACGCCTCTTGCAATTTGGAGCCGCTGGCGTATCTCAACAGCGGTCAGGTAGCGGTTTCTTAAACATTCCAGGACTATAAAACGGTCGTCCCGGGCCGATGTGCATCTGACGCCTCCACTGCCTGGTCAACGGGAATAGTGGTATGTCTTCTGGTATCGTTTTAAGGCATACTGCTTCGACCAACGTGGTACATTAAGCACCACAGCATCTTCACGCTGTGTCAACCCTTGGTCCATTTATGCTACCGCCTGTGCAACCTGTGCTGGTGTTAATGGCATGTTTATTGGTGTTAAAGCACCTTCGGTTAATCAATAAAAAGCACAAAACCACAATAATTCAATAAGCTAGCCGTAAACTTTTACAATACACAAATTTAAACTTGCAACTCAAGAGACACGATTCAAGTAAAAATTAAGAGTTCAAACATATCTCACTCAAACATAATGAATTACCCTCTTGAACCAAGAGTAAACAATTTTTTGACCTACCCTCATAAAAACAATCATTGGAAACACTTAGGGTTTTGGTTATTGCGAGTATTTGCGTGATAAGCGCATGGCCAAGACTCCGTGCCGTTGCGTAATAACAATAGAAAATCACAATTAAAGGGTGGCAGGGAAACCAGTTGCAATGGATTAACACATGATTCTGCAACCCTCACGCGTCGAAATTTTCCGTTGGTTATTAAAAAAAATTAAATTGCTCTTTCATACATTATGACCGCGAGGTATTGCACTTTTCTATGAAGCAGCAGATTTTTTTTTGTCATGGAATAAGAAATCAAAATAGACTCAGAATCTCGAATCGTGTGCGGAATTCATGGTTTCAGTTTGTGCGTCGCTGTCCTTGCCACCGTGTATACAAGCAAACACAAAGTTAGTTGAAAGTACAGACGCCAGCATATGAAGCTATCCGAAACTGTCAAATTTTCCCAATCAACTTTGAACCTTATGCTTTAGGGATAAAGTTGAAAATCTATTAAAGAAATTTGACAGATTGTAGTAGCTTGATGTGCTGGCGTCTGTACTTACAGATGATTAGGTTAAAGCCAGCTTACACAAGCGATAATGTTGCTTTTATTTCGAGCTTCGAGCTAACAGTCAGTTGTGTTTGTGAAGTGGAAGCGATAAGTTTACGCTGTTGTAGAAGAGCGCACGCGCAATAAAGGGCTGTTTTTAAATGTGTGCGTTTTGAGAGAGAGCATATATTTTTTTAACTTAATTTATGTTTAGTCAGTTATTAAAATGTACTTCTGTCAGAAATGTGGTATGTATATTTTGTTTTGTTTATTTTTTTTAGCTTCAATTGCAATGCGAGAACATGGCAAAAACGATAAATCTAAACATCGTTCGGTTGAAGTTCAGTGCGCATGATACTGTTACCGGCCAAGAGATCTGTGAGCCTGTCTTCTCCGAACCCATTCACAATATGAGTAAGCTAATTTTTTATACGCATCATATGCACATATTATGAAAAAATATGGAAAGTGTGGAACTCTCTCCCAGCGTCTGTGTTCCCTTTCACGTTTAACCCTAGCCTTCAAAGCAAGACTTCTGGGCACGCTCGTTTCATCTTAGACTACATCCATCGCTTTCCATCAGGTGTTGTCGAGGTCAAGAGCAGGCCCATTCAGCAATAAAAATAAAACAACGAATCACCCAAGCACTCGCTCTAGAAACACCTTTTGTTGATTTTAGGTAATTTCCTAACATTTTTTGAGACTGGTAGGCAATAAATAAAACTGTTTTTTATTTTTTTTTATAGAGAGTGCAGCAACTAACGACTTGAAGATATGCCGTATAAGTCGGTCTACCGGAAATGCTTCGGGTGGAGAAGATGTGTTCATATTAGTGGAAAAGGTCAACAAAAGTAAGTAAACTATTGTCAAATTTTTTGAGGTCTACGTATTCGAGGTCGCGGGGCGCAAATTCACCAGGAGAGATTGGCAAAGATCGTCACCCACTGGCCCGCCTGAGGGAAGACATTGCCGTCGACGTAGACCACGGCGGAGGTGTCATGACTATCTGATAACGTTTGCAGGGCCAACATGGCCAAAGATCGCATAAGACAGGGAGGTGTGTAAGGAAAAAGTGCAGGCCTTTGCCCAACAGTGGGACACAATATAGACTAACATATAAAAAAAGTCTACGTAATCGTAAAAGCATTTAATATTTTTCAGAATCGCAAAAAAAAAGCATATTGTCTGGAACAGTTTTCTATCAAGACTAACTCTGAAATACTGCATGATTGTTTAATGCCCGGTTCCTATATCTGAGAAACGATCCGTTTTAGTTACGAATAGTAGTTTTATATACGAGCCGTAAACTAAAACCGTTCCTATAAAAAACGACTCGTCATGCAACTTACTGACGGCTTGCTACTAACGGATGGGAGGGTTACCGGTAACGGACGGTAAGCGTATTGTACGGAGATGAGTGTTTGGGGTGTTCCTATAAATATTTTAAACGTCAGTAAACTATCAAGATTACTATTCGTTATGTCATTTGGTTACCCGTCAATTTCGGTCGGTTAGAGTGTGGTTAGGAGCAAAGTTTCTAATGTATTTCACTGTTTTCGCTTTTTAATTTTGAAATGTCGAGTTCAGATAGTGATAGAGAAGTGTTCGATATTATATCAAACTCCAGTGAGACTGATTCAGAAGAAGATAATAGGCGCGTTAGAATATATAAAGAAAGAGTAGATTATTTAGGTAGGATAGGTATTGTACTACACTTTATAATTACTATACTACATAAGACATGTTATAACTATATATTTTTTGGCCACAACAAACAACCGTATTATCAGCGAGCTAATTGAATAACCGTAATGAAAAGATGCAGAACCGAAGAAACATTTTTGATGCCAAATGTCAGTTCGCGCGCTGAACTTATAACGTTCCGTTCTGGTTGTGTACGCTGCATTCTATTGTATTTGGTAAGAAAATTAAAAAATAACACGCAGATGCCTGCGATCGTATAGTTATTTACACATCTTACAAAACTTATAGAACTATTCGTATGTAAATCTAACATATTTTGTCTTGTATTTTGTGTTATTAAATTTCAATTTTACTTAAAACGAAACGTGAGTGAAGAGGACTCGGTATTTTAATGACCAACAGATGTTCGTCAATAGCAGGTATAGATAGTAAATTGTGGAACGGTATTTACGACTCGTAGTCGGTTCTAGAAAAACGGATAGTAGCTTTTATACCATGACGATCCGTTGAATATAGGAACCGGGCATTAACCGTCTCGATACACATGAATATGAACAACTTTCACTATGGGACCAACTCTTGAGATCACGAAATAAAATCAGTGGTTTCATACATTTTGGTGAAGTAGGTATTGAACTTTTGTATTAAACAGCAGATTTTTTTTTTTTTCGAGACAGTAAAATAAAAACATCCCGTATATTTCATTTAATATGATACATTGTTGTTAATAACTTAGCGACATATTATGTGATTTTGTCATACATAGTTGCTATCAGCTACTTTGGAAAACCCGAGTGCCCAATGGTCAACACGGTAAACACAATAATATCGCGGAATAACGGAAGCTAAACAAACAAACTAGGTTTATCTGGTATAGTTTGCTACTGATTTATGCAGTAATAGCTTGTCTTGTTGCTTGGCACGGCATCGCGCGCGGAAATTATCCCACGAAAACGTGCGCCATGAACCGCGAGAAAAAGGATGCCATCTATCTCCTTGCCAAATCTTATCAAAATGCGTTCAGTTGTTTAGGCGTGATAAGGTAACATGCAGACAGAGTTACGTTCGAATTTATAGTACACACCAGCCCGTATTACTTATTATACAACGTGTAACGTTAAATGCGCAAAACCTCAAACACCCCAACTGATTTTTAATTCAACTGACTTATTTCAGAGAGAAAATAAGTCATTAACAACATTGTAAAGGTTTTATGAGATGTTTTAGTATTACTGGCCATTCTGATTGTTTCATGCATCTGCGACGACGCTCTATCGAGGGAGGAGTCGTCACCGGGCCGCTGCGCCGCGCTATTATTATTTACTATCTACGCTCATAAAGAACTTAATATAAAAAGAGATAGGTAGCATTATTGTTTACTTCAAATTATCTTATTCATGGTACTGTATGGAAGATTCGTATTTGCATTGAAATAAAGGCTATTATCCCGCGTATGTGAAAATTTAAATTGGTCGACAACAATTTGTGTTTGTTTACATATTTTGGCGGGTTTGCGCATGTGTTGGCTTGCTTGACCTATTAATAAATAGACACGGCAACGTTTTTAATGAAGATCTTTTGAAAAATGTGACCTATATTAAAAATTGGTTCAATTGATTCTGCTCGTTATTCTGATCAAACTATTTTCAGGTTTTGCGCATTTAACGCTACACGTTGTATATACAACGTGTAACGGAAGGGGGGTATCAACCCTGAAGGAGGTGAATGTGCTCATGAAACTCAACAACTTTCCCCAAAGAACATAGGTCGAAATATGAAAAAAAAATTTGGCCCTCCCATAGTAAATCAATCAGCTGGTAGTCAGTTTTGTAAGGGAGGGCCAAATTTTTTTTTCATATTTCGACCTATGTTCTTTGGGGAAAGTTGTTGAGTTTCATGAGCACATTCACCTCCTTCAGGGTTGATACCCCCCTTCCGTTACACGCTGTATAGTATGGATAAACACTAGAACTAAGTATGTATGTAGGTATGAACTAGAAAAATTTTAGACAGATATTTTATGGTTCTTCAGATTGATATTAAATTTTAAAAATTGACGAGGGTGGCAAAGAATAATAATAATAATACACTAATATAGTATAATATAATAGTATATATTTATACATATATAATCGTCACCGGCGAATCACTATTTTTTTTTTTTTAAATGTTTTTTTATACTTATTTTTTATATTTTAAGAAATATTTAAAAATATAATAAAATAAGATTAAGAAATAAATAAACAACATAATAATACCAATCCTTCATGCAGCCGACTAATCACCACACATACAACAGTTTACTCGTCATTAAAAACCTTTGAATAACAATTATTGTACTTATTACAAAAAATATTATGGAATAAATAAAGTTGGTTCCCTCTCGAAGACAGGAAGCAGGCCGAAGGAAGAGGCTGATTATTATGCTATATAAAGTTGGTGGAGGAGCTGCTGGATGGAGGCCAATCCATCTTGATAGTATGGATTTATTGATAGGCGATTGTAGTGCCATTTACAAATTATTGACCTAATTAAATGTTTCGATTTGATGAATCCATAAATTCCTAAATACTCATTTTAAATTACCCTGTGCCTAATCTGCGTTCGCAATTCCTTTCTAATCTTATAATGGGAAAATTTCTGTTTTCACCAATTTCCTTTAAAACCGCCTATTAATAACGCTTACCAGACTTGCATATACATTCACGGGCAGATTCGACCATAGTGAAGAGGCGTTCTAATATTGATACGTATACAGTGGGTGGAAGGGATATCGACGGGCAAACTCTTACCATGATTACTGTTACTGTTAGCCTGCATCATCCAGCTATTGGGCAAACGCCTTTCTCTATGACTTCCAGTTCTTTCGATCCAGGGCTAAAGTGACCACGGGTCGATTGTTTTTTCCAGCTCATCCCGCCATCTTGTAACGACACCTTCTAGCTATGTGGCTCCACGTAGTGGTTATTTTGGCCCACAGCTCATTGGGCATACGGCAAACGTGGCCAGCCCAGTGCCACTTCAGCTTAGCGGCTTTTTGAGCAACATCAGTAATCTGTGTTGTGTGGTGTTGCGAATATGGTCATTCAGTTAACATGATTGATGAGAAAAAAAAACCGGTCAAGTGCGAGTTGGACTCGCGCGCCGAGGGTTTCGTACAAATTTGTAGGTATGTAACTACAAATTTACGGTTTTCGGTTTTTTTCTTTTCCTTGTGCTGACATTACTTCTTGCCAAATTTTATGATTCTAGGTCAACGGGAAGTACCCTATATGTTTTGATTCCTATGCGAGTGTCAAAATATGCGGCATAAACGGAACGTAAACGCCCGTATCTTTTGATTGCGTTGACTTAGAAGTTTGATTGTTTTTCACTCCTTCAAGGGATTGCAGCCTTGAGTATTTGATATGAACTTCAACTTGATAACTCCACGCGTTCCTGGGATAAAGGGTTTTGACAGACGGATAGACAGACGTACTACGAAGTGATCTTATAAGGGTTCCGTTTTTCCTTTTGAGGTATGGAACCCTAAAAATGGTAATTGTCACGGTAAAAGTTTGCCTGTCGGTGTCTCTTACACCCTCTGTATACTATAACTCTGTCGATACAGTGTGGTAGTCATTCAATAGTTGGACTCAGAGATGTATTACTGCATTCTGTATTTCCTGTTTAATGAGATAACGCTGTTAGGATTTTATTGCAACTTTTATTTTTAGGAATGTTTTAATATTTTTTGCCCTGTGTTATCATTTATAAAGCCTGTCATAATAATCAGGTACTTTCTTCACTAAGCTACCCAACAGTTCAGTAAATCGCCCTCTGCCGCAAGAGATTGATCTACTTCCTTGTAACACACCCACTGTAAGAGGTAAGCCAATGACCACTTGAAACTGTAACCGGTGACCTACATAAGCCTAAGGTCTATTCAATTTCTTGTTTCAAGGTCACGTTATTTCCACAAAACAAAATCAAATTTAATGTTATGTAAATTATGTTGATTTTAGGGTGAGTACTTTATTTGTAGGTATTAATGTAATTTTTCGAAGTATCATCAATTGGTAACTAAGTTCTAGGTAAACGCTTTTTATATTGCAAAATGCATGAAATACTTTGCTATGATAACGTTTTTCTTTTTTTTTCAGAGAACATAATGATTCGCTTCTTCGAGTTGGACGACAATGGTGAAAGGGGCTGGACTTCTGTGGGCCAGTTCATGCAAAGCGACGTCCATCACCAATATGCCATCGTTTTTCGGTGAGTACCAGACAAACTGGACCTAAATATACCGGTAATACTATAAACAATGACATCATAATATATGACGGCGCGAGCGTGGGCGTAGCGATAATAGGGTCATCATCATAGTTTCTTGGTACGGGTTCCATGAGGAAGGTGGGTACTCGGGCAAACCAGTAAAACGTAGTTTGAAGCACAAATCACAGTCACGTTTATTCGGTAATTTACAATCACTTTATGAGTAGTAAGAAACAAAGGTTTGTACGGTGGACATGACAGTTCCGATCGTATGCTCTCAACCATCCGGTGTCCGCTACGCAAAACGAATGCCGCCCGCTTTCCAATCGAATCTGTCCACGTGTAGAAAATGGCGCGAAGTTAGCGGTCGTTCACACGGTGCTGTCCTGTACGATATTTTACGATAAAAAGTTGAGATCACACGTCAACAACCTACTGTTCACAGTCAAAAACAAATGCAGTGTGAAACTGCCATGTGATCCCAAAATTATACAGCAAAATATCGTACAGAATGACGCCGTGTGAACGTGGCCTTATAGCGCCACCTCATGGCGTTCACTGTACTATGTACCGATCAACCAGTGAAAATTAAGTTCCGGTTTGACTAATATTATGAAATCAACTGGAAGTAGTATTTTGATTATTTTGTCGTCCTGATATTGATATCCCTTGCGACGACATTGTATATACAACGTGTAACGTTAAATGCGCAAAACCTCAGACACCCCAACTGATTTTTAATTCAATTGACCTATTTCACAGAGAAAATAAGTCATTAAAAAAATTGTAAAGGTTTTATGTGCTGTTTTAATTTTACTGGCCATTCTGATCGTTTCTTGCGTCTGCGACGACGCTTAACCGAGGGAGGAGTCGTCACCGGGCCGCTGCACCTCGCTGACATTGGCTTGCTTGACCTATTAATAAAATAGACACGGCAACGTTTTTAATGAAGATTTTTTGAAAAATGTGACCTATATTAAAAAGTGGTTCAATTAATTCTGCTCGTTATTCTGATCAAACTATTTTCAGGTTTTGCGCATTTAACGTTACACGTTGTATACATATATATATTTTTTTTCAATATGTCTATGAAAACATGTACGTAAGGAAAAATCGAAATCTATTCACTAAAAGAGGTGACAGACGACTAGATATAGGGAACAATTCGTTCAACCAGGTTTCAGACTGGCTAAAGTAGACTCATCCTTCATGGGGTACTGTTTAAAATGCTACAATAACATTCCTCCCCACATACTCCAATTCAAGGAAACGAAATTAAAATTTTACATAAAACGCACGCTATGCGGCCAAGCATATTATAAGTTGGGGGATTACATCGCTGACAAAAATGCTTGGCTCAACGCTGGTCCTGCTCCACAAGGGCGCATAAACTAATTATAAAATATAGTTGGAGCTGCTGAAGATTGAAGAAGATATATTTGTGTTGTATAAATTCAATCTCTTAGTATTGTATAATTGCATAGCACACGTGTGAGCACTATGTACCTATACTATAAAGCTACCGTAAAACGGGGTGAATAGGGATGCAGGGGTGAATCGGGACGAAACTTTAAAGTGGATTTTAACATTAAAATAATATAGTTTTTTTTTCCAAAAAGATCTCTAATCTGTTAACTATATTATAATTAACGATTAAGTGTCCCTGTTGGCAAAAAAACAATATTATTTCAATGTTAAAATGCTCTTTAAAGTTTCGTCCCGATTCACCCCTGCATCCCTATTCACCCCGTTTTACTGTACCATTTACTGGGTACGTCTTTCATGGACTTGAATGTGCCTTGGATTTGAGAGTATGTCATGCTCACTCAAATATCTCGCTAGTGGTGGCGTACACACGCCACCACTAGCGAGACATTGTACTATTAAGTTCCCTTCAAAATGGTTGAGCTAAATGGTGCTGATCCATACGTCATGTTCATGAACGGGCACCGCCAGTAGGGACTGGTCATCTCTTAGCCGCCACGGCTTATTTCAATTTATTTTCATTTCTGAATTGTTTTTATCCTTTTTAGTACGGACGCTTTTAACGTCCTACATCGTTCTCACATGTATAATTTCAACATGAATGATCTAACCAATATTTTGTCATAATTTTATGATTTTAAAGAGTGTCCGTGGAGTTTCTTGCCAGTTCTTCTCCATAGGTACATACTACGCTTTGGAATGGGTAACTAGCTTCATCTTTCTGACTGACCGACCCCTTGACAATTAAAAAGTGCCTGTAATTGGTTTATTTGAAATAAATGCTTTGAGTTTGAGTTTAACAAACTAAACAATCGGAGGTTATCGCATAGGTTGACTGTACCTATTTATGATGCAAAATTATGTACCTAATTTGACCGTCTAGCCAGGGTCTGTTCATGACGTCACCATATGAATTAATAAGTCACACTCCCCAGGGGTTATTTCCAGGTACCCACAAATATTGTTTGATACTAGTGACATCAGCGAACGCCTATTTACTGGAAAAAAGCTTTGTGGTCGTTTTTCTGTGCAAAAAAGAAAACATATTAATTTAATTTTGTTTGCGTGTTGTTTCACACTATCTCTACTTCCTTACAAAAAAATAATCTGACGAACATGCGATAAATATTATATCTTTCCTAACAGGACTCCTCCATACAAGAACCCGAATACGCCTGTAGATGTCCATGTCTTAATAGAACTGGTGCGACCCTCAGATGGCCGCACCAGTGAGCCCAAGGAGTTCAAGTACAAAGCGAACCAAGCGTACAAACACATCAAGAAAAGGAAAACGGGATCGTCGTATTGCTCCATTGGTAGTTCATCTAGTAAGTACTTACATATATGTAGTTATTTTTAACCGACTTAAAAAAATATAGGAGGTTATGCATTCGGCGAGGTTTTTATGTATGACACCGATTTCTTCGTGATTAAGCTCACATTAAAATGATCTATTTTTCTGGTAGTGTTTTTATATGTATAATGAGGTACGCTATCTTGTTGTTCACAAAGTTCAGTTTAATACCACGTTGTTCTTCTATAAAGTTGTCTTGATCTGTTGAAGAGGTTCACCTCAACGCCCAAAGCTGAAGTTCGTACCCCACGGGGGTGGCATTAGCGTGCAGTCGCTTAGTCTATTAGATATTTGCCCCTAGCTGGAGCCTTTGAGTTTACTTAAGTCAACCACGGGATAGTCCGTTTTAATAGTCACGATCTCTCAAGGTCAACTACGAGATGCCATTACCAAAAAAAAAAAAATTAACAGGTGCAAATAGGTATTGGATCTCTTCAGCAGAACACATGTGGCTAACTTACTTCTTTAACAATTTAGTTTAAATTATCTCTTCTAAAATCTGACCGTAAAACACATCTGGGGCAATCTGCTCTATTATTTTATTTGTATGAATTAACAATCAATTTGTTTTAGGTGGATCATTGAAAAGTGGCTGTGACATTCCCATATCAGTTGTCAAACATGTAAGTTTTTTATTAATTGGACAGTTTTTGCTACACTAACTAACGAAACTGCTTTTCTACACTGACCATTTGTTTATTTCACAAAACCACAACAAGTGACATTAAAGCACTAAACAAAAGTCTCCAATGTAAAGTTTTGGCACTTCAGTTTTTTTAACGACGACATTTTCTAAAGCTCTCTATAGCTGCGGTACTCTTCCATTCCATTCTAGAATCTAACAAAAACATTCACAACCCATAATATTAACATAATTTTATGTAGGATTTAACTTATAATTAGTCGCATTAAATATATGTAGAAATAATGCATACCTACCTTAATAATAATTTTAATTATTATTATTATTATTTTAGCAAGCAGAAAACGCAACGGAACACGTCCCCGATCAGTCCTACATCTTACCTCAGGTTAGTATTAATATGATGGAATATCTCTCTATGATTTGTGCCTATTTATTTTATCGTATATACAGCGTGTAACGGAAAGGGGGTATCAACCCTGAAGGAGGTGAATCTGCTCATGAAACTCAACAACTTTCCCCAAAGAACATAGGTCGAAATATGAAAAAAAAATTTGGCCCTCCCATAGTAAATCAATCAGCTGGTAGTCAGTTTTGTAAGGGAGGGCCAAATTTTTTTTTCATATTTCGACCTATGTTCTTTGGGGAAAGTTGTTGAGTTTCATGAGCACATTCACCTCCTTCAGGGTTGATACCCCCCTTCCGTTACACGCTGTATAATTATTTATATGAGTCCAGTGATGATCTGATACGAAATTTTACAGCAAAATATAATAATTGTGCTTCGATGAAAATTCCACTGAATGAAAATTCGATAAAATTTGATGAAAATTCCATAAAAAAAATAAAAAATAACTAAAAGACGGGGACGGGATGATGTTTATTGTTTATTTTTACGTAATGTAACGTAAAAAGGTAGACAATAAACTTCTTCCAATTATTGCTTTGGATAAAATGTGCAACACAGTATCTAAGCCTTTATGGCTTATGTAAAAGTGACCTTTAGAAACACATAAACATAATTCTCATAAAGTAGGAAAGGGTATGTGCCATGGAACATGTTTGCCAGATGTTTTATGAAAGACAAAACTTTCGATAACTGTTTGTATACTTCTGAATAGAGCTTTTTAATTTTATTTCGTAATACCGTTCACCATTATTTATGAGGTTATATAATTTCATACAAAAACATTAATTACATTGCATTCATGTAGTATTTTTGTTAATTTGGGAACTTATATTATATAAGGCCCATCATTCTCGACGGAATTCAAATATAACGTGTTACACACTTGAATCACCAATGAGTAGTCAGCTTTAGGGCAATTTTTTTCTTGAACGAAAATTGTCGCAAAATACTGTGTCAAATTGTCAGTTGCACGTGAACTGCTGTGATTGGTTAAATGATTTATCAACAGCGATTGAACATTGGGAAACTGACCCTTAGTGGTGTTAAAATACAGGTAGACATCAATCATTTCCTTTACACAGATGCACGGCCCAATTTCACCCAACAATTGCGATTTGGGGAGCGCATTGTACTCTGCCCCCGGGTCTGATATAAGCCAGTCATCGATCTCTAGCCCCATGTGGAATAACCCTCATAGCGTGATGCTACCGGAACCCATCGCAGACCTGCAGCTTGACTCTACGGAGCTGGAGCAGATAACCATACCGAACAACGTACAAGGGAATCCGATCCCGGAAGAAATGAAATCGTTTTTTAATGGTACGTTACTTCTTTTATTAATTCGCAATGTAATCGTGTGAAGCCGATGTTATTGCGCGACTCATAATGCAAAGCATTGGAGAGTGCTTTACGATGGATTTTTTTTTATACTCTTTTCTGCAACTGTTTCTATTGTAATACTCCTGCTAGTACACAGAACCTAATTTATACAGGTTGAAATTGAAAATATGCGACAAATCGAAATGAGAGATTGTACTCATCATTGTGAACAACTTTTACTCTGAGATAAAACTTGAAATCGCGAAAAAAAAATCAGCTGTTCCCTACATTTATGTTCGCATAACTCGTCAAAATGTAGGGAACAGCCGTTTTTTATTCGCAATTTCAGGTTTGGTCCCATGGTAAAAGTTGTTCATAATGATGAGTACAATCTCCCATTTCGATTTGTCGCATGTTTTCAATTTCACCCTGTATACCGTTGTATAGATAATTCAATGGAGATAACTTTCTGTACTTTTCAAAAATTGATTTAATGCAGTAGGAATGAAAAAACATCGAATTTTTTTTAATAAAATCCCGTCAATCAAGTGTGACACCTGAAAACATTGTAGCTTCATTTCACCCATAGGAGGAACCCTATTGAAATAAATATCTATAACTATGGTTTTTATACGATCAAATGAGCATTACGAGTCGTGCACTTTTGGATTTTCCAATTTTTTTTGTAGATTATTTAGGCACCAGTGGCGTTTCATAACATCCTCACAAGTTCCGGTATGTGGACACTTGAAGCATTCCAGCAAGCGAGCCATGTTCTGGACAGTGGCACCACACTTACATTGGTTATCGCATGGGTTTACAATCCCCCATTTTGCTATTTTGCTCCATTAGGGATGAGAGAAAAGTAAATAATTACGTAAATATACCAAACAAGTGGCGGTTAATTATTACTACCTGAAAACTGTAACTTTATTTGTTAAAGGACTAATGTTTTTTTGATAAGATTTTTTTTTTCTTGTACTGATTACCTACTTATGTTTTGTATTGTGCAATAATATACTTTTTCTTTTTCAGAATACTTGAAAAGTTATGGCGAAAGTCTTCCCGATGAAGTAAGTTTAGACTTGCATTTTTATTTATGGTTACTTTTGCCTATGTATGTGATGTTTTAATGTTTTCTTTTTCTTTTTACAGAAAAATAGCATGGAGTTCATTCGTTCATTGCTGGTTGCTGACTCGGGACGGGCAAAGGTTTGAGCGAATTTTATACTATTTAAGTTTTTTTTATGCAGGGTGTATGTAACAAGACCCTTCCTGAAGCCGTCATCTACGTATTCTGTACATCAAACTCTTTACGGGAGTGTCCAACGTAACGCACGCAAACAATTGTGCATTGTGCAACGGTATTGGGATCGTGGGGGTATTTAAAGTTTAACATTTAAATGGTATGGGAAGAACAAGTGACCCTCGGATTCGTTACGGGTATTTTTACACTCGTTATTTAAGTACTGGCAAATGAATTTTGTATTATTGGAGCTATTCCAATTGTTGACTCCGGACCAAATGAGTGAAGTTATTTTAACACGAAGTTTAAATGATAAATGATTTTATTTCTGTAAGGTTAGGACATAACTTTTACACGTCAATCATATTTTCAAAAACTAGATGAGGTCGGCGTTTAATATCTGACTACTCTAAGAAGAAAAGCCGAAACAAACTCAGAGGTCACAGTCTCTTTTAAAGTCCAGACATAATCTTGTTCAGATCATGTGAAGACCATGCAGATTGGTCTCTGAAATTGTATTTTGAGGAAAGAACCACAGATTGAGTGGATCTGTCCAGTCAGTGCACGCATTTGTCAGTTTAGACACGGACTATAATTACGAATAATACAATTTATGAAAATCAGTCACTGAATTTAACCGTATAAATTATCCTGCCGGTCGATTCTGGAAAAATCTCACCGTGATAAGTAAGGTGAAGTGTAAGAACTTAGAGTGAGCTGTGAGTAATGCTGATGCTAGGGATTGACACTATTGACCACTCACTCCACGCTCACTTCACCCAAGTTCTCACGGTGAGATGGTTACAGAATCGCACGGCTGTTATCTATTTAAGGAAACAATGTAATGTGCTTCAAATTTCAATGATGTTTTGTTTCATTATTTACGTACATTTTTGTTACAGCAACAGGAGAACACCCTTTTCCAAGGGGATCAACCTATACTGACCAATATAAAGAAAGAAACCGACGTTAAAAATCCAAAGGCCGAGTATCCCGCATTCTACAAAACTGAAGACGGCATCGAAGTGAAGAAGGTAAAGCGTTTTTACTTCCCTGATACGAAGCAGTAACGAAGTATTGTTATGGTTAGAATAATCGAAATTGAGATTTTAAGAAAAACTATTTTCATTACCTTGGGTAATGCCGCCAGTCTCTTGCGTACATTATCAGTCGACACGGATGCGGATGAATTTTTCGACGCTATATTTTAGTTTGTGAATAGTTTTAGTTAAGCTAGGATATCATTTTGTTACTTCTATTAATGAATTAGGTATTAGTTGTTATTTACGTAGATATTGTTTTAAATCTGAATAAGTTTTCATGGACTGTCATACTGAATTTTGAAGTTCAAAATCCCGATGTACTGTAGTCATAAAGTTTAAAAGTACGAATTACGTGAGTTAGAAGGTACGCTATGACGATTTACTTAATTTAAAGTGTTCATAATCGCGATGTACGGAACGTCGAAAGTTTGGTACAAGGAATTACTTCATTGAGAATGTTCATCATCGCGACGTACGGAACGTCGAAAGCTTAGGGTAACAGAGGGTAATGGGAGCCAGAGGGCAATGGGAGCGGTGCGCCTAGAGACAAAACTACAGCTCGTATTTACTCGGTTGCCACTCGGGCCCCTTCGGCACGCTGCGATCGTGTTTCCCCGCGGCGCTCGAATCGCCAGTGCCACGTGTTATGTAACCTCGGACGGTTTTACCTATAATTGGCCTAACCTAAGTATATGTAATATGAAATTTTGTAAGTATATTTTTGTAACGCTGTTGGTTTTCTAAATAAATAAATTAATAGGTATAGCTAATGTTATCAATTTTGAGTATCTGTGCGTATAATTTCGTTACAAGCTAGATTCAGTATATCATTTTATTTCATTCCAAGATGGTGGTAGTCGGGTAATCAGAGCCTAATAAGCTCTTTTTAGCTCCAATTACCGGTTTCCAATGATCGATTACACGGTTACGTTTATATTAAAATTTATATGAATAAGTGAGATTTCAGACTGATATAGAAATCTCTGAGGCTGATTTAATAATTAAGTAGCTCCCATTACACATATGCGAATTTATAGGCTCTCATTTCCCGCAAAGTCGGGTAATGAGAGCGATTCTGTTTTTTTTCTTTAAAGTTTATTTGTGGGCAAATGCCTAATTATGTAACGTTAATGCTGTGATTAAATTATAGTCAAATGAGTAAGGATTTAGTTTCTAATAAAAAGTTCCTAAAGTATCAATAAATTTGCCTTTTATTGGACTTTTTCCTTAGTAGGCTCCAATTCCCCCTTCTCCCCTACTATGACGAATTACTAAATTTCAAATGTTTCGAATCATCGAGAACCAAAATGTAGGCACTGCGTTTATACACAAATAGTCATTTTTAATTTCGTAATTAGGAAGAAGAAGAATTAGACACTACTTTCCTTGTTAGTAATTGATATTAACGGAAATAATGTGTATTTATGTATCTATTTAATAATAGCTTTGAATATCTAGTTTCATATTGTATAAAGGTTATAATAATAATAATAATAAAAAAAGGTTCGTATTTTAATTCATTAAAGGAGAATGGGCACCATCTATGGGTTTCTGCCCTGAAGCCCAATAGTCATAAAATATACCAATAAAAAGAACTGTTCGAATAGAACCTTTGCTTCTAAAACGAATTTTGCCAATTGTTAGCCAGTACGGAGTGAATGACCTAAAAAGGTGACTTGGGCACCGAAGTTAAGGAATTCTTGGTGCCCAATAGCCATAATATATACATTAATGAAAAGAGCTTTTCAAGGGGGACCTTTGCTACTAACACGACTTTTGTCACCAATAAGGGAAAGGAAGGGGAAGGGTCATTCCTAAAGTTCGGTGCCCAAGTAGTCACCTATTTAATTCATTATCTCCGACCTGACTAACCATTGACAAAAGTCGTACTATTATACCTAATAAATCACGTAATTCTTTTACGTCTACTTTTAAACTTTAATGAATACTGCATGTCGATTCTGTAAAAATCTCACCGTGAAACCTTGCGTGGAGCGAACTGTCAGTGTCATCCCACTGACGCTAGGGATTGACTAAGCAAACATTTACAATCATATCGAGATTTTAATAATATTTTGTATGCAATTCTATTGATAATTTTAAATGATTTTAAAGCTAGTATTTTAGCTGTCAAAAAACATTACTATTTTGTGGAGTTTAAAAATAAAAGAGCAAAACAGAAACTTAGAATATCAATTTTCTTTTTTTTTTCCTAGACTAGTCCTTATAAAGACTAGTCTTTTTTCCCAGATTAAAACCCCACAAAATAGTAATTTTTTGACAGCTAAAATACTAGCATTGAAATTAAATAAAAAGATCTATAGAATTAGCAACACAAAAAATTAAAATCTCGATTATGATTGTAATTGTTTGCTTAGTCATTCCCCAGTATCAGGTGGGATGGCACTGACAGCTCACTCCACGTTCACTTCACCTAAGTTTTCCCGTTGAGATGGTTACAGAATCGCACTTCTTGACATCGGTATTTTGTACTTCGGAGTTCAGCATGACAGTCGTTTTTATGTCACAGATGAGGCTAACATAATGACATCCAAGCACCTGCCATGACACCAGATGACATCGATGTCTTGTTTATACCTTTTTAAATAGCGTTTTTGTCGTGGTTGGGTGTTAGTTTTTATCTTTCTTTTCTTTTTCTTATTTTTTTTTTCTTTAATTTTCCATTCAAACGTGTAATGGTAGTATGGGGTGCTTTGCTTCTTTGCACTCTTTTTTTTAATATCATCTTTTTTTTTTGCCTTAGAGAGTAAAGGGTTAGAGTTGAGCAATTTCAAAAAAAAGTGTACCCCCGGTTTTTGCCTTGTCCCTCGACTTTGTTTATTTATTTGTATGCGATAAAGGGCTTCTAGCAAAATATATTCATTATAAGTAAAACCAACATGTATTTAAATACATTTATAAATTGTTGTTTTGTTCTTATTTGACTAAATATAAAACTTACGATTTTTTTAAAATATTGAAGACCATTGAATTTACCTGTCCCCTTCCCGACTAGGGTCAGAAAATCTTTGAATTCCCAAAACTTTCGCGTATTGGGAGTGGTTTGTAAATGTAATTTGAATTCTTAGAAGTCAAATTGATCAGTTACGAGTATCAATAATATTGTTTTTTACATAATTTCTATTAAAAATTCATATAAATTAAAATCGAAAATATTAGCCAACCGGAACATTCCGTATTGTGACTACTCGTTTTAGCAAAAAATCTAATAATCGTGGAAAGTATTCGGCAGAAATCGCAACACAACATATCGTCTTTCATTGACAATTAGTATTGTTGAAGTAATAAAATAAGAATAAATAAATATAAGAATAAAGTATTGTTGAAGTGCTGTGTTTCAATTTCTTCGCTCAGGTACGTGAGCAATTTCAAAAAAAAGTGTACCCCCGGTTTTTGCCTTGTCCCTCGACTTTGTTCATTTATTTGTATGTGATAAATGGCTTCTAGCAAAATATATTCATTATAAGTAAAACCAACATGTATTTAAATACATTTATAAATTGTTGTTTTGTTCTTATTTGACTAAATATAAAACTTACGAATTTTTTAAAATATTGAAGACCATCGAATTTACCTGCCCCTTCCCGACTAGGGTCAGAAAATCTTTGAATTCCCAAAACTTTCGCGTATTGGGAGTGGTTTGTAAATGTAATTTGAATTCTTAGAAGTGAAATTGATCAGTTACAAGTATCAATAATATTGTTTTTTACATAATTTCTATTAAAAATACATATAAATTAAAATCGAAAATATTAGCCAACCGGAACATTCCGTATTGTGACTGCTCGTTTTAGCAAAAAATCTAATAATCGTGGAAAGTATTCGGCAGAAATCGCAACACAACATATTGTCTTTCATTGACAATTAGTATTGTTGAAGTAATAAAATAAGAATAAATAAAAATAAGAATAAAGTATTGTTGAAGTGCTGTGTTTCAATTTCTTCGCTCAGGTATGTGACCAAGTTTTACTATTGTAAATCAATTTTCTTTAATTATTGTTATTATTGTCAAATTGCAAAATCTATATAGTATTTGATACCAATAAGTTCGTAGTGCTAAGTACGATGGGCAATTTTTAAACAATTTAAAACTACAAAAAGGTTGCATTATGTGACCTCCATTTTGTGACTTATACTACGGTCACATTTAACGGAACGGTAAGTCACAACAGGTCGGAATGCATAAAGCTTAGTTCATATTGCGAATCCTTACTGACCGGGTGAATGAACTTAAATTACTTATTATTAAGTTTTCAATTTCCAATTTACAGATTGAAGTTTACTGACGACAGTTTTACGTATGATTTTCTTAACTTAAAATAAGTATTGTTTTTCTTATGATAACACTGTAGGTACCTATTATTTTTCATTCTTCAATTCTAATGAGACCCGCGTAAAACTTAGTAGGTAGTAATACGAATAGGTACCTTGTAGTTAACTATTTAATTGACACTTCTTGCTCGTAAAGTGAATTTCTTATACCTACACACATCTTTCATTGATTTATACATAAAATTCTTAAAATTTTGTAAGCTATTTACGTATATAAAGCTTTTGTTTGGCTCTGTTATAAACTCTAACAGTTGTATTTAAACATCGCTCTCTTGTATCAGAAACTACTTACGACTTAGTAGTACAAACAAGATCAAACTGTTTTATATTCAAAGTATTGTCATTAAAATAATGTGTTATTTCATTACATAATAGTCATAAAGATGTTCCTCACTTCCAAGCATAAAATATTTTATTGTAAATTTTTATTTTTGACAATTTATCAGGCTTTAACTACAATTCTACTTTTACTTTTAATTTAATTCTTTTTTTAACTTTAAATATATTCTGCCACTGGCTTTAATAATGGGCAAACATTATAACAGTATAACCAAAGACAACTTAGCATCTAAATATTTTGCGTATACTATGTCAACTTTTACGTCTACCAACAACTTACCAAAAATCGAGTTAACTATTTTGTGTTTGCCTACCCTCTAGCTTAAGTTATATCACCTTTGTTTTGTTTACCTAAAACTCTTTAACCTATTAAAATGATTATTTTGTCACAAGTACGCTACTATAAATACATACAATCACAGAGAGCGAGGAAAACTGTTCCACCGTAATACAGTTTTTACTAGTACGGGGAACATGGCGAATCAATTCTGTTAACAACCAAAATAAGTACCGACACATAACAAACAAAAAGTATAACTAAGTCTGTACATTACTTGTAACATTATGAGCCGTACAAGGTTGTTATTTTGTTTGGGTAAATAAAGAAGTTTTATTAAAAAAAAAAATGATTTTGGATAATTTTTAGAATTGCTAATATAATTGACATAATAATTATCTAAAAACGACAATTCGATGATAGCTAAAAGGTATAATTTAATTGAAGAATTAAGAAAAACAGTAAGATTGATTAAACTCATTGATTTTACTAGGTTTTATTTTAAGTTTGTGATAATATTCTGATTATGTATGAATTAATACTTACTCTGTGACATGAAAGGAATATTATTTTCTTACTTGTTTTCTAATTTTAATTTGTTATGACTTTAGATAACTTTATTTGAATACGCGGCGGCGTTAGGTCTACTTTGAGTATGGCCTTAATTTTCTAATACCTAGTGATCTCAAATATTTGTATAATATAAGTATTAAGGTGAAAATATAATAATATTTAAAATGATTGTATTATTTATTACCTACATACTTACCTACTCTATTCTTCGATTTTTCAGTACTTACCCAATTATTTTCTTTTCACAGAAAAAATATAAGACTAAGTAGTTCCAATATGAAAAGTAGGGCTAACAGTGTTTAGATTATCATTTGGTGATAATAACTTAGGGTACTACGTACGCCGTACGTATTATTTAGGCAATTTATAAATCAAGTGAACACAGCTTTATGTTTTTAGGACTTCCAATTTGTCACTGTCCCTTCAAGAGTATGAACTTAAATCTATGAAATCAGATGATTTTTTTCCTTTTAAATAGTTGCGGCTACAAATATGTTTACAGTAAATGTATTATTTTACAAAAAAGGTACACATATTGAGTAAAATATTATGTTATTAGAGTAAAATTAAAAAATAACCAAGTAAAAAGCGACAGAGTCACAAAACCGACTAAAAATCAATCATTTTTTGTAAATCCTTGAAGCTAAGGCTATTTTCATTGATTAGTCAATGAATAACATATATTATCAATTTAGATTAATTAAAAAATACCTTATTAATTTCATACTTTCCTTTAATTTTGCTTGTAAATCTAGTCACACAACGGAACTAGTTCCGGCTCAAAGTCCGTTTTGTTTCGATATTATCCGGAAAATGCCTCGAATTCCGCGTTCCTTTTTGTTTTTCTGTATAATAAACTATATAATTTCGTAATATATAATAGACAAATGAAAAAAAAAGCAACCTAAAAATAAAATCGAATTTTGTAGCAGGGTACACTTTATTTCGAAATTGCTCAGTTACGAATAGAGATCTCAATGCAAGTGTATTCTTTTGATTTAACTAGTACTAAACCGTAAAGAATATTTGATCGATTTTGTTTCTATTAAAGAATATAATAAATACAGTTGTTGAGATTGGTTGACAAAACTTCCCATTATAAACATTTAGAGGTGTAAATTCCAAAACCCATACGCTACGACGTCGCATCGTAGATTCGTAACACGTTGTTACAGACATGTTTAGATAGCTATTTCTTTTTGTTGATAAATCTACTATATCTACTATTTTCTTTAACTGTTTATGTCTTTAAACAAGTTGTTAAGACTAGTTATCAAAAATAAATAGTTATTTATACATGTTTGTAATAACGTCGGTCGCAACGTGCCACTATGCCACGTTGTATGGTGTGTATGTGTTTTGGCCCTTATTAGTATTTTCTTTACTAAAAATCGATCTGGTGACATAGTAGGTAAGCACCTACCATGCCACCAGACCATACCAAACCATATCAGACCATGTCACAGATGACATTATGTTAGTCTCATCTGTGACATGACAATAGTTTTTCTCAATATCTCAATTTCGATTATTCTAACGATCCCTCTCTAAACTTCGCTGCTCCTTCGTTGCTTGTAAGTAAAAACCTTCACCTTCGTAAAAACCAATCCTTCAATCCTGTACCTTCATTTCCCGTTCCAATTCATTTGGTAGGTAACCATAACAACCACTACCTTTTTAATTATTTTTTTTTTTAATTGAGTTTTTTTTTGGTATTACAAAATTAGCTACCTCTTGATTTCGAACCCGTCTGGTGGATAACGATGGGTTTGTCTTATTGATTAATCAATATCATAATCATCAGTCTATAACAGTCCACATTGTTTAAAGGCTATTTAAACATCATAATCATCGTTCTCATATCTTCCTGAACCAACCCTCCCATCCTCTCCTAATTGTCCTTTAAGAGGATACGTGCTCACGTGGCCGTTGGCGTTTATTCCATACTAACGTATTTCTCTGTTTTCTCTTTGGTTAACGATACAAATATTATTTACGATATAATGGCGCCGATTCTCTTGTTCACAAACTAAACTAAATTTAAGTTCAGTGCATCTTTTTCTTTTTATTTAATTAAGAAAAGGACAGAAGATAAAATATATTAGTTTAGTCCTGTCAAATTAGGCAGCGCCTAACGTAAATTGACGTATTTTTAGTAGCCAATTTTTTAATCATGTCTAACATTGTCTATGGAGTATCTTAATTTGACAGAACTAAAATAATATTTATCTTCTGTCCTTTTCTTAATGAAATAAAAAGAAAAAGATGCACTGAACTTAAATTTAGTTTAGTTTGTGAACAACAGAATTGGCAATTTGGCAGCAATATTTATCTACCACTGCCTTGCCCCTATGTTTTGGGTTTTCGCGTATTTTTTTTCTTCTAATAATAAATATTTGTACTATTATCGTTAACAAGGGATAACTCAGAGGAATACGCTAGTATAAAATAAACGCCATCGATCACGTCACCGCGTTTTCTCTTTAAGTGTGCATCACACGAGTCATGCGTCAACGACAGAGGCAACTGCAGCTATCGATAACGTGCCGCTCGTGTGCATGCACTAACAGGGACCAAAAACATTCAAGTCATAACAGTGATCGCCAATCAGAATTAACTTACTTAATTTATTTTTCGCAGCTGGTAAAAGATTTGTGCGAAATGATAAGAAACAAAAAAGGCTTCAAAAAGCAAGAAGTCAGAAACCGCTTGGAAAGATTGTTTGAAATAAGACTGTCTAATGGAGATACGTAAGTGTTTTTATTTCAATTACTTTCCTCTCGATAAAAACAGACATCAGACTGATTCATGTGAAGATTTATATCTATAAGTACGTCGTTCATTGCAATTTCTACCTTATGACAATGATATAAAAACCACACGTCTCGTGATTTGCAACGACTCTTCCCTTCTCTTCTTTTGATAATAATCCATTAAGTAAAATGATGTTGATGACTTAACCTACGCACTGGCGCCAAGAACCTAGCGAGTCACCCAACTAGTGGCAAAGTGAAACGAACGCTCTAGAATTTTCTCAACCGGCGGCACTGCGTGCTTGGCGCTTTCGGTAATCGCCTAGCGTGTATCGAGGGATGTTACGTCACTGGGCTCTAGTCTAGTCGCTTAGCAAACCACCTGTCAGTGCGTACGTAGCTAGCCTTAGGACTCGTGTATACGGCACCGCGTCGCCCCGTAAAATCAAGCGGAATCAAGCGGTGGCGACGCGGATGCGAGCATTACGCGTCTCGTATACACAGCGCAGAGGTGAGGCGGCGGTGCGGTGTCGGCACGGTTGCGGTGCGTCTACACGAGCCCTTAACATTTTTAATCTGCATCTTAAATTGCGTATGCACAGAGATCAACTTTCTACAAATATACATTAAACAGCTCAGCCTTTCGCCGTCCACTGCTGGACATAGGGCTTTCCTAGTTTTCAAATACACGTAACAATTATAATTTCAGATTCCTCCACATGACTCTATGCAGTAACCAGCCGAGCCTGGAGTACATCGTGAAGATAATTCACAGCGTAAAGGCAACACATCTGCTTGACTGTGCTAATGACAGGCAACAGACTACACTCCATCTTGCTGTTCTCAATGACATGCCGAAAATGGTGGCGCTGTTTGTTGCTAAAGGTAAAGAAGAACGCTTAGTGAAATAACAATATGAAGTGATTTAAAAAAATAATTTAACTTAATAGACATAATTTAATTAGATTTAACTTAATTTAATAGACTTGTAATTTCAATGTTAATCAAATGTTCAATACTGAGCACTAATTTCATTTCACATTTAATTGAAAGCAGTGCACTCACGAAATTACAAACTGTCTGACTATATTATGGTGTGCAGGTTTACAACTTTAAACCGTATTCAACCAAGTTAACAAATTGTATTTTATGTGTATTTGATCAGCATAACATAAGTATGTGCTGCACTGAGAAAATTGTAGTCTCTTTGTAATAATCTTCATCATGAGATATTATATTTTAGGTTCAAACCCAATGCTGAAGGACGATAATGACCTCAACGTGATCCACTACGCCGTTAAGTACCGATCATGTCTAGAGATCCTTCTAGACTCCATCAAGAAGAACGATGTGCCTTGCGATTTGAACGACTACAATGGTGGTAAGTACTTTAATAGTATTTTTTTTTATGGCAGTTTGACATATTTTCTATACAAAAACTGTCAAACCGCAATATTTATTCCTCAGATAAAAGTTATCTGATTATTGAAAAATCAGCCCCAACCCTACATTAGTTTAGAAACTTGTTTAAACACTAGTTTAATATGCAGCTTTTGTCCAATGAATTTTTTCTTTGAATGTTATGCATGCCTATAATAATTAGTGTATACATTAGAAGCAATACTTAAATAATGTAATATCATATGTACCTACATATGAGCAGTTAGTGTATATTAAATAAATAAATAATGATGATGAAATATGTCATTTTTGTAACAGAGAAGCAATCGGCACTTCACATGGCGGTAGTATCGGGTTGGGAGCATGGCGTTCGCTTGCTGCTACAAAATGGCGCCAGTTTTAGTGTGTGTGATGCAGAGGGACGCACACCAGTGCACCTCGCCGCCTACGACGATCGACTGGCCGTCATGAAGATACTGCTCGAGTTTATACCATCCGTTAGTAGAAAAGATATTTTTTTTTAATACTGGGTGTCCGGAAAGTCATGGATTACCTTTTACCTGCTGATGGGCCACATTGGGATCTACCAATACAAAAAAAATGACCATAGTAAAAGTTTTATGGTTTCCGAGTTTTTTGATGTTTAATGAAATTTTGGAAATTCTCTACCTTTGATCAGTTTTTTCCATGCCTTTTCAACGAAAGAAAACTTTTTCGAGTACAGGTTTTTTTTATTTTTATCTTGAATCATCCTACTATCGATCAGGGGCGGATCTTGAATTTGTGGGGCCCTGGGCTAATACTGCTTAGGCGCCCTACCTAATTACTCAATTAATTGCCATTTTGACAAGAAACTGTTTTCTGTAGTGATGTAGGTACATGTAATGTACCGTATGTATGTTAAGTACAGGAAGAAAATAGGAAAACAAAATATTTTATTTATTTATTAAAACATTATTTATTGCAAAATAAATTGACAGGTTATAAATGGTTATGTTATATAAATTATAAAGCAACTTTTTTTGCATTTTTGTGCTACAAATTCTTTTATTTGGTCATCGCACTGTAGGTCCTTTGAGCAATCCGATAGGATTTTTTTTAATTCCAGATAATTTTTATTATTTACAATATCGTCTATTGGTTTCAGTTCGGTTGGGGGCCCTCTGTATTCGCGGGGCCCTGGGCTGCAGCCCAAAAAGCCTTTAAGTAGATCCGCCCCTGCTATCGATTGAATACAAGAAAGTTACAGATATCATCTTTTAAATAACTAAAATTTAGGTTCAAACTTAAAATTTTAACAAAAAAAAAAATACCTTGTTTTTGATAGGCACTGGTTAAAAAAAAATATTGGTAGGTCATTTTTTTTATTGTTAGATCTCAATGTGGCCCATCAGCAGGTAAAAGGTAATCCATGACTTTTCGGACACCCAGTTTGTATTTCTTTTTTGTTGATGGCAATAGGCTCGCTCCCTATATCGGCGTAATGTGGGTGTACTATACATACTTACACCTCTTCTCAACCCTCTCGTGTTTTTGTTGGATAGAATAAGCGCAACAAACTTCCCAGCTAATGTGCACTGTGACGTCATTTACATGTTCTGCGAGGTTCTTGTCTCTTAAAAATCTGTGTTGTCACTGATCTTTGCATTTCACACGATCTTAATTTTGTGGTTTCCATACGTAGTCTCTGTTTTTCTTCTTTTCAGGAAGAAATTGACGTCATGGACGGTGCTGGCAACACAGCTCTGCAAATCGTCTGTGGCGGTACGAGCGTCAGGGAAAACTCTGTCGAAATCGCACAGCTTTTACTAGAGAAAAAGGTATGCTTAATACTGTAAATAAACAGAACCAAAAAGTTTACCCTAAAAAGGTTTCAATGAAATTCCGGAGATAAAAAACTCAAACCGTTTAATTAAGATGACAAATTGATCATTTATGTTCTTTTTTTGTATTGAATATGGGTCTTAACCTGAATTGAATGAACATTATTATATTTATTTCATTTAAACCTTTTTGAATTTTCAAGGAGTCAGTCAGAAAGATCAAGCTAGATGCCTATCGCAAAGCGTAGTAGATTTCTATGGAGAAGAACGGACAAGAAACTTCGTAGACTTTCTTTTAAATCAAAATATTGATTATATCTAAATGTATTCAATATTAAATGTTCGATTCTTTGTAGGCTTACCCTCTAAAACACGAGGATTGCAATGAGTCTGCGTGGAGGCTTGTAAAGAAGAAGCCTGAGCTCAAAGAACTGATGAAAGCCTACGTCACCATGGAGTGCATGGACGAAGAAGATATCAAGTCTGAACCAGAAGACGATTTCGAATCCGCTGACGAAGGCGTAAGTATTTAACGTGTTTATTCTTTATTATAAACACAGGCTTTATAAAAAGGCGAAAACGCTTGTGTAGCTCGCGAAATTAAAATTTTCTTACATTCTTTGTAATGTTCAGGTCAGTATTAGGTTGTATGTGGGTCAAAATACGATTTGCGACAAATATGTAATTATAGACTTATAATATACAGGGTGAAATTGAAAACATGCGACAAATCGAAATGGGAGATTGTACTCATCATTATGAATAACTTTTACCATGGGACCAAACCTGAAATTGCGAAAAAAAAATCAGTTGTTCCCTACATTTTGACGAGTTATGCGAACATAAATGTAGGGTACAGCTGATTTTTTTTTTCGCGATTTCAGGTTTTATCTCATAGTAAAAGTTGTTCACAATGATGAGTACAATCTCTCATTTCGATTTGTCGCATGTTTTCAATTTCAACCTGTATAATCAATACAACTCTATAAGTCAACTCTACAAGTCTCTCTAAACAACTAACAAAGTATATACAACATTTCCCAGAATTAATGCACAACCACATAAGGGGTCATTGTACTCATCATTATGAACAACTTTTACTATGGGACCAAACCTGAAATTGCGAAAAAAAAATCAGCTGTTCCCTATATTTATGTTTGCATAACTCGTCAAAATGTAGGGAACAGCTGATTTTTTTTCGCGATTTCTGTTTTGGTCCCATAGTAAAAGTTGTTAAAATGCCAGACCATCATTAAAATTAACTGAAAAACAAAAAAAAGTAAATTGAAAAAAAAAATGACCCACATAGTGCTTTTTTTTTTTTTTTTGGGTGGGAAATTATCAAATAACTTCTCCCGTTCTGGGCGGAACGGGAGGGTGTGTCAGACTTTTACTGACTAAAACCCACCCGTGTTCCTTCAGTTGCCTGTGCCAAGGGCCACGGTAACTCTTTCGAACAACCCGCGACCCTGGCAAGCATCGGCCCCAGTGGGCCCCGTCACTGCTGACATCTCTTTGAGGCGCGCGTGGAACACAACGCGCCGTCGACCCGAGCCTGGTCCTTACCAGACGGCGAACTGCCCATTGCTCGCCGTCTGCAAGCCCGCGCCTACGGTGGCCGGGAGTCAGCTCTTGACTCCCGACGCCCAGGGCGTCTCCTGCGGCGATTAGGGGCGTGAGGGCGCAAAGATTGCTTCTCCCTCACGCGTTCCGCCTCCTCCTTCGCAAGCATTACTGCTTCGCAGAAGGAGGTGACGGCTTCCCATGCACTCTCGCTCCGTACCATAGCCTGGACCAGGGCCGGACGCGAGAGATCGCCGCCGCCGATCGCCGCCGTGAGGACGCGGCGGTGCTCTGCCCAAGCCGGGCAGACCTCCACTGTATGCTCCACCGTGTCCTCCGGGCGATCCACACAATGGTGACACCCGGGCGTTTCCTCCCGCCTTATACGAAACAGGAACCTCCCGAAGCAGCCGTGTCCGGAGAGGACCTGCGTCAGGCGGAAGGTGAGGACGCCGTGGCGCCTCTCTAGCCACTCCTCAAAGAGGGGACTTATCGCCGCAATTGTGGCGTGCCCAGCACTGGGTTGCGACAGACGCACTCTCCATGTCGCCATGAGATCCCGCCGGAGCTCTGTCCGCTGTGCCGCGATTTCTCGAGGCAGCGGAGTTACGCCCCGGCGTTTTGCCTCCTCGCGCCACTCCCATATTTGGGCGAGGACTTTTGCCTCCAGATCCCATGGCGGTAATCCGGCAAGGAGGCTCGCCGCCTCACCGGAGACCGTGCGGTATCCCCGGACCAGCCGGACTGCCATGACCCTCTGGGACGCGTTCAACCGGCGGGTTGGTCGCCGCCTTAAAGAACGCGCCCACACCGGTGCCCCGTAAAGGGCCATGGACCGCACGACCCCTGCGTAGAGCCTCCGGCAGGAGGCGTTTGGACCCCCTAGATTGGGCAGGAGCCGCTTCAAGGCAGCCCCGGCCCGCTCCAGTCTGGGAGCCAAACGTCTGAAATGCTCCACGAAGTTCCACCGGCTGTCGAGGACGAGTCCCAAGTACTTCATCGTCGACTCGATGCCGATGTGAACCCCTCCCACCGCTATTTGGGAACCCGATGGTGGCGCGTACCGAGGACCATGAAAACACATGGCCTCGGACTTGTGCAGGGCCACCTCGAGTCCCAGTTGCCGGATCCTCTCAATGACTGTCGCAACCCCGCGTGTCATTAATTCCGCCGCCGCCTGGTGCGACCTCCCCTGCGCCAGGACAAGCGTGTTGTCAGCGTAGCAAACTACACTGACGCCGCTAGGGAGGTCGGCGCGCAGCACCCAGTCGTAACCGATGTCCCACAGATGTGGCCCCAGGACTGATCCCTGTGGGACACCGCACGACATCTCTCGCCGGTTCCACTCTCCCTGGTGACCGGACCCACATAGTGCTCACATTCACAAAAGCCGCCTTTTCCCAACTATGTATGTATGTATGTTGGGGTCGGCTTCCAGTCTAAACGGATGCAGCTGAGTACCCGTATTTAACTCTTATGTGTGTGACGAGGTACCCGGGTACCTTTAGCATTTTAAATTTGAAAATGCAAAAGGTACCCAAGTACCTCATCACTCACATAATGGTTAATATAATACTGTACTAAAATAGTTTATTGTGTAAAAAAAAAAACGCACGCAATGCAATCAAGTCTAAATAGACTTAATTTCAACTACTATAAAGTCCAAAATAGCAGGACATGTGTCTCTAACAAGTACACAGACCTTTGATTTTGACCTTTTTGATGTGAAACGGTTTAAATTCGTTTGTTATATGCACGTGGGATACCAGCTTAGCGATTGCTTTGTTTCACAGGACTATGCGGATACTGCTCTTCATGAGCTATATCTGTATGCGCGTGAGGTGTCTGTGTTGGTGGACGTGGCGGGCGCGTGGCGAGTGTTGGCGCAACGGTTGAGGCTCGACGCTCTGCTCGATTGGTACGCCGCGCAGCCTAGCCCCACGCTCACACTGCTCAACCACCTCAAGGTAACCGAGTGCAGATTTGCGGTGCTATTCTGTAAAAATCTCACCATGAAAATATAGATTAAGTGAGCTGACAATAGTGTCAATTCTTAGCATCAGGTGGAATGACAGCTCACTTCACCTAAGTTAAGATGTTTACAGAACAACTGGTTTATTCTGTAAAAATCTCAGCAACAAAACTTAGATGAAGTGAGATGACAATAGTGTCAATCCTTAGCAACAGGTGGAATGACAGCTCACTTCAACTTAGTTGAGATTTTTGCAGAACAGCCAGTCTATTCTGTAAAAATCTCACCATGAAAACTTAGATGAAGTGAGATGACAATAGTGTCAATCCTTAGCATCAGGTGGAATGACAGCTCACTTCACGTAAGTTGAGATTTTTACAGAACAGCCAGTCTATTCTGTAAAAATCGCACCGTGAAAACTAAGCTACTATACGCGTCGCTGAAACCTGTCCCTTGCTAGGTATTTCGTAGGCTGGATCGGATCGAAAACGACTCGCTTTTTCCATTTATTTCAACGTTTCTTAGTTGAGTTAAGATTCCAGTGTCCTTATATTGATGTATGTAGCAAATATGTGGCAAAAAAAAAATCCTACGGACAGATATTTTGCATGGGAATATATTCAGTGGAAACATCTTAAAAAAGTACCATAGCAAAAAATTTCGTAAATTTAAATTACTTAAACCTTTTTCAATCAGAAAATGAATAACATGGCCTGAAATACTAACAAAAAAAATCTATTTACAGGATTCCCGAGATGATATTACTTCAAAGTCCCTCGCGATGATTTTGGACGACATAGGCCAAACCGAAGCGGCTAACGTTATTAGGAGGTACATCGACTGACAGAAGGTCAACCCAGACAATGATTGTGTAGTAAACTAGTGTGGTACTACAATAGGAGTAAGAATCAAGAGAAAAATCAACGTGGTTTAACTGATAGTTCGACAAAAGATAAGATTTTTATACATGAAATAATTGGTTAGAATATTAAAAAAATATGATAATAGAAAATAATAAAGCCACTTTTAATCTGAGATTTTAAACTTATGTACGTTTAAAATCTCAGCTTTGAAGTGACACCAAAGTTAAAGATTGCCAAAAATATAGGTAAACTAATGATAATAGGAACAGTCCGACTCAAACTAATATATTGGTGGTTCGGAACATGAGGCGCGTCGCTGCGCATTAACAAATTCACGTGTCAGCGGCGGTGAGGGGAGAGGTACTGCGCAGCGAGTACTTCAGAGCCGCTAAAAAGTTTGAATCGGGCTGTATAACAACCATTTTATACAACGTGTAACGTTAAATACGCAAAACCTCACACACCCCAACTGATTTTTAATTCAATTGACATATTTCAGAGAGAAAATAAGTCATTAAAAAAATTGTAAAGGTTTTATGTCCTGTTTTAGTTTTACTGGCCATTCTGATCGTTTCTTGCGTCTGCAACGACGCTTTATCGAGGGAGGAGTCGTCGCCGGGCCGCTGCGCCGCGCTGACATTGGCTTGCTTGACCTATTAATAAATAGACACGGCAACGTTTTTAATGAAGATTTTTTGAAAAATGTTACCTATATTAAAAAGTGGTTCAATTAATTCTGCTCGTTATTCTGATCAAACTATTTTCAGGTTTTGCGCATTTAACGTTACACGTTGTATAGAGAAAATTATCATTTTAATCCGTTAAAAAATATTTATTTAATACTTCAAGTACAGAGGCGGACATAATGCCATAGGCATTTCCTAACAGTCACCCTTTTAAAATAAGATTCTTGATAACTTTCCAGTATCTAGAATCTGGTACTTATACACTAAAGGCTGTTGTAAATGCTTGATATTATCTATGTTAATTCTAATAAACAAATAGTGCTTTATTCCTCGTAAAACTAAGTACAGACGCCAGCACATCAAGCTACTACAATCAGTCAAATTTCTTTAATAGATTTTTAATTTTGTCGCTAAATAAGGTTCAAAATTGTTTGGGAATATTTGACAGTTTCGGGTAGGTTGATGTGCTGGCGACTGTACATTTATATAAAAGACATAGTTATCTGGGAAATAAAGAAAAACTTTAATATATTTTTCAAAAAGCAAAATGGGTGCAGCTTTATTTGAAAACCACAAAATATAATACTGCAAAAATAAGTTCATCTTGGTCATTTAAATTTTTGATTCATTCGAAAACAAAGTTGATACTTTAAAACTTACTGAGTATGGCAAAATTAAATTTAAGTTATTATTCTATTATTAAGTTATATTGCTCTAGGGCCATAATTATGGGAGTAAGCAGCTGTAAGCATACTTGCGTATACCCGATTCCTATACACAAATACAGGGTTATTTTTCAAAGACCAGCCAAATCTAAGGATGTGGTACAGACCATCAAACTGAACAACTTTCTCCATGGGAACAATATCGTATTCGCGATAAAATTATCAACTGTCCCTTAGAAAACTTCAATACCTACTCGACCTAAACGTATGGGATGGCTGAATTTTTATTCGCGAATACAATGTTGGTCCCATGGACAAAATTGTTCAGTTTGATGGTCTGTACCACATCCTTAGATTTGGCTGGTCTTTGAAAAATAACCCTGTATATTCCGGAATCCCACAAATCAAACAGTTCAGGGGCCGTATTAGCCATTATTATTCCAGTGTGAGAGAGAGAGATGGAGCTATACAACACAAATAACGCCAACCCTTTTTCGCAATGGAAAAACGAGGGTGTTATATTCCTTTTTCCTTATAATGTCACCAGTGTCTTGACGGAACGTAACGGTTATTTTTATAAGCGTGTATGTTATTGAAAATAAGCTATTTTACATAAGAAAGTACAGTAATTTTAGTTTAGATTAGAGTTAGTTAAGTATTTTTAATTGTATTATGTAAATGTTAATTATAAATATAATGTATTTTTATTATTGTAGGATTGATAAAGATTTTATGTGTTATTACTAATTGGTTTCCTTTCTTCGTGATCGTTTCATTAATAGTCTTTCGGGATATATAAAAAAATTAAAACTGTGTTTACAAATTGTAGAGAATGTAGCGCTACCATTTCATAAAAAAGAAACGATCGTGAGAGGGTCTCCTACCATTAAATGAGTACTGATCTCCAATCCACGAAGCAGGAATTCTCTGCTCATTTATTTTAGGTTCATCTTTTCTACTTTAACTTTTAATTTGACTTGACTTATGAAGCAAATATATTTTATGAAATGTGCTATACTAGTTTTAGGTTATCATGATAGTCTGATCGTTATTTTATAGCTAAACCTTAGAGCAGCAGTACTAAAGTACATTGACACATTAGGCATAAAGTAAAAATCAGATAGAAAATGGCGACTTCGACCGACACATTATACTTATGACTCGAGAAAGAATTTGTCCCAATATTCGTGTTACTAGGACCTAACAAAATCAAATTCAAGAGCGATTCATTGTATACGTCAATACAATGAAATGCTCTAGAATTTGATTTTGTTAAGTTTTAATAGTGTTTACGTATAAAACGTGTGAACCGAGCGTGTCAATTAATTTTTTCACCGCGTAATCATCGTAATAATAAATCGCACCTTAGTTTCTGCATTATAAATCAATACGTTCAATTAGCACTACGAAGTAATTATTACAAACAAAACTTGTTCGTATTTGGATGTTTTTTATGGATAGTATATTTTTATTTTATTTTGTAGTTAGAATAAAAATGTGTGGTGTATATTGGAATCCAAACCGACTATTGAAGTTATTATTCGGTCTGTGATTATTCAAGTCTACATGGATTCCAATATACACTTTAAATATTAGTTAATATGATGTTGTGGTTGTTAGATGCTATAATTTTTAATAGCTTAATAGAAAACATATTTGTTGGATGTTTTTTTTCCACCTTGAATGCTGTTTAAAAACTCATTCTATCCAATAACCGTGTTTTACCCATAGATCCCTAATCAATAAGTGGACTAAGCACAGTTGTTAGAATCGCATTTATATTTTCACTATTTGCTTTTATCTATTTAATCATGCTGATAAGTGTTGTAGCCGCGGTCATAAAACGCGGGAGTGAGATGTCACGAGATTCATGTTTCTAGAAATCCGTACTAAATATTTAACGTTTTAGTCGCGCGTTTTAAGACCGCTGTTTAGTATCGTTCCCCGTGTGCAAAGCACATTGCTAAATGGAGTTTATACCGGTAGCAGTCGTTATAAACTCCATTAATTTTCTGCGCTCAGCCGTGCCTTCAATGCTAGGTGCATTGAAGGCACGGCATAAATTTAAACGCTATTATTTCGGTTTTAATCACGACATTAATTTGTTCATTATTAATATTATATTTTATTTGTTAAAAATTGAACTTGAATTAATTGTTTATATTTTATTAAAATATTTTTAATAAATACTTCAATTTGTTTTTATTTACCCAAAGACCCTGAAAAGTAAAATATAGTTGGAATGGAAAAGTATACAATATAACTAAAATCTAATAGCTATGCAAAAATATTGGGTTGGCACAAAAGTAATGAGACACTACAAAACTCTATACATTTTGTTTTCAAGTTAATTGTTTTCTATAATATTCTAGAATGTTGTCGAACATTCTAGGTGCTTGTGATGTGGGGGCATATAAAGCCGCCCTTGCGATCGGTTTAGTTAGTTTGAAGAAAAATGGACGAGCGACATGTTCGAACACGAGTACTTGTTAGGCCAGACTGACAATATCAACACTGCATTGGGCGCTGCTGGAAGTACAAGCCATGTGACGGTGTCCCGATGGTTTGACAGTTTTAAATCAGGAGACAGGAGCCTTGAAAGTCAGCCACGAGCCTTGAAAGTCAGCCACGAGCCTTGAAACTCAGCCAAGCTCATGACGACCACCCGCAGTGAATGATGACGATTTTCGCCGCGAACTGAAATCGAATCCGGATGCTACCACTCGTGAATTAGCGGAAGCACTTAACTGCAGTCACCACGCCGTGGAATATAATCTGCATGAGCTTGGGTATCGAAAAGTTTTGGCTCGGTGGTACTTAAAAAATAGTTTGGATTGGAGAAAAAAAAATGTACAAAATCAACAGTTTTTATTGTAGGCCTGCGAGTGATAAAAATATATTTAACCATAGGTCCCGGTCATCTTCTAAAAGTAATGTAGACGCGGCCTAAGAATCCCGTGTAAAATCTCACCTCTATTGAGTTGCCCATGGCGGCAACGCCCACCAATGGCAACGGCGGCTGTTTTTTTTTTTTTTGTTTGACAGATGTCAACAACAGACAGGTGTTTCTCTTCTATAGTTTTCTACCGGTTGTTTTTGACTTGTGAAATTAAATTGGTAAAATGCGGATTCTTAGTGAATAAAAGGATTCTGATTCGAGATACAATCATACAACTAACAATTTTATTTATTTATTTATTTTACCATTTATGTACACACATATATAAATAGACAAGAAAAAACAGAACAGAAAAATAGGTACAAAGGTGATGCTTATTTCTTAAGAATTTTGTGTGGTTATATTCAATTCTGTTTGTTCTTTCTCAACTTTATTTAGCAATATGGCCAGTAGTGGCTTTCGTCTTCGTTTTGGTGAAATCGAAACCAACACCACCATCGGTAAGTTAGCTTTAATGAATTATTTATCCTTTACGTTTCAGTATCTTGATCATTGAAATACTCCTGTTTCACAGCTGAGGTCATATCTAGTGTGGTTCTCCGTATTTTTAAATTACACTGTGCATATCAAAACAAACACAAATAAGTTTAATTTGCCTTTTTGTATACTCTTTATATATATTGCAGATAGTACTAGTGAAATATTAGACTCACCATCAAGAAGGACTACTAGAATAAGAACGAAACCAAAGAAGTATGGAGATTTCCTAGATCACACTCCAACAAAGCGCAGTTCTTACAAAGACAAAAGTAGCTCCGAAGAAGATGAAGTTAATGATGAAGCTGTATTACAGAAACCTACAGGTATATTTTACTGTTGATGTTTTTAAAAGTTATTTCATAAGTGGTGGTAGTTACATGACTTTTAACCTGTTTCATATCCTATACAAAACACACTGAAAGTTTGTTTCAAAATGCAGCCAGCATATCAAAATAATCTTTTTTAAACAGGCAACTGTTACATATTCAAATCTGCTGAACACCATTGTTGACTTACTATATCAATATTATTATCTATCAATATTATTATGCACTTATTTCACATGTAAAAGTAAACAATACATTTTTTTTTAGCTTTATTCAGTGAAGATGACGTAGAGGGCCAGGACATGTTTAAGTTCAAATCCCGTCACACTAAGTTAGACCTACAAAATAAAGTTAAGGCAGCCATAAGTAATTCTCCAAAACCCACCAATTCACCAATGAAGACACCAAGAAAACTAGCTGCTTTCAATAGCCCACTGACCAAAGTATCTCAGGCTACACCTAAACAAGTAAAGGATATTATTAAGAAAAGTAAGTATCTATATACTTGTAGGATGTTAATTTGGAACACATCATAATTTTAAGAAAAACTAATAGAGTATGATCGCAGCAATGAGTGAATGAGAAAGTATGTGTGGGAAGGAGAAAGGGGAAGCAAGGAAGATGCTATTAATAGCTCGCTCGACATCATCATCATCTGCCTAGCGTTTCCCAACTATGTTGTGGTCGGCTTCCAGTCTAACCGGATGCAGCTGAATACCAGTATTTTACATAGAGCGACTGCCTGTCTGACCTCCGCAACCCAGTTACTGGGCAATACAATACCTCTAGGTAAGACTGGTTGTCACACTTTCGGGCTTCTGGTTACCTGCCAAAAAGAATTAAAAATAATTCATGAAGTTTCCAAGAAAAAGTTTATTTTGGTTTATTTTGGTCATACATATAATATAATAGTAACAAAGTCAAAACTGTACATAAATCAAATATTTTTGAAAATAAATAATTGCTATGAGTAGTGGGTACAAATTGATACTGAAAATATATTGTTGGAATTTTTATCCCTTTGTCTGTATGTTCAGGATTGGCACAAAGTGGGCTGTACAGATTTGGATCACATTTGGCATACAGATAGCTTATAAGTTATAACCTCTGGGTTATAAACTATCTGTGTGTAATAATTATGGAGTTATAAATTATAAATGTTATGTCTAGTCGCAAACTTTAGGTAAATATAGACGAATTACTTATTCCAAATAACATATTTTTTTCATGTATTTAAAAGTGTTGAGGGACCTGTGGCTAAATAATAACAACCGCACAGATCGATCGATCAGGTTAAGCTACGCTTGCCGCGGTTAGTCTGTGGATGGGTGATCATCTTTACATACCGAGACCCCCTCCGTGCCTCGGAATGCACGTTAAGCCGTTGGTCCCGGCTGTCATTCGTAGATCTTTGACAGTCGTTACGGGTAGTCAGAAGCCCGAAAGTCTGTCAACCAGTCTTACCTAGGTGTATCGTATTATCCAGTAACTGGGTTGTGGAGGTCAGATAGGCAGTCGCTCCATGTAAAATACAGGTATTCAGCTGCATCCGGTTAGACTGGAAGCTGACCCCAACATAGTTGGGAAAAGGCTAGGCAGGTGTGGTGGTGTATTTAAAAGTGTTGTCCTGAATTTCAGGACAGATGTCCCAGAAAAAATTTAGTCCTAAGGAAGTCTCTGTTCTTCGAAGTTTAGGCAAATAGGCACTACTCCTATCACTGGTTATAAACTATGTGTGTGTCTACTGGTGCATTTTGTTGTGGGGTCGGGCTGCAGATATTGATTCTGTCTTTATTCTGCAAAAGAGGACTGTCAGAGCCATCTACAACCTCAGCAGACGCGAATCTCTAAGGAAACTGTTTAAAAAAAAATTAATAACATGGCGGTTCCATGTCAATATACAACTTTACTTTTAGTATATGCGAAACCCGTAACACATGACTAGTAATTTTATATGAAATACCACTCCATATTCTTCCAACTAAATGAGAAGAAATTTAAGACATGCATTCAATGCACACTATGTAGACAAGCATATTACAAGTTGGATGATTATATTATAGATAAAACTGCTTGGCTAAATGCTGGTCCTGCTCCACAGGCACTTGAGCTCACTAAAAATTTCAATACCTATTTGGAAGAGATGGTTCCCTTTTTAACTACCTATTTAATTTTTATAATGCAAAAGTGCCTGTAAATGGTTTCATTGAAATAGTAAATGCTTTGAGTTTGAGTTGAGCTTAATACGATGGAGAATGGACATACAGGAGGAGGCGCCCTCGTGCATGCTGTTTGCCGATGACGTTGTTCTTGTCGGTGTAGATGGATGTGGGATCCAGAGCAGATTGGAGAAATGGCAACAGAAACTGGAGAATGTGGGCTTGAAAATTAGCAGAACCAAAACTTAATATATGTTCTGCGATATCGGCGGTCTCTCCAGTCCTGGAGCCATAGCGCTTGATGGCGCGCTCCTCCCAGTCTGCTCCGACTTTCGGTATCTCGGTTCACTCGTGCAAAACGATGGCGAAGTATATCGGACGGTTAAGCCTAGAATTGACATTGGATGGATGAAATGGCGGCATCGGCAGGTCATGGGAATACTCTGTGACTCTCGCATTCCCCTTAAACTTAGGGGGAAGATATATAAAACCATGGTTAAACCTGCTGTCTTGTATGGATCAGAATTTTGGGCCACAAAAGGTATGAATGAAAAGCAATTGCATGCAGTGCAGCTTACATGAGAATGCTATGAGGGATGTGTGGTGTTACACGAATGGATAGAATAATGAGTACTTTAAGAGGAAGCCTGAAAATGGCACCGAAAACTGAAAAGTTTTGTGGAAATTGGTTGTAATTTTTTATTTTTTATTTATTTATTGGTTTATCAACGATTATTTACACTAGTTATGGAAAAGCAAAACAGATAAACAATAGTGTACAATCACTTATAGATAAACTTCGCACGCAAAACGAAAGTTGTACGTAGCATAGAGAAAAAAAAGAAAAAAAAAGCTACATTAATTTATATCAACTATGATCATGGTATGGACATATGATACGGAGGAATGAGGAAAATGTCCTGAGGAAAGTTTTGAGTATGAATTTCGATGGCTGTAAGAGTAGGGGAAGAGGAAAGAAACGATGGATGGACTGTGTGAATGATTATATGGTAAGAAAGGGGGCATCTGCCGAGATGACGACTAATAGAGAAGTATGGAAGAAAAAGACATGTTGCGCCGACCCCAAATAAATTGGTATAAGGGCAGGAGAATTGTGATGACGTTTGGTAACACAAGTATACGCCTATTTCAGGAATTATTCATGAAGTTGAATCTGATAGTGGTGACAGTGATTTTTCTGGTAGCAGCAGTGACTTTGTACCTGAAGGGAGTGACCATGAAGAGGTAATTAAATTTATTATTTCGATTTTAATTTGGTTTTAACAAAACTAGGCTACTTAGACAAAAGACTTGGGAGTCGTAGTAGGTTATGTATGTGTTTCTCCTGTTCTAGTGCTTCAGATTATAATTGTAAAAAAATGTCAAATGAAGCTAAAAACTACAGTGGAAATTCGATTAACCGGACTAATTGTTGTCGTTAGGGATTCGGATAATCGAAAATCCGGATAATTGAATGTATGAAGAAAAGCGGATTTTGTGCATATGCAGTACATACATAATGTTATGTGTTTATTAAAAACAACAAATACATATCAACGAAAATGAATGTTTATTAAGAAAATATTAAGAGATACATTTTTCAACATACGATGGGTCGATGGGATTGGTCGTGGTTGATAGTCCGGATAATCGCGAATCCGTAAAACAGGGCTGGATAATCGAGTTTCTACTGTATGTAAAGATTGTAGCATGCAGCGTTCGGAATTTTCTGTCTATCACTTAGGGAAAACGGTGAATCAGAATTATAGTCAAAATATATCTACTGCTGGACATAAACTGCCCCCATGGACTGCCATGTGTGCTATACAGAAATTAAAAATGTTTTATTACATTTTCAGACTGATTCACATTCATCACCACCAGCTTCTTCTGAAGAAGAGGAAGAAGAACAAAAACCAAAGAAATCAGTTGGTAAGAACAAAGAATCTAAGACAAAAGTGAAGGATTCCGAATATTTTGTCACCCCTGACAATTACTTCATGATGCATTCTAGTAAAAAGGTAACATTAACACAAATGTTTTATTGAAATCTTAATTCAGTATAATTCTGTCTGTAATAAAAAAATAATATACCAGCCAACAACCATAAATGGTTATCAATATCCATAAATCAACAACCGTAAAAACTGGTATCAACAACCATAAATGGTTGTTGATACCGCCTATCACTGTTGATGCAGCCTGTCGCTGTCGATCGACCTGTGCAACTGTTATTATTTAGCCACGGGCCCCCGTCATGCCGATTTCAGACTTATATCAATTATAAGTCCTTAATCCAGGTTTCCTCACGATGTTTGTCCTCCACCAATGTCAGTAATGTCCAAGATAAAGTTGGAAAGTACATATAAATTGAAAAGTCACATTGGTACTTCCTCGGATTTGAATCGACAACCTCGTGCATGAACAGCGAGGCCATAACCATGTGGCCACGCGCAATAGTCCACTTGAAGGACTAGGGCCCGTAATACAGAACGTCGCTCAATATTCAAGCATTTCCTAAAAATAGATTCAAGCCATTTTGATTGGTTGACAATAGTTTGAAGTAATGCTTGAGTATTGAGTGACGTTCTGTAACACGGGACTAAGTGCGGAAACCAAACCCTATAACACAGAACCACTGGGCCATCGAACATTGTATACAGCATGTTTTTTTTTTACCGTCTCCAAATTTCTACCCAAGAACACGAACAACTTTCACTATGGAACCAACTCTGAGATCACGAAAAAAAATCAGCTGTTTCATACATTTTGGTCAAGTAGGTATTGAACTTTTGTATTAAACAGCTGATTTTGATTTCGTGATTTCAGAGTTAGTCCCATAGTGAAAGTTTTTCATAGTTATGAGTAGAACACACCGAAAAAAATTGGAGCCTGTAAAAAAACATCCGGTATGTATTCTGTTTCTAATGAATGAGTTATTTACAAATTCTATTTATTTAATTACAGATCGCGACTTCAGACCATACCTTAGCAAGACTTAAAAACTTAAATGTAAATGATCTTGACGACATTCAGATATCAGTAGAACACAAAAATAGTATAAATGAACTCAATCAAACATACACCCAACTCTTCAACAAATGGCTCTACATTTTGAGTGAAAACTTCAACATTATGCTTTACGGTGTTGGTTCCAAACGCTCAGTGCTCCAACAGTTCCAAAAGCAGAAATTGAAAGACTTTCCATGTATTGTTGTAAATGGTTTCTTTCCAAGTTTAACAATTAAGAATATTCTCGAAACAATTGTCATTGATCTGCTGGAGAATAGTAATGTGCCTTCAAATGTCGGAGATGTTGTTAATTTAATTGATACTCAGTTAACGGAGAATGGAATGGACTTGTTTCTTATAGTACATAATATAGATGGCACTATGTTGAGGAGTGCTAAAGCTCAGTCTATATTGGCCAGTATATCTCAAATCAAGAATGTCCACACGATTGCAACAATTGATCATATTAATGCACCATTATGTAAGTATACAATTGAAAGATTAACCCAATGATTGATCCAAGCATTATTATCTGAGATGCCAAATAACGTTGAGCTAGTGTTACGTGCATGTACTATTTATATAGCTTTATTGTGTATACAGAAGGGTAAGTACTTAAGAATTTAACCCGCAACCACCTACCACCGGTCCCTGAGACCGCAAAGGCAACTAGCAAATAAAGGGATCCGTTTATTTTCATTACACACACTAATGCATTTTGTGACTATTATTTTTTTCCTAAATAAAGGATGCGTAGAAAAGGTATATAGACGCGCACCGTCCTACGACACTTACACATCGAAATATTTGAATGCAAAAATAAGTTGCTGTCTAGGGACCGCGGTGGTAGGTGGTTAAGGGTTAATGGAAGACAAGCATTGAACTACATTATTATCCTCCTGCCCTTATTCCAATAAAGTACTACGCACTCGTTAAACTAAGTAACATTGCATAAAAATATTTGCTGGGAAACAGTTTTATTTTTGGCGTCAAATTTTGCTTTTTGCGGGAATGCGCAATGTAACGCACGCAAAACATTGTACATAAGGGTGCATGCAATGGTACAGCATTAAAAACTTGGTTTTTGTAAAAAAAAAAGTCATTAAAAGTTGGAATTTTGACCTTCAACATCTCGGTAACCAGAAGGTTCCTAGATTTGGTCCAGTACAAAAAAAAAATATTACAATGACGGGAGTACAAGTGACTCTCGGCTTCGTTAAGTGTCTTTTTACACCCGTTATAAATCAGCCGTCACCTCAGAGTTCGGTTTCTTCTCAGCCGTATTATCTTTCACATAAAGGAAAACAATTTCAACTGTAGTTTCAAGTTTCCAAGTTATCGTCATGGCGACCTATCGGTAGTCAACCATTCGGGGTCACAAGTGTAGTTGTTGTTAGCCGTAACCGTATTAACATTGTATCGTAATAAAACCTTAATTATTTCAGTATGGGATCACACAAAGCTAAGCAAATTTAAATTCACATGGTGGGATGTGACAACCTTTGTGCCTTACTCAGAAGAGACTTCGTACGAGAATTCGTTGATGACGCATCGCAGTGGTGCATTACAACTGTCTTCACTCAAGAGTGTCTATCAATCTCTCACTACAAACGCTAAAGGAATCTTCAAAATTATCATTGAGTACCAATTGGAAAATCAAAAACAACATTATCAAGGTAAATACAGGGATCTATAACCCTCGTTATGTTACAATGGTAAAAAGCACGATGGGGTTGACGTGTCTGTTTAGATAAAAACTAAAAACAAATAAAGAGGAAAAAAATAACCCTCGTTATTGATAGAGCCTTTATAATAATATTCTTTATTGAGACATCTATCTTTCATTAATGCACTCAGTTGTGATTGCCATCGCCCATGTTTGGTCGTAACATCGAGGTTCTTAGGACCAGGGCCATCTTGGTGAACGGACGTACATTCTGATTGGAAAACACAATGTTTCCCAGTAAATAACCTTGTGGTATACCTGTGTATGCAGTATACATACATACATAATGTTATCCTACTTTTTGTGTTTGTGAATTTGGACGATTGTTAATCAATTGTGCATCAAATGCTGAACAGTTTTGGATTTAATTTGGCATGCGGGTAGACCAAGACGTCGCGGTAGCATGTTCCTATGGCGTAATTTTCTACATTCAGTCGAAGCCGCTGGCGAGTGCCAGTTACATGTACTCAAGCTGCTTTTTCATTTTCAGGGTTGCCATTTAAAGACTTATATTCCAAGTGCCGGGAGCAGTTTTTAGTGAGCTCAGATCTTGCACTAAGAGCTCAACTCACGGAGTTTTTGGATCACAAACTCGTGAAAATGAAACGAACTTACGACGGAAGTGAAAATCTGGTAATTCCCATTGATAATGTATTAATGCAACAGTTTTTAGACCAACAAACTAGTTGACACTGATCAATTGTATATCAATTAATGTTTGGTCTTTATTAAAAAATTTAACGAATTTAACTACGCGTTTTTTTCAACCACTAATAACACTAATAGGTTCTGATAATGGGATTAAAAAAAAGAAACAAACATGTTGTATTTAGCTTTTATTTTACAATCCCAGAAATAAAGTCTTAATAGGATTATAATAATATATATCAACAGGCCAAAGTTGTAAATTACTTAAACTTAATGACTTACACAATATAATAAAATTATTAACTAAAATTCTCTTCAACATATCTGGCACGTTCACCATGATGCATCAACCAAACATTTCATTGATATTCATAAGTGCATTAATTGCTATTTTAAAATTTAAAAAGATTGTAGAAAAATACTCTCTGAACTCATCAGACGTCAAAGATTTGATCTAATTAATCAGATTACGATATTTTACTACGCCCATTGAAAATTAAATTTGTTTTACTGAAAATGTTCAGCTATCATTAGTGAGATTACGAATATTTTGATATTTCACTTTATTTATTCCCATTGCAGGAGAATACCAATTTCTATAATACAATCTGCACAGTAACAGTGTTTATATAAAAGAAAGTGATATTAACCTTTGATCACCTGTTATCCAAAAAATGTGTACTATATCAAGAAATTATTTTTTGAATTGTTTTGTCAACAATCGTTATAGGATATGGTCCAGTCAAGTTTATGTATGTAAGTAGTTATTTCCTGGATGAAAATAGCACGTCAAGCACACTTTCTTTCCCGATAAAATGGCATTGGTGCATTGTTCATGGCGTTGTAAAGGTTAATACAGTTCAACAGCTAATGCAGTAAATAAATCGGAGGAAATTAAAAATAAATAAATAGTTATGGGGGTTCATAACTTTAGCTTTTGTCCTTGTAAAAATATTTAAATCTCGTTCTTATACCTTATTAACTCGAAATTATGGATGTTGATGGATATTCCACATTATCATAATTTGTAATTATAGTAAATAATTCTCTACATGAAAATTGACATCAATGTCAGTATTTAAAAAATTTAGTATGTCTTTATCAGTCTAACTTGGTCATCAAAAAACAGGCGGCGCCCATAATATCAGAATTGAGGTTGTGATAGATCCCAAGGGCAGTTTTGGAACAGTTTTGTCTAACAATTTACTCATGTTCTTCTCACTTACACTAATTAATACAATTCATCATAACTGTAGATCAAATGAGAGCTATTTTAACCTATAATCATGCACTTCCATTTCAATGATTAGACTAAAATTAAGCAATAGAATAAAAAATGATTATTACATAAACAATTTAATTGAAACATTAACTGTCGGACAACAAACTACAGATTTCACACAATGTCTATTGAGACATCAACATTAATCAATGATAGAAAAACTTCATCAAATTGTACGACGTTCGGTAGACGCGGACGCGTTAAATACTAGAGTGAAAGCGATTGAGTCTAGCCTCATTGGGTGTCCAGTATCGATCTCACGAATGACAACTAGTCTACGGGGATGACTGCGGGTTTCGTGATTGTGAACAGGTTTATTGTCCGATGCATCGGAGCGCTGTACACTTACAAACTAGTAAGATAATTCCGCTTAAGGCAACACTCAATTTTCTTCATCATCCTCATGTTTCCGCTTTTTACCCCGAGTGCTTTCTTCGGGCTCTCCGTCTGCATTCTCCTCACCATCTGAATGGTAGAAAATGAAATTATGATTGTATAGATGCAATAATGGTAATGTTTAAAATTGGTATAAAGTAAGCTGCCGCCATGAGTACACAGCGTAAACATTGTCATTCGTAAGGAAGCACTATATTGTATTGTACAATATGTTGGAGTAAATACCTTGTACTTTAGAATTTTGATTTCCTTCACGATCATTTTCCACCTCTTCGTCATCCACATCTTCGTCGTCTTCCTCTGCATCTGTGCCGTCATATAAAGAGCTGGCAGAGCTTTCCTCTTCTGTCGAAATAGAATTCGTATCTATAGTCATTTCATTAAAATTAATATCTAAATCCTTAATGTTGGTAGGTAATTTATGTGACTCAATACCATAGAGAATATAACCACTAGAGAGCGTATGGGCCGATTTCTTCGAAGCACACGACTCACTACTGCGGGCCGGGGGATGAGGAAAAACGCGCGGCTGCAATTGGTCAGTTCAAGGTCAAGTTGCATCGTTAGGGCTGCTTTACTTCATTAAGAGAAAATAGTCGATATCGATAAAATGGATTTTAACATTATAATAAATACTAAATCAAAATCATAGAACTAATATTTAATCAAAATCAATCAGTTACAAAAAAAAATCCCGGAAATGGACTGATCGGCCCCGGTCGGGGACAGAAAGAACTAAAAAATCGCGGATTATACAAAAAAAAAAAAAAACCGACGAACTGACAACCGAGGAGGTTCTCAGTTCGTCGGTATTTCTTTTTTGAAGTCGGTTAATAGTAGATAGTTATTTTATTAAAGTATGTGAATTGAATAAAAAATGTATTCATTTTATTTTTCTCGATATCAACTTTCAGCTATTAAAGATAACAGCACTATTTTTTACGATAAACATACAAAAGGAAAAAAAGGGATAGAAGCATTAGAATTGTCTAATACAAGAACGAGACTTTTCCAAAAGACATCAACGCGCGACTCAAAAAGTGTGCTCGTTTACCCAGCCACCATTTTAAATAGACCCCTGCAGTGGCTTATAATCTGATTAAATCAAAAATAATTTTTCGTAATGTTTATGTACCGATGAAAAGTTATGTCATCCTTTTTGTAACTAGATGTCTAAGAATGTTTCCCACACCACTTCACCGCGCATGAAGGCATTTTGATGCGTTATAATTGCATAAACGTAAAAAAAATATATATTAATTTAGCGTGCACGCAGGTCTAACACTTGGACACAACTAAAATTGCTACTAGTACCGTAGCCTATACATAGGCGACAAAATACTAATAGTTTTCGTGCGTCGGGGCACTGTATACGCAGTCAAGTGGTTATAATAGTCTTTGCTCAATACTGTTATATTCCAAACGATATCCAAAATTCAAGACTTTACAGACAAGCAGTGCACAGTTCAAACAAATCGTAGTCAATGGAGAATAACTGCCATGAAAAATCAGGTATATATGGTTAAAGTTTTTTTTTGCACGTGAGTGCTGTCGCCGCACAGCATGAACCTCTGTGAGTTTTTAGCGGTGAAGCCAGTGCCTACCACTGCCACTCTGTACGGCAGGTATAATCTTTAAAGCGCAGAAAATCGGTGGTTACAACCACCGAAAAAGTATTGCAGGACAGTGTAAGTTTGCTGTGTTGCAAATTCAGCACCGGATAGTTGATTTTCAATAGTGCTACTTACCAAGGTTATCATTGTAGACTACACTGAGTGATACATCCTCATCTTCGTCGTCCTCTTCTTCTTCCTCTGAACCTGAAACAAATTAGACCACATGAAAATATCACCAACATCAAAACAATTACTTTACAAATTTTGCAGCCAGCATAAGAAAAATCCAAACCAATTCTTAGAGACGAAGCTGCTGAGTCTTAAATATACAGATAAATGTTACACAAGCATCACTGACATAAAATAATGATGCTTACTCTTTAAAAGGAAACCCATGTGGTATAGTAGACCATAAACAGTGTATAATATCATTGGTAGAGAGGTTCTCTCCTCTTCTGGCCTTTCTGATACGCTATCATCATCACTTATCACCAACAGACCCAAATCTATGTCCAGATCTGTAATGCAGTATTTATTTTACCCTTTCAATAGGTTATTTTTCTGCCCTTGTCTGGTTGCAGACAAACACAGCAAGATAATTATTACACACAGTAATTACAATGTATGTATGAATGATGGGCCATGTTGTCTTAGAACTGATCAATGGCTTGCTTGGATGTGGGTGTTTACAGGCTGATTTGATGATTAATAATAATTGTGGTAAGAGAGGGAATTTTACAGAGTTTACTAAAATATGTAATAATTACCTGCAGGAGGTACCAAAATCAGCAATATTTAAACAATATCGCTCCCAGACATAATAACAATTAATCTTCCATTGTGTCTGTTCAGTGTCCTTTAAGGCCCCTAGCACACGGCGTATTTTAAACGCGCAGATGACGCGCGTATACGCGCTTCAAACTAGATTTGAACACAACCTTGTAACCTAATCACACGGCGCGATCGTGAAGCGCGCTTCAGCTGCGCGTGTACGCGCAGATACAGCGATACAGACGCGCTGTAGTCGCTCGTAGCTTCCGCGTTTTAATAAAAACTCCTCGTCGGCGTCAGCGGGCGGTGCGGTGGCTTGAGCGCGCGCCCCTCCTCCGACCCCTTGTACACGTTTCAAACGAGTTTCGAACGCGCTTCACACGCACGTTTGTATCGCGTTTTACGCGCGTTTGATTGTATAATAACGCAAAAACGGCGAAAAGATAAAAAAAAATCAAAACAAAGTACGGCGCAGAAAGCGCGTTCCTGAAACGCGCGTCGTCTGCGCGTTTAAAATACGCCGTGTGATAGGGGCCTAATGGGTTAAATTCGGTTTGGGTCTAAACTGGCGAGAAAATAGTTCAACAGGTGTCCAGTGCCTTAATCTGGGTTGAATAAATTTATTTTGTCATTCCAGCACATTTTTATATATTTCGTTTTGCTGGAATTTATCTGTAGGGACTTTTGCCCTACAGTGGGACAATTACTGGCTGATAGTATTTTATGTTAATATCTTTGCTAACAAGAATATTTCTAGTGATGTGCAACCTACATAACTAGAAGAAGCCTAAGAACAAGGTATACTAACCATCTTCTTCACTATCATTGTTTCCATTCATTTCATCTTCTTCCTCTGCGTCACTGTCTTCAGCTTCTCTATCTTGTTTGTCAAATCTGAAAGCACCAATTATGTTATAAGTAGGCAGCACCAATTATGTCATAGGCAGAAAGCAATGAAAGTGTCTGGACTGCAGATTAATGAATAAATATGAAGAATGTGTGCGAAGGAGACATCCACAGGAGAGATTCAGCATGCCTGTCCGGCTCTCAAGGAGAGAATGGTAAGGAAATGATAATTGCACGAAGTGTGTCCATTATTGTCCAAGACACATTTTAGCCTTTTATATACAGGCCCAGAATAATATCACTGGTACCCCACCAGTGATATTATTCTGGGCCTGTCTTGAAATAAATGTTAGAATAAAAATAAAAAAACTGGCCAAGTGCATGTCAGACCACACACAATAAAGGGTGGGTTCCATAGTTGGAATTAATTTTACCCAATAACAAACTCAACACTGTAGTTGAAAATCATGTTCTCCCATACATTGCAATAGCAAATGTAAGTTGGTCTATTATTACTTGTTAACTTGTAAAGCCTACTTAGCTGTGAATTTTTTGACATATCCAAAAAGAACCATAAAGCCCCGGATACACTAGGGAACATTTTGTCCCGCAACATGACGCGCAACACAAAATATACGTGACGCTGCAACGTTGCATAGTGTCCCGCAACATGACCCACAACATTTTACGTGACGCGGGACATGTTTCTTGCTCCCGCTCCGAGAGCGAGCGCACGGCGCGACATTCTCTCGGGACATTCACGTAGTTGCCGAGCGCCATGTTCCGCAACATGTCGCTCCATTTGTCCCCTAGTGTATTCGAGGCTTGAAGCTAGCTCACTTGACTAACAAAAATTAGCACTTTAAAGCTTAATATTTCACATAAGGATTGAAAATTTGTTTTCACAAAACTGCAATATTTTTGAAAGACATCCAACACACCATGGGGTAGACAACAAAAAAAAAATATCCCCACTTTACATGTAGAGGAACCCTAAAAAAATTTTTTTTGTAATGATTTTATTTTACCACTTGGTTGGTGTGATTAGTATGTATATCCATACCAAATTATAGCCTTCTAGTACTAAGAGTGTCAGTCTCTGAGCTAAGCTGCAGATGGAGGGACATCCAGACATGGTGAAACTGTAAGGGTTCCTTGTTGACTATGGAACCCTAAAAATGAACATGTAGAAATCTTACCCATCTAAATATTTTAAGGAGGGGTGTAGTGCAAACACCTTACTCCTGTATTCCTCAATGCTAGTGACTTCATTGTTGAACAAATCAAGATTCTTTAAGTGCTCAAAGTCCTCCAAAGGCTTCAGAGTATCTAAATCTTTAATTTTGTTTCCTGATAAGTTAAGATGTGTTAGCTTTTTGCATCCATTGAGGAAGTTCAATCCGTTGGATATTCTGTTGTCAGATAGCTCAAGTTTCCTGAGCTTGGGCAGTTTTGGAAAACCTTTAAGTGTAGTTAGACCAACATTATTGAGGCTGAGATTTTCAAGATTAATATATTCATCTGTTAAACCAACTATATTGGTACTCCTGCAATTATCCAGATTTAATTCTTTAACCTGTAATTAAAACAATAAAAATAATTAGATCTCCAGTGGCAAGCTTTAATTTTACTCCATCTACATAAGTTTTTATTTAGGGTACCTATAGACTTACAGAGGTAGAGCAAGTCAATCAAATATGACACAATACTCAATAATAATATTATGTTGTAGGACTTGTGGGAACTGTTTTTTTTCCGAGTTTGTTCTCTAATAATCTGAAGACCTACTATAGGTAAGGAATTATTGTTTGGTGAACATAAATTAGTCATAAGTAAATCACGCATCCAGCCTAGCTTGGCGACTTACTATCTACGTAGTACACGTATATTTAATACGTGTAGAAGCATTTTACTACCTACCTATATGAATTACAAGGTTATCCAGTGCATGTTATACTTTCGGCGTGTGCAGTATAGCAGAGCCGGCATGAAAACCTCGTCATATTGTAAAATCATTGTTTTTTTTTTTACTTCTATCAAATCTTACAGAAGAACAATCAATGAGAAATAGATTTAATGGGTAATGTTACTGGCTTGCTGAGTATTTTATTGAAAGCAAAGTCAAGTCAACCAAAACGTCAAAATGGTGTTAGTTGTCAAAGACACAGGCGTAGTTTGTAAAATCCATGAAATGAGTGATTATTTCGGGGAAATATTCATTGAAATATGAAAGGGATGTGTTCGTATTATAGTTTGTATAACGATATGTATTTGCGGTGTTGTAGTTGCGAATAGAATTGAGATCGTTTTACTTTGCAATGGCGGATGACACGAATCATCGCGACGCAATAAAAATGGCCGCTATATTGGTAAGGCGTGCGTCAATAATATGACTGCAGTTGAAAGTGTAAATATACCAAATTCGTATCAAAAACACGTTCAGTGACATATTCAATCTTATTTTATAATAAATGACCAATAATTTCAAGTTTTTATGGGGACTTAAGTCTACTTAGGTGAAAGGGCGCGAAATTATATCATGAAGTAGCTAAAGTTTACACTTTGAGCGTATTGTAACAGAGATATTTAGAGATAAGAAGTTTTTTCCAATAGATGTAAACAACAATTTAACCTATTTAATATTCCATTTCTGCAGTATTCGTTAAAAACTTTTACATCTAGTAAAGTACCATTGACATTGACAACACATTAATCAATGAGCCCTCTTTTCATAGCACAAGTTTTTGAGACGAATATTACCTAACAAATAGAGGAAAGTATAGTATTTTAACCGATTAGATAGAAATTTGACTTTCAGTCGCGTAATTAGCCTTCAATAAGGGTACCTTAACACGTCCGACATCCATAAGTTTCGACACTTAACCTCAATATACGAATATTTACAATAGGAATGTTTCATCTGCTTGTATAATCTGAATGCATGTTAATCATTCACGGGGAAATCTATTGAGGCATATACATTAATTGCCTGGTGAAATACTTCATTAGAACGTATGATAATTATGTGCACATGAATGAAACGTAACAATCGGCAATGGCTAATTTCTATACATAATAATGCCACATCTTTAATTAGGAAGTTGATTTACATGCTACTGTGTCTCTAAATGACACGAACCGAAGATTATGCTGATTTACTGACAATAATCTCAATTTTTAAGTATTACATTTATGTACCTGATGAAATACTTATCGACAAAACATTCCAATATATCGAAAAATAGATTTCGTTTACCTGTGAAGGATTTCTTCCTCTCAATTCCAAGGCGACCCTCTTTTCCATCTTTAAGACTGTGTTGAATTCCAGTTTATAACACTTCGCGTATTTAATATTTCTCAAGGAACTAAATCACTAAGCTTGGGTTTCAAAACAGAAGGAAACTATAGATACACGAGTGACGTCGTGCTAGAGGCGCCGTCTGGTGGCGAAATAAAGCAGACGGAAACAGTACAGTTGAGCAATTGATTAGGGTTTTTTAATGACGCTTATCAGCAAATACATCACAAAATAACTTTAACTGCTATTTAAAATAATAAAAAAATATTTTAAATTACCCAAAACTCCAGAAATCACTTGTTTAAATTCTTAAGCCCGATATTGAGTAAGGTCGTTCTGGCTTACGTTGGTAGTGTGTAGTTGCGAGTTTGACGGTCAAAAGGCGGCATTTACAAAATGTGTTGTGGTATAAGTAGCCGGTAAAGCATGTTCGTGTATTTTGATATTACGTTTTATTGTGTGTTGTAATAATTATAATCTAGTAGAACCTTCAATATATTTGGCTGCAATTATTTTGTAGTTTTAATCCATTGTATTAGAAAAATAAACATCAAAATTCAGTTCTTACTGAACACACTAAAAACGTATAGTAGGACACAAATATGTTCACGACGTGCCCCTTATGGTCTGGGTAGAGAAGTCTGATTTTGAGAATATTATGTTTTTTTAAAAAGAGGTTACGAATTTACTCAGAAGTTTCTATCAGAAGGGTTAAACAATACTATTCAATCCGGTCTTCGGTTCAAAACTCAGTTCTGCGACGTGCCGCGATCCAGTTGCCGTTGCAATAATTTTCGAATGGGAATAATTTTATTATAATGATAAAAAACATAGGTACCTACTGTGGTCGAAGTGGTCGCCGAGTTTACACAGTGATAACACTTCCACTGATTCAACCAGATAAAAAATAGGTAGACCACGGTGTGATTACACTTACATACACCATAAAATATCATAATCAGTGTACAATGCTGAGGGAGTGGCCTATAATCCAACATGCGTGCACAATGCAGGTTGGCGGATGTCACTTGTCTCTAGGACATACCGGTTTCCTTACGATGTTTTTCTTCCTTTAATCCTTTGCACTCCAGCCTAGTAATGCATAGAGGCTACCAGCAACTCCAGCACTATATTAGTACAGCAAAACAACCATGTCGCCGCTACGGCGACAGCGGATTTACTGTTAGCTTTTTAATGTCGCAAACACGGCGACAACGGAGTGCAAAGGGTTAATTTACACATATTTAAGTGCCTGCTTGGGTTTGAACCCATGACTTATATACAACTCGTAAGTCCTGGCCGTTACCACTTTACTTACACACAAAATTACTGAATATTAGCCAGATTTTAAGTAAGGTACGTATATTCATGGTTCGCACGACGACATATTCCAGTATAAGCTGACTTCTCATTGTACGAAAAGCTGTACAATGCGAGGTCAGCTAAAACTGGAAATATATAGCTTGATAAGTCGTCGTGTGTACCTTCTATCATTCCATTGCCAATGAGGATCACAGGATTAGATTAGATCACAGCACGGCTGCGTAAAGATGGCTACACGCATAGCTGCAAGCTTGAGGGGTCGTCCAACTACCGATGCCGGTGTTGGATCTTTTAGGACATATTTATAATGCATGGGAAGATAAATGCGATGCGTTGGGCATCTTTTGTGATTTGTCCAAGGAAACCCCGCCACTACGGGGTCCGGAACTACTGACGACGTAAATAGCGCGATCTCGAAAGTAGTCCACTGGTTCAATGTTAATAATTTACTTTTAAACGTGAAAAAACCACATGAGCCGGCTACTGCGGATTAAATCACCATGATTTAATCCGCAGTATCCGGCCCATTACACGAATGTACAAATGTTATAGCCGACAGAGAAAGTTGGCGTCGCATCTTTCTTTCTTTTAATCGTGAGGCAAATCACGGCTGTCCTAAATTTCACTGCGACGTGATTACCATGACCGCTCTGTCAAGAGTTCACCGGCAAAGAAAAAGAAGAAGACATCAGGGAAACGGCCAAGATACTGTTTAGCAGCGATGTGGTGGCCTTACTCGCCAGAAACCCCAACAGCTCTAGAGAGTAAACGCTGGGTGCGCCTGCAGATGGTCTCACCTTTCCCGACCCAGGTTGAATTTAGGTCGGAAAAAAATTCAACCTCATTTCTAAACGTTTCAGCCCCCCGTTGATTGCAGCCGTCAGCTCTTTCCGAAGTGGTTCCGCCGGCGGCCTCGAAGGCCTGGCTTCACAACATCTAAAGGATGTACTGAGTTCAGGCACTGGTTCTCGTGAGTCACTTTTGAAGGAGTTTCTGGCCCTGATTAACCTCATGCTTACCGGCGGCGTGAACGAGGTTGTCGTCGATATCTTGTCAGGGCCAACCTATGTGCGCTGGGCTAGAAGGACGGCGGCATTCATCCCATCGCAGTTGGGTGCAATTACAGGCGTGGGTACAGCGGCTAAAGGGCGTATTCGCGTGACGATCACTTTTGGTTAGTTCGCGGGGTAAGACACCAAGTCTAAACTGACGTCACACCTGCAACTTGTACGAAATCCACATTGAGAATAAACAATCCATCGATTTTTTCGTCGCAGAGCGCGTAATTAATTTTCTGCGATATTTTACAGCACGATTTTAGAATCGGATTAATACTCATAAGAAACGAATAAAATATAATAGCGACACGCGAATGCATGGTGTTCGTAAGTTTGATGCCCATCTGTTGTTGCATACATTTGCTTGACAGTAGTTAGTGACCCACATAGATCTGTGTGTGTGGTGGCTATCAGTATAGTGGCTAACATACAACCGCAGCTGTAGATTACATATTACATAGTCAACTACATTGCTCCAAAGATTGGTTGATATCTTTAACTGCGGAATTTAAAGTGTAACTTGACTAAGTTACTTCAGTGCGATTCTGTAACCATCTCACCGTGACAACTTAGGTGAAGTGAGCGTGGAGTGAGCTGTCAGTGTCATCCTATCTGATACTAGGGATTGACCAAGAATACATTTACAATCATAATCGAGATTTTTAATAATATTTTTTATGCTAATTCTATTGATCATTTTATATAATTTCAAAGCTAGTATTTTAATGATAAAAGGACTGGTCTAGATTGATATTCTAAGTTTCTGTTTTGCTATTTGATTTTAAAGCCCCGCAAAATATAACTCTACTTGCTATGTAAATATCAGTGACCTGTGACAGGAAGCTATTAAAACATCATCAATATAAACTAAGTGGAAAAAATTCGTATTATTGAAGCTAATTCAAAAACTACCCAAGCAAAGTTAATAACATTTTTACAAGCTTTTATTTAGTTTCACCTGTCCCGTTGTCTGTCTGTCTGTCTGTCTGTCTGTAATCATATCTTGCAAGTTAAATTTGATCCACTTTCCGGTGTCCGATTGAGCTGAAATTTTGCATGTATGCATAAATCGGATGACAATGCAATATTATTATGACATAGAGCTGATCTGATGATGGAGCTGGAAGGTGGCCATAGGAACTCCGTAATTAAACGACGCAACCCCATCGAGTTTGGGCTCGTTTGATTCTTCTTGACGAGTACTTTGATACTATATGATAATTAGGATCTGATGATGGAGCTGGAAGGTGGCCATAGGAACTCCGTAATTAAACGACGCATCCCCATCGAGTTTGGGCTTGTTTGATTCTTCTTGACGAGTACTTTGATACTACATGGTAACCAGGGTCTGATGATGGAGCTGGAAGGTGGCTATAGGAACTCCGTAATTAAACGACGCAACCCCATCGAGTTTGGGCTCGCTTAATTCGTCTTGACGAGTACTTTGATACTACATGGTAACCAGGGTCTGATGATGGAGCTGGAAGGTGGCTGTAGGAACTCCGTAATTAAACGACGCAACCCCATCGAGTTTGGGCTCGCTTAATTCGTCTTGACGAGTACTTTGATACTATATGGTAACCAGGGTCTGATGATGGAGCTAGAAGGTGGCCATAGGAACTCCGTAATTAAACAACGCAACCCCATCGAATTTGGGCTCGTTTGATTCGTCTTGACGAGTATCTTGGTTGGCGTGAATATGCAACTCCAACAAATTTGGGAAAAAAGTTCGTTCAGTTTGTTATGAATGTGGAATATGTCTGATTGATTAGATGGATGACCGAATGCCAAGGTGAGCACGTGCCGAGGGCTGAATGGTATGAGGGTGTATAAACATTTCATATCGCTAACGTTGCGCCTGCGGGTACCAGGGCGAACCCTGTTGTACTGAAGCTCTTATCCCTCTACAATGGACCTGTGGGGGGATGGACCGTTTTTGTCCTATACTGGTGGGAACAACATGAACAAAAATCTCGAATTAAAAATAATAAAAAGTTAAAAATAAAATTAAAGAAAACAAAGCCGTTTTTAAAAACAAGCTTTTATTATTTGTTAGTAAAATGAACTAAAAAGTTAAAAATAAATTAGCTCTAAAAAGAAATAAGTATAACACTTTATAAGTTCGTTGTAACCTTTAACGATAATTAAGCTTCTTCGTCTACGACAATATAATTCCATATCGTACCTAAGTATATATTTTTAACACTAAAACTTTACACTTTAATTATTAAATCTTCCCGTTTTTATCACAGTCCCGATTTTATAAATAAAAGCGTGTTGCGATATGGAATTATATTGTCGTAGACGAAGAAGCTTAATTATCGTTAAAGGTTATAACGAACTTATAAAGTGTTATATTTCTTTTTAGAGTTAATTTATTTTTAACTTTTTAGTTCATTTTACTAACAAATAATAAAAGCTTGTTTTTAAAAATGGCTTTTTTTTCTTTAATTTTTTATTAATATGGGACCACTCCTGTACCTTATCCATTAAAAAATGAGAGATTTTTTGCAAATTATGCCCGAACATACGTGAAAAAAATAATAATATATAAACCAAATTGGGAACCTCCTTCTTTTTTTGAAGTCGGTTAATTAAATCAATTCTTAAACAAAAAAGTTATGCCCGAATTTACTTGCAAGATTAGAGGTACAACTTTGAGAGAAATGTACGTGGGTGTACGATGGTATACTGAACACATCGACTTACTGCATCTGCGTTTATAGGGTGCAGACGTGATGTTATGTTGTGCGATTGCGTAAACAATGCATACATATGCGATAACAGCTATCGCGGTTGTTTTACTGGTATTTATTGAAGAGTTCCGTTGTCTGTCTCCGAAACTCATCACCAGATCTTTACGAAATTTAAATGGGACCATTTCGGAATAAAACTCTATCGAACAAAAAATAATTTTGCAAATCCGTCCATATATGACGGAGTTATGCCCGAACATACATAAAAAATATATATATATATAAACATCCAAATTGATAACCTCCTCCCTTTTGAAGTCGGTTAAAAATCTACATTATGATTGTAAATGTTTGCTTGGTCAATCCCTAGCATCAGTGGGATGACACTGACAGCTCACTCCATGCAAGTTTTCACGGTGAGGTGTTTACAGAATCGACATGCTGGTCTTGTTGGGTTTTATTCTACACTATGTGATCCGTCAGACGTTGTCATGTCCAAATTTTAATAATTCATACAAAATTTCATACAAAATAGGACGTTCAGTTTTTCCGAATACGAAAATTCTTTTTCAATTTTTTTTTCCATAAAAACTAAATTCGGACTCTTACGAACATTTTAAAACAAACATTTGCCCAATCGGTCCAGCCGTTCTGATTAGGCACCGCATTAGGTTTGGGCTTGTCAAGAATAAGAATAGGTTAAGTACAGACGCCAGCACATCAAGCTACTACAATCTGTCAAATTTCTTCAATAGACTTTCAACTTTATCGCTAAAGCAATAGATTCAAAGTCGATTGGGAAAATTTAAAAGTTTCGGGTATTTGATGTGCTGGCGTCTGTACATGCAGCTATTACAGACACTGCTATCACAATTTTTGTATCAATGGCAATTATTAAGAGTATTGGTTGGTTTCACACTTATTTTATTATTTTTATATGCTAGTATTATTATATACTAGTATGTAATCTTTATTTATATCACCTTAAATTCTTTTAAAAATAAGCTTATCTCAGAATAATTCATTATTGAAATGAACAAGTCGATGTTGCTATTGCCGACCCCAACGGCTATGAAGCTATTAACGATTTTTATGAAGCTATTACTAAGTGTAAGAATTTCATATACAATTTTCTATTAAAGCATGTATCTTTTATATATTATTTCCATTAGCACTGCTCTCCTAAAGAGAACTGTGTGGTTATCATATATTTTAGAATATTATATTATTTGTCTTTATAAAATATTTTAAGAAAAAACGTAACGTTCTGAAAGAACAAGATCAAGTATGAAACGGCTTGAGCCATACTCCGCGCCGACTCGTCACGTAAAAATTTCATTTTTTTATCTATTTTACAAACAGTCATGCACACTAATGTTAGTTCATGCGATATTCAATTAACTGTCATGCGACAAATAGAGGTTATTAAATTAATGGATCGGTAATAACTGCGGATTTCCGATAGGTTGTTCATAGATGCATTTACCTTAAAAATAAATAATTATAATAATAAACAATGGCGCCGATCCCCTTGTTCACAAACTAAAGTAAATTTAAGTCCAGTGCATATTTTTCTTTCTATTTTATAAAGAAAAGGACAGAAGATAAATATTTGTATAGTCCTGTCAAATTAAGATACTCCATAGACAAGCTTAGACGTGATTAAAAAATTGGCTACTAAAAATACGTCAATTTACGTCAGGCGCTGACTAATTTGACAGGACTAAACTATTAATCTTCATAGTCAAGCTACTAAGTTACTTAAATACTATTTATTATGAAACTCATAATATTCTCATTTGTTTTGCTTCCCGTACGATTCTGTCAGTTATTTTGACAGAAGTATTTTTTTAATAATATTGTTTATTTAATTTGAAGATTTTTTGTTTTTTTATAAACTATGTTACGGAGAAAATTGTCTAAGGTTTTGGCTAAAATTCTAAATTTTCTATGTGTGCTTTTACTTATACTGTTTTTGATCGTTTACCGTATGAAGGTAATCCAGGAAAATGAAGTGGTTACAAAGATTCCTCAAAGTGCACTGAAATATGTGGAATTCAAAGAACAGGATAAATGATAATGATAAATGATAAATGATAAATGATAAATGATTTATTTTCTGTAAGTAGGTTTGTACAAACACTTTTACATGTCAATCACATTTTTTTTTAAACTAGATGAGGTCGGCGTTTCCTATCTGACTACTCTGAGAAGAAAGGCCGAAACAAACTCAGAGGTCACAGTCTCTTTTAAAGTCCAGACATAATCTTGGTCAGATAATGTGAAGACCATGTAGATTGGTGTCTGAAATGGTCTTTTGAGTAAAGAACCACACAGATTGAGAGGACCTGTCCAGTCAGTGCACGCATTTGTCAAAAATCGTGCAGCTCAACTCAGAACTTGAGGAGCCTTACGATTCGACGAACAATACCAATGAAAGGACATTTGGGTAGGCCGCATAAATTACTCAAACTGCCAGGTCATGATTAAAACTAACTAAGAAGGAAAACAGAAAAAAGAAATGATCCACATAGTCTTCACACTCACAATAATAATAATAAAAATAAGATACTTTACAAAGTAAATATCCATGTCATTGTTTATATAATATTCATCAATGTCAATGTGTATATAAAAATCCGGAAATAATCTTTGATCTTTGAGGACTATGTAGATTGGTGTCTGAAGTGGTCTTTTGAGGAAAGAACCACACAGATTGAGTGGACCTGTGCAGTCGGTGCACGCATTCGTCAGTAACCGTGCAGCTCAACTCAGAACTTAAGGAGCTCAACGATTCGACGAGTAATACCAAGGACAGGACATTTGTGTAGACCGCATAAACCACTCAAAGTGCTAGACCATGATTAAAACGGAAACAATGACCCACATAGTCCTCACATTCACAATAATTAAAATAATATAAGACTTTAAACAGTAAATGTTCATGTCATTCTGTATATAAATAGATATTTAGAAAGAGAAAAAAAAAAAAAGTGTAAATCAGCAAAAAATAAAAAATAAACAACATTCACTGTCTAGACCTATTGGAGCAGCTCAATCCCAAGCTTTTTTGTCCTCAATATAGTCTTTTACAGTATAATAGCCTTTCTGGCATAGTTTTAGCTTTATAAAAGATTTGAATTTATTAATGCTTAGTTCTTGAATGTGGCTAGGAAGTTTATTATAAAAACGTATACATTGGCATCTAAACGAGCCACCTATTTTCTTGAGCCTTGTTGTAGGAACAACAAATTTGTGTTTGTTCCTAGTATTTATGTTATGGATATCACTGTATTTTTTAAACAGATTAATATTTTTATGTGCATACAAAAGATTATCATAAATGTACTGAGAAGGCACAGTCATTATATTAATCTCTTTAAACTTGTCTCTGAGGGAGTGTCTGGGACTTAATTTATAAATGGAACGAATTGCCCTTTTTTGTAAAATAAAAATTGTCTGAATATCGGCGGCATTTCCCCACAACAGAATACCGTATGACATCACACTATGAAAATAACTAAAGTAAACTAAACGGGCTGTCTCTAAATCAGTTAAATCACGAATTTTCCTAACGGCGTATGCTGCAGAGCTAAGCTTTTTTGACAATTTATCTATATGGGGGCCCCATTGAAGCTTGGCATCCAAAGTTATGCCTAAGAATACAGTGGAATTTTCGGGTTTTAACTCTTCACCCTTTATGAGAACACGAGTTTCTACTTGTCTAACATTTGGTATCGTAAACTTAATACATTTCGTTTTTTTTTCGTTAAGAAGTAGATTATTAACATTAAACCAGCTAACTACTTTTGCGAGGGCACTATTTATACTGTCAGTAACCAGCTGTTGACGTTTGAGTTTAAATAAAAGTGAAGTGTCATCCGCAAACAACACTATATCATGTTCGTCCTTTATGAGGTAAGGCAAGTCATTGATATAAATAGTAAATAAAAATGGTCCAAGTATTGAGCCCTGTGGGACCCCCATTCTTACTACAGATCCGGGTGACCTTTTCCCGTTAACATCAACTCTCTGAATCCTATCACTTAAGTAAGAAGTGAGAAGATCCAGAGAGGCGTTCCGGATTCCGTAGTGGTGAAGTTTCCTGATTAAGGTTTCATGAAGAACACAATCGAATGCCTTGGACAAATCACAAAAGATGCCCAAAGCATCGCATTTGTCCTCCCATGCACTATAAATATGTCCTAAAAGTTCAACTCCGGCATCGGTAGTTGAACGACCCCTTGTAAAACCGAACTGTTTATTATTCAGTAATTTATTGTTATTGAAAAATCTTTGCAATTGATTTAAAATAAGTTTTTCATAAATTTTACTAAAGGTGGGTAGTACGGAAATAGGTCTATAATTAGTAGGGTCTGATGTACTACCCGATTTAAACAACGGTATTATTTTACTGTGTTTCATAAGATCAGGAAACTCACCACATTCAATACAATTATTAAATATAACAGCTAAAGTAGGTGCTACAATGTTTATAATTGTCTTAGCAACATCCACAGAATTACCCCATAGATCTGCAGTCTTTTTTACATTTAACATGTGAAAAGTTTTAATTATATCTGTACAAGTGACAAATTCGAAGTGAAATTCCGAATCACAAACTGGAACGTTTTCCTTAAGTAAAGACTCTGCAGCAGTGGGTGATGAGCTTAGAGATTTAGTGGTTGACACGGGAATCTCTGCAAAGAAATTTTCAAAGGCCGCGGCAACCTGGGAATCTGATCTAATTACATTGTCATCAATAGCAAGGCTGTAGTCACTACTTCGGTTGCATGACCTTCCTGTTTCGCTATTAATGACATTCCAAGTCATTTTAATAATGTTATTACTATTTTTAATTTTTGAACTCAAATAACGTGACTTGGCCATACTACAGACTATTTTAAATATTTTAGAATAATTTTTAACATATAAATTAAATTCAGCAGTGTTTATACAAATTCGTTCATCATATAATTCATAAAGTCTTTTTCTACTTTTATGTATACCAATGGTGGCCCAGTCACTGAAGGAAGCGTTACTATTGACTGATAATGTCTTTGGAATGAACGTTTTATCAAATTGTGTGCAATACATATTAAAAAAATCATTATATTGTTTGTTAGGGTCATCATTAGTCAACAAAAGTGGTAATTTACTTAAGAGTTTAGTTTTAAATGTTTCTAAGCGTTTAGTTGTTTTTGGGTTGACAGTGATATCTTTTTTAATAACTTTTTTGTTTTGATTTGTAATAGTGATCAACTGGCCGCAATGATCTGAGTCTATTAAATTAATCATTTCTTTGTGGTTTGGTATAATATCTGTGTAAATGTTATCTAGGCATGTGGCACTAGTAGGAGTTATTCTAGTGGGCTCCAAAAATAGGTTAGCAAGATTGTATGACTGAAACAAACTTATGATTTTAGTACTTAACCCAGAATTTTCTAACAAATTAACATTGAAATCACCACAAGTGATGATGGACTTGTTTGTATTACAGATTTTGTGCAACACTTCATCCATAACCTTTTCAAAACAATCATACAATCCTGAAGGAGGTCTGTATACACTTAATATAATGAACTGCTCCAATTCTATACAGGCTATTTCAATTGTCCGCTCAACAGAGAGGCTCACAATGTCCTTTCGGTCCTTAAATTTAAGCTGGTTATGTACTAAAATTAATGAGCCACCATGTATAGCATTTACTCTGCTGAATGAACTACCAACCTGGTGATTACTAAAATTGAACATGAACTGGTGGCTTTTAAGCCAATGTTCTGTCATACAAAGAATATCTACATTGTAACAATTCAGGAATAATTCTACTTCTAAGTCTTTGTTTAAAAATCCTTGAATGTTTTGATGCACCAGATTGATACTGTTTAATTTTTTTACACTTTCATTTGAGTTATTAATTGCCTTAGTTCCATTTTTGCTAGAGGTTGCCTCTATTGTCCTAATTTCTAATTTAAATGATGATTAATGTCATTAATTTTGAGCAAATTATTGACAGAACAGTTTAAAATGTTTTTGCATTGCTCAAAAGGAGCAATTTGTTTAGCCAAATTTTTGGCTGAAATAGAAAAAAAATATGATAGCGACATAGCTATCTGTCTTTTCAGATAGTTAGAAAGATAGTACATAACAATATTGTATCTATCTTTTGTCAAATATAAATTATTATCAATATAAGAGTTGGTGTCAACCAACTGGATTAGATTATCATTATAAGTTAAATTGTGCAATGTCAAGTTTATATCAAATCTTAATTTGTTTTCTTCCTGTGGCAAACTGTTACTATAAGGGAATGTAAACAACACAATTTTTCTTAAACTAAGGTTGCACAATGTTCTATGATATTGGAGCAATTCTCCTTTATTTAAATTTCCCCTATTTCCCATAAAAATTAACAAAGTTGTTTCTTGCTTGAAGTTACATTTAATAATTTCTTTCATTATATCAAATAAAGAACAACCAGGCATACAGTAATTTATTATTATTATTATGATGATGGATGATTTTAAGCCCCTCCAAATAAACACAATAAAACGTTACATGACAAGGTATAACTCTGAAGAACGAGTCTTGAACTTGGAAGTTTTTGGACCCTTACAACAAAGCGCCCCTGTTTTTGTGATATTCGTTGATAAGTACAAAGTAAACCTGAAATATCTCCTGGTATCTTTGTCCAACGTAGCAGGAATAGAAGATGCCTTAATAATTTTTTCACACTCTAGATTTGATGAGAACGTCAATAATTTAATCAAAATTATAGATTTTGCTCGTGTTTTACAAGTCTTCTATCCATATTCTATGCAGATATACCCTAATGAGTTCCCAGGGTACCAAGAGGGTGACTGTCCGCGTAATATGGATATGAACACGGCTCGGTCTCTTAATTGTACGGGGGCAAATACGCCAGACATACATGGACTATATAGAGATCCTTTACAGGCCCAAATGAAACATTACTGGTGGTGGACAATGAATAAAGTTTTTGAAAATTTGCCCTTCATTCAGGATCACGCAGGAATTTTCACATTTCTAGACGATGATGTATTTTTAATGGAAGATTTCATTTATATGATCATGCAAATGAAGAAAGTAAGCCAGTTCGTATCTACTTGCGAATTTATATCTTTACTGACGCCTTTGTTTGAATTTTCATATTTTGATAATATGAGTACGAACAGTTCGTACTCGGTTGAATTAACAACTTGGGATCCCAGAGACCATTCTTCTGTGTTATCATTCGATTCATCAGTCTGGAATTCTATTGCAGCACATTATTTCCTTTTTTGCAGCATAGACGATGATTCGTGGGCCCGATCCCTATACTATTTGTCTCTAAACAGAAAAGATGGTGCTAGATTCAAAGTCATGTCTAGTAAATTGCCAAGAGCCTTCAAAACTAGCTCTTCAGCTCTGTACGAGCAATATGTTGATTACGACATGATGCATACAATTAATCGAATTTTACACATTCAAGAACGAATGAACGTTGATTTATATCCCTCTCATCTCGAAATTTACCTTAATATTGAATTAGATGACGATGATTTTGTAATTTTCGATTACTTGGATAACAGTGGCGGATGGAGCGATCCACGGGATAAAAATATGTGTTTTAATATAACTACCAGTAAGATAAAGAGAGTAATAATGGAAATGGCTCATGAATTCCATCAATACGAAGCGATACGATCTCTGTGATGAACATATTTTTAATACAGAAATGTATTTTTTAAAATAACACTCTTTTATTGATTGCTGTATTGTATTTTTATTACATGTAATAAAATATACAAAAGGGGAATGCCCACCGTCCGTAGACAATTTGGCCTCGAGTGCACACATTTTAAAGTATATGGATAAGATAATGTACAATTGAAATAATTAACCGGTCAAGGAATTGTTATGAAAATAAGTTCGGATTTTTAAGATACAACAGTTTTTATTCTTAACAAACATAATTGTTTTACAATAATTTTAACCTGATTTTTTTATAATATTATACATCATTAATCATCATTTCTATCATATACAACTAGAACATTGTCCAAGAATTGAGCAGGAGGAAAAATATTACTCTGTTGCCGTGCGTGATAATTTGTGGATATTGAGTCAAAGTTCGTGCTGGGATTATCGTGAGAAGCGGGAGCGGGATCCATGTTCAGGCCAGCGTCGTCAGGGTTAAAAGAATCGTAGTAGTCCATTTAATAAGCTTATTCGTTGGTTAAAATAACAAATCCGCAAGAAAATAAGCTCAGTGAGGCAAATGCAAACAAAGCAGGTAGATTTTTGTGATTTCATTTGACACTTGACTTGACAGCCGGCCGGCGTAACTCAATGTTGCCACACCAGACACAAAAAAATAATAAATTGATATCGATTTTTTATTCGAGTCATAATTTAATACAAAATTATAATCACCACTGAAACTCCAGTCAAGTAATGTACATTTATGTTAGTACATTTTCTTTAACATGTTATTATTCCGTCTATATTGTACTGAACAGATTAAGAATGATTATTAAAATGTGTGGTAGCGTTTTTGCTATGATCTTACATTCACTATTATATGAACCATCAATTCGCTTGTTCCTTTAATATCAAAAGTACAAACGTAACACCGTATTTATTTATTTTAAAACACATATAACTATCATCACGGGCTTACCTAATACAATAGTGTAGTTATAATAGCTTACAATTAGACATACAATTATGTATTAACCAATTATATTAACCAAGTGTAATTTTACAAAACGCGGCCCGTGTAAATTCACTCGCAGTTGAAGCAGTGAATCCGTTGTGGCAACGCATTGAGTGTACGCAGCAGTATTATAAATAAAAAAAATCCATACAAACATAATCGATTATTTCGTAAACGAAATTGATGCTTACCTACTGGCAACACTTCTGATTTTATCCACATACGTGAATTTCCTTAATCTTTTATTTGTACTTTGTACTTTTTATTTGTGCAAAAAATTGCAATCTTTTTCGGATAAACGAATATCTTGTTACATAAATATCTTTAGTACTGTAGCCGGCAGGGTGGATGGCCTAATGGTGTCTCACTGGATGGCGGTACACAGACCGTTTTTCAGGTATGTGAAGTAGCCAGGTAGGCAGGTAGGTTGCATTGTATTGTATTGTGTTGTATTATTATATTGTATTGTATTATATTATATTGTATAGTATTATATTGTATTGTATTGTGTTATTGAATGTCTCTTTTTTTTATTTTTTTTTGTTCGTTTACGTTATGGATCTCTGGTCTGATAATAAAGTTTTATTATTATTATTATTATAAATAGAAATTACGATGTTTTTTTTACATAAACATAAATTGGTGTGCCTTTAAGGCCATAAATGGGCATCCCCTTTTATGTTGTTTATCAACTTATTGCTTCACGCTCCAGCATACCTCATTGTTATCGTTCTCCTGCACTCCATCATCTGCCTAGCCTTTTCCCAACTATTTTGGGGTCGGCTTCCAGTCTAACCGGATGCAGCTGAATACCGTATTTGACATGGAGCGACTGCCTATCTGACCTCCACAACCCAGTTACTGGGTAAAACGATACTCCTAGGTAAGACTGATTGTCAGACTTTCGGGCTACTGACGACCCGTAACGACTGTCAAAGATCCACGAATGACAGCTGGGACCAAGGGCTTAACGTGCTTTCCGAGGCACGGAGGAGTCTCGGTATGGAAAGATGGTCACCCATCTACAGACCAACCGCGGCAAGCGTAGCTTAACCTGATCGATCGACCTATGCGGCTGTTATTATTTAGCCACGGGCCCCTCCTACTATTCCCCTAAACGCCTCCAATCTCTTTTATCTATTCTGTAAAAATCTTACCGATGAAAGTTGAGCGTGAGCTGTCAATCTCTGGATACCTTAGCATCAGGTGGAATGACATCTCACTTCACGGTAAGATTTGTGCACTACAGGAAAATTGTGAATCTAAATGAGTTCAAAGACGAGACACCTTCATGTCGGCGACTGTTGGCGACAATCGTCATTCGATTACGACATCATTTTGTGTTACGGCAGCATTAGGTACCTGCCGTGCGATTCTATAACCATCTCACCGTGAAAGCTTGGGCGAAGTGAGCGTGGAGTGAGCTGTCATTCGCTAGGGATTAGCACTACTTATTAAGTGCTCACTTCACTTATGATTTCACTGTGAGATTTCTACAGAATCGACCGGCTGCTCTTGCAAATCAATATTTATCTAGAAATCTTAAATTCATTCACTGTCTGGAAGCATGTTTTGCACCTGAGTACTTTTTGTGACGAGGGTGAACACTTAGGAAGGATTTTTGAAAAATCATCCCCTGAAGAGGAAAATTCGACATTTTGCTGATGGGAAATCCCATCTTGCTATCAGCTTGTTATATCAGCTTGTATATCTGTACCTATATCAAAAAAGGGCTAGTACTATCTGTACCTATATAAAAAAAGTAGTCCCGACTGACCCATCATCGCCTGGCCCAAACCTCTAAAGGCCGAAATACGAAATTTGCACAGTAGATTACTTTTGTAACGCAGGAATCTAATAAGAATCGATTTTTAGAAATTCAACCCCTAAAGGGGTGAAAAAGGGTATTTCATTTGTATGGAAAAAAATCTTTTCCTTGTGTTTATACACTTCAAACTGTGTACGAATATATCCTTAAATAAATATAATAACATTTGACATTATTAAATCAAATCAAAATCAAATCAAAACTCATTTATTCAAACTAGGCTGAGAATCAGCACTTTTTGAACATCAAAATTACAAAAGACAGTCCCCCAAAACGCCCGCCCTTCACCACTTCCTAGTGCTTTCGCTGGGAAGAAGAAGTGGCGCAACAAACTCCCCAGCAGCACAACTGTCTATTCAGTTAGAAATACTTGACTGAATACAATGCAAGGTATGCAAACTAATTAACATTACAAGACACAGAACACTACATTAAATGATTTGCCATATGTCAGCTAGCTACGCCAATATACCAAGAAATACAATAAAAAAACATACGTACGCAAGCAAAAATTAATAAATCAAAATTAAATAAAAGCCTCCAGGTGTAAAGGGCGTGACCGTGCTGGGTTCTGTTTACATAGCTGTCGCTTGAAGTCACAAATGATAAACTATTAGTTTTCAAAATGAATGGAGCTTAGCGTCAAGTTTGTATGGAAGAATCTTAACGCGCGGTCCGATTAATTTGAAGCTTGGTATTAATGATCTTGTCAAAAAAATAAGAAATGCGTAGGTGAAAAGGGGTGATCAAGTTATTAGGGGAGGATTTACTGCTTTCTTCGATTTACTCGTAAATTGGGGTAAACACTCTGAGGGTTAAATAATGGAAATATACCAAACGATTTATCAAAAATCCCCCGCTGTTGAAAAAGGGGAAATAAAGGTTTGTATGAATAAATCTTCTAACTATGGTTTAGAAAATTTTCACAAATACTTATCTGGGGCAATATTAATGATCGTAATAATTAATTTTCCAAAAACTACGTTTTAATGCACAAACAAATTAAAAGTCGTACTTCCAAGGGGAAAGTACGAAAGCCACGCTGACATAATCTCGGGCGAAGAGCTAGTCTGTTATAAACTGGCGCTAGGTGTCTTAGAAACAGCTGACGACAGACGACATGGTCGACGACATGAATATTCGCTCGTCTGTTATTCTGAATAAGGGACATAAGGAAGCATTCAAAGAATAAAAATCATTATATTCCTACAAGTGGGCAATTTGTGGCCATATTGTAACGACCCTTGCACTTGCAAATTGTAGGTCGTTGGCTCGAATTCCGACAGGCGCTTGTCTTTATGTAAATTATTTCATCACTACTGCTCTCAAAACAGTGAAGGAAAACATCGTCAGGAAACCAACATGTCCTAGAACCAATATTTAGAAGACGTATTACATTTACCAACCCACACTTGGTCTGCGTGGTGGATTACGAACTACTCCCTCTTACCGAGAGGAGGCCATTCCTACATGTCACAACACATCGCAAAACAAAGTCCCCCGACGCATCTGTCTATCAACCTGTGCCAAATTTGCTTTGTAACAGGTTCAGCTGAGCTATTCTGTAAATATCACACCGCGATAACTTAGGAGAAGTAAACATGAAGTGAGCTGTCAATAATGGCAATCTCTAGCATCAGGTGAAAAAACAGTTCACTTCACCTAAATTTGCACGGTGATATTTTTACAGAATAGACCGGCAGAATTGGTTCTGGTTTCCAAGATTGAATAGATGGATGGATGGATGGACGAGCGTACAGTCTGGCGTCGACTGCGCTAATCGAGGCGTGTTCGCCGTGCGCTCGCTGCGAGCTCGCGTCGCTTTGGACTCACTTGCAAATCGCCAGCGTAATAAGGCCCTGACTAGCGCTTTCTTTTGCTTCGCGTAGAGTTTGTAACTGAAAATCGAATATTTCAATTGGTTGAATTGAAATATTTTTATTTCTGTCTGATGAATTAATAAAAGTTATAGAACAAAAGTTGTTGTTTATGATGTTAGTAATACACGCCTGAGAGGTTGTTGATGTTTTACTTATAAGTCGAGCTATCACAGTTTTACTTAGTTAAGAAAGTATAAAAAGAGTGGAATGATTTAATGACCTGAATAAATTGATTCTGCGCTCTGGGCAAGCAATGCCACTGTATAAGCCATGCTTATGTACATACAGTAAACGCTCAGAAGTCCTTAAGGCCGGACCCTGACCAAATAACCTTGAGCATTCGTTCCCTCTTTGCCGCACCCCACCTCTACAATACTTCGTAAAAACTGGCCATCTGGCGAACAACTTACGAACTATGAAACTGCGACTAGTAAAAAGCACAGACCTTAAAATACGCGGCATAAAAAAAATATTATTTCTATGAATGAAGAAACAGTGCGCCTATGTTGGTCATGAATGTCCACGAATACTTACTTTCTAATTTTTGGAACGAAAAACGTTATGTGACTATTTTATATGATTATCCAATGGGGTCAAAATCCAAATTCAAGATGGCGTCTCCAAAAATTTGCAAATTTTTCGTCATGGGTGTCGTTTTCATGGTTTTCGAGGGCGCTGACAACGATTATGGGGTCAAAATCAAAATTCAAGATGGCGGCTCCAAAAATTTGCAAATTTTTCCTCATGGGTGTCGTTTTCATGGTTTTCGAGGGTGCTGACAACGATTATGGGGTCAAAATCAAAATTCAAGATGGCGGCTCCAAAAATTTGGAAATTTTTCGTCATGGGTGTCGTTTTCATGGTTTTCGAGGGCGCTGACAACGATTATGGGGTCAAAATCAAAATTCAAGATGGCGGCTCCATAAATTTGGAAATTTTTCGTCATGGGTGTCGTTTTCATGGTTTTCGAGGGCGCTGACAACGATTATGTGGTCAAAATCAAAATTCAAGATGGCGGCTCCATAAATTTGGAAATTTTTCGTCATGGGTGTCGTTTTCATGGTTTTCGAGGGCGCTGACAACGATTATGGGGTCAAAATCAAAATTCAAGATGGCATCTCCAAAAATTTGCAAATTTTTCGTCATGGGTGTCGTTTTCATGGTTTTCGAGGGCGCTGAGAACGATTATGGGGTCAAAATCAAAATTCAAGATGGCGCTTCCAAAAATTTGCAAATTTTTCGTCATGGGTGTCGTTTTCATGGTTTTCGAGGGCGCTGACAACGATTATGGGGTCAAAATCAAAATTCAAGATGGCGGCTCCAAAAATTTGCTAATTTTTCGTCATGGGTGTCGTTTTCATAGTTTTCGAGGGTGTTGACGACAATTATGGGGTCAAAATCAAAATTCAAGATGGCGGCTCCAAAAATTTGCAAATTTTTCGTCATGGGTGTCGTTTTCATGGTTTTCGAGGGCGCTGACAACGATTATGGGGTCAAAATCAAAATTCAAGATGGCGTCTCCAAAAATTTGCAAATTTTTCGTCATGGGTGTCGTTTTCATGGTTTTCAAGGAGTGCTGACAACGATTATGGGGTCAAAATCAAAATTCAAAATGGCGGCTCCAAAAATTTGCAAATTTTTCGTCATGGGTGTCGTTTTCATGGTTTTCGAGGGCGCTGACAACGATTATGTGGTCAAAATCAAAATTCAAGATGGCGCTTCCAAAAATTTGCAAATTTTTCGTCATGGGTTTCGTTTTCATGGTTTTCGAGGGCGCTGACAACAATTAAGGGGTCAAAATCAAAATTCAAGATGGCGGCTCCAAAAATTTGCAAATTTTTCGTCATGGGTGTCGTTTTCATGGTTTTCGAGGGCGCTGACAACGATTATGGGGTCAAAATCCAAATTCAAGATGGCGTCTCCAAAAATTTGCAAATTTTTCGTCATGGGTGTCGTTTTCATGGTTTTCGAAGGCGCTGACAACAATTATGTGGTCAAAATCAAATTGCAAATTTTTGGAAGCGCCATCTTGAATTTTGATTGAAAAATTTGCAAATTTTTGGAGGCACCATCTTGAATTCTTCTCTTCTCTCTGAATCTCTTAATATTGTATAATTGCATAACACACGTGTGAGCACTATGCACCTAAACTATAAAGCTACCATTTACTGGGTACGTCTTTCATTGACTTGAATGTGTCCTGGCGGCTGGGGGTATGTCATGCTCACTCAAATGTCTCGCTGGTGGTGGCGTGTGTGTTGGATCATTGAGTTCCCTTCAAAATGGTTGAGCTAAATGGTGCTGATCCATACGTCATGTTCGTGAACGGGCGCCGCCAGTAGGGACTGGTCATCTCTTAGCCGCCACGGCTTATTTTTATTTTAATCTAAGTATTTTCATTTGTGAATTGTTATTTTTTTTTTTTTGTTTTTGTTGTTTTTATCTTTTTTTGTACGGACGCTTTTAACGTGCACGTCTTTCTACATCGTTCTCACAATATGTATAATTTCAACTTGAATGATGTAACCAAAATTTTGTAACAATTTTTTTGATTTAAAAGAGTGTCCGTGGAGTTTCTTGCCCGTTCCTCTCCACAGATACCTACTACGCTTTGGAATGGGCAACTAGCTTCGTCTTTCTGACTGACCGACCCCTTAACAGTTCAAAAGTGCCTGTAATTGGTTTACTTGAAATAAATGCTTTGAGTTTGAGTTTTGAGTTTGAATTTTGATTTTGACCCCATAATCGTCGTCAACACCCTCGAAAACTATGAAAACGACACCCATGACGAAAAATATGGAAATTTTCGCAGCCGCCATCTTGGATTTAGATTTTGACCTAACTATCAGCTTTTGCACCCTCGAAAACTATGAAAACGACACCCATGACAAAAAATTTAGAAATTTTCGCAGCCGCCATCTTGGATTTAGATTTTGACCTCACTATCAGCTTTAGCACCCTCGAAAACTATGAAAACGACACCCATGACGAAAAATATGGAAATTTTCGCAGCCGCCATCTTGGATTTAGATTTTGACCTAACTATCAGCTTTTGCACCCTCGAAAACTATGAAAACGACACCCATGACGAAAAATTTAGAAATTTTCGCAGCCGCCATCTTGGATTTAGATTTTGACCTCACTATCAGCTTTAGCACCCTCGAAAACTATAAAAACGACACCCATGACGAAAAATATGGAAATTTTCGCAGCCGCCATCTTGGATTTAGATTTTGACCTAACTATCAGCTTTAGCACCCTCGAAAACTATGAAAACGACACCCATGACGAAAAATTTAGAAATTTTCGCAGCCGCCATCTTGGATTTAGATTTTGACCTCACTATCAGCTTTAGCACCCTCGATAACTATGAAAACGACACCCATGACGAAAAATTTAGAAATTTTCGCAGCCGTCATCTTGGATTTAGATTTTGACCTCACTATCAGCTTTAGCACCCTCGAAAACTATGAAAACGACACCCATGACGAAAAATATGGAAATTTTCGCAGCCGCCATCTTGGATTTAGATTTTGACCTCACTATCAGCTTTAACACCCTCGAAAACTATGAAAACGATAGCTAATCCAAGATGGCGGAGTAGCGTCCTTTCACAAAACTCAATCATTCTAAATACATAAAGCGTCCTTCCGCATTAAATAACACAATACGTAACTAGTACAAAAAAAAAAAAAACTAATTTTTATTATCAGTACTGATAATGTGACGTAAGCGAGCAAGTGCGCTAGCCGACGGCGACGCGGCGACGCGGAGACAAACGGCACGGGTTTCACCTTCGAGAGCTTGTGGCACACTGAATCCCGATACGGGGCGCATGAGTTACAGTAGTAAAAGCGCTCACATTTTAGAATAAAATTTGTATAAAATCAAATTTTAGTTTTTTGGAAAAAATTTTACTACCAAAATGTTAATTGTTAAATTGTCTATCCATTAGTGTCAGTAGTAAAATTAAATAATGTTTACTTTACGAGGAGATACATGTTATCAATCACAATTTCTCATTTCTGGAGTTTCGTTGTAAGGAGATTTATTAAAGATATACTGATTAAAAAAAAAAAAAAAAACTACAATTATGGAGTCAACATTATGTAGAAATTTAATGTATTTTTTTTTTGTTAATATTTCTTTTAAATAAGAAGTAGATAGCTTCCAAAAACTGCACAAAAACGGCTTCCGCGGCGTTTTGGTCGGGGTGGCGCCTTAAAGCTCACATTGCCATGAACAGTACGAGCGCGATACAGTCAGTGCGTGTGCGAGCGATGTCTCAACATTCTGCAGATAACACACACTAATGAACTGTCGTCGTAATAGACGAAATAGCATGATATTTCTGTTGCATTTACAATACGCGTCTGTTCTTACCATAGCATTGCTAAAATTCGCAAGCAACTAATATGTGCTGCTAGCTATTTGCGCTAAGCAACAGCTTCACGATCAATGAGGTCTGAGTTCGAATCTAAATTATTATTGTTAGCCGTTTTTTTGTTTCTTTGACACCATAATAATGTTAAGTAAAAACTTATTAGGTTTATGTTTATTTATAATGTATTCATGCTTATTATCATTTTTATAAGAAGCAAATATTAGTTATTGTATTATTATTTAAGTATTTATGTGATATTTAATTTATTTTTTCGGTTTTGGAAGGTGGAACTAAAATAGTCGTGCTAAATCATAACAAAAATGTTTATTCGTTTTATTTATTTATAAAATTAACAAATTTGATGACAATAATTGTGACGTCACATTCCTACTTAGATAAAAAGAACTTCTCTTGTAACCGTTCAAAAGATTTTTTGTTGTATACCCACTTAGTCAATTCATAATAACATAACAAGGAAAGGATGTTCTAATAACACAAATATAATGGTTGATACCCACTTATTAGAGGTATCGGTATTCAGTAAAGTTTATTGAAAAGTAATATATGATTTAGACTTTATAAACATGTTTTTTTTTAATGTAACGTCACAATAAATATATTGAGGTAATAGCTTAATTTTTCATTTTCTTGACGAAAAGAAGATTGAAACTAAACCTCAATTGTTTAAGGTCATTAAATAATACGGATATGCTAATATTACTAAATATTTAGTTACACCGTCTAATTATAAAAAAACAAAACATTTAGATATTAATATTTTGTATAACTACATAAAAGCTAGTTCTCCTGGCCCTGCTGCACTCATCCATCCCCACATATTAATCGCAATTCGACCTGACTCTGTATTAGGGCATACGTTTTTATCACACCAGCGAGTGTTATCCTTGCGCCATAAATGAAGCCTACCCTTATGGCTGGATTTAAATGTCTTTTGATCTGAAAATATGGTAGTATTCCAGTCAAAATCTAAATAATCCCGTGCGAAACGTAATCGTTCTTGTTTATATCGTTCTGTCAACAAGGGCTTCTTAGCTGGTCTTCTGTGCAAGCCTCTTGTGTGGTCGTTTGTGTTTTGGTGGTTTGTGTGGTTTCTTTCAGCGTGGAGGGCACGGCGAAGAGTTTGCGATGAGGTGTCGAATAGTTCAGCAAAGTGTCTCGTTGGTGTGAATCCATTAAATTCATGCTCGCCCACCATATGTCGTCGCTGTGCCTCACTAATAGGCCTTCCACTTCGGCCTTTCTCTTCCTCGTATCTTTTGATCCAGAGACTTACAGTATTCCTCTAAAACAAAAAAAAAAAGTGAAATTAGGCAGCTGTAACAAAATACTAAAGTGACTTCATTTTAATATAACATAATAATATTTATTTAATATAATACCTATTCAAATATTACAACTTTGCATTTATAAATCCAATAATAAATACTAATTATTTATCTTTTAGGCCTCATGATGGACTTAATAATCAATAAAAAGAATCATCTATTGTCAACAAATAATAGGTATTTTCAAATAAAAGTTTAAGTTACAATTCATTAATATTAAATACTCACATTCAGTCCGGTTTCATTAGATATTTGTGTATTAAGACCACTTTTATGCAGCCCAATAATCGTCGCCCCCGCCTCAATATTAATATTTGCCTGCATTTTCAGAATAATCAATACCGCTATCTATACCACACGTCACTAACCAACAACTACAACTAAAACGACAACGGTTAAATATTCATAAAACTCATGTCTACCTCACAGAAATCTAAATTCTTTATTAAGGTTTTTACGATCTACCTTCTTAACTTTACAAAATGTGTGAACAAAGCGAACAAGATAAAGAATATTATATTTCTGTCCCATTTCTTCCAATCGAGTAAAAACTTGCAAAAAGTCTACATATGCGGCGCGAGATTCGAACTCACGACTCACTGATTCGCGCACCTATCAAGGCGCTTAGCCGCTAGGGCACCTTGACTTGTGTTTTTACGTTGAAATTATGAAGTACAATCACTTGTTGACGACAATGATGATACATGTGTCTATTCTTGAAAATAGAAGGTCGTAAGTCAAACTAAACGTCAAGCTAATGCTTTGTGAGAATGCCTATGGACTTTTGGAGGCCACTGTACCTTGTACCGATACGAGAGAGGAACATGTACACGTACATAAACTCAAGCCTTCTTCCCATGGAAGTAGACAGACTCTACATCAGGTGGCCCCCTGCTACGAACAGGCATCACCTGCCTGGGTTACTGCCAGGAACATGTACTTATCAAAAAATCTTCCAGTTATAGAATAGAATAGAATAGAATAGAATACTCTTTATTATGTACACCATATAGATTACAGACATAAATATAGAAATTTTACAAAGGGTGACACAATGGGCGGTCTTATCGCTAAGAGCGATCTTTTAAAGACAACCTTTGGATGGATTGAAAAGGGAAGGAGAGACAAATATTGTAGGTAGTCTGTGGTGTACTATTTACACGATAAAATAAATACATACATAAAGTATATTATACCAATCTAAATAAATATATACATATAACAATAGACATGAAACAGGAGTAAAGAAAATATAATGGTGCTGTTTAAGGAGAGAGGAAGTGATTTTTTATCATAATTTTAAAAGTGGACAAAGATTGAGCACGCCTTACCGACACGGGCAAGTCATTCCATAAGCGTACTGCCTGAACAGTAAATGATTTGTCATAGAAACTGGTGGAATGCATCGGCATCTCTAGTCTCAGGTATTCCATCGAAATGTAATTAAAATTGTCTGCCCACGTAAAGACGAGGCGGGTAGTATAAACTAAATAAAAATGAAACTGCCTTTATTATTCTTTAATTACACGGCGTATGTTCATTCATTTACAAAAAAACTTTCCACTTCTCTCCTCATTTTTCTGTTTTTCGCTTTCGACAACTAAGAAATGCCAGCTGAGCGTCATTATCACGAGGAGCCATAATATCTATTATAGAAAACGGAAAGAGAACTATAACATTTAAAAAAGAAAACATTCTTGGCTGCAGCAAGTACTGAAAACCTAGATTTTCGAATATTTTTGTGTCAGTCTGGATTTTGGATATAAAGGTACAAATTTTTCACGGACCCTTATTATTGACCATACGATCATGAAAAACATTTTTACATTGTTTCTATTGATTTTAGTGACTTCTTAAGTAATAATAATTAATATTAGGTTGTCTTATAAATTATTGCCAGTTAAAACACAAATTATTATTAATATTTTTTTATTAAGAGGGTTCATCCGTTAGAGCCATGTTGGAGATTCAAAACTGATGATTTCCGACGGACAATAAAACCATAATGTGTTTAATTTATAGATGAGATATTGACGTCATATTATTGGGAATTTTATAATCTAGTGCATGGCTGAAAAACATTTTCAATCTATATAATCGGCGCGGATTCACGCCACCGCTCAGCGCGCCGATCTAGCAATACTAAATAATTCATAGTAAAATAAACATATAAGTTATTAAAAAAATATTTAAACCATGTTTTAGAACATAAATGTTTTAATTTACTAGGTCTAAAAGAAAATATCAATATTTCAGATTTCATCCTAAACTAACACGTTTAATATCTCGAAAAGTGGCTACAATTGACACTTTTGAATATACTTTTCTTGAATGAAAACTTACAGTAATCGTGTTTTTTTTTTCAGCCATGCACTAATAAATGTTATTATTTTTTTAAAGTAATGTTGTTATAAGTTTGTCGTAAATGGTTTTAATAATATCTCGCATCTGCTTAGACCGTCGATCGCTAGTTTGAAAAACGGCTTGCATAAAAACGGTTCTGATGAGAAATCTATACAAAAAATTGAAAATATTTTTCAGCCATGCACTAGATTATAAAATTTCCAATAATATGACGTCAATATCTTATCTATAAATTAAACACATTATGGTTTTATTGTCCGTCGGAAATCATAAATTTTGAATCTCCAACATGGCTCTAACGGATAAACCCTCTTAATAAAAATACATTTAATCGATTATATAGTCTCCCTCGTTATCAACAACAGTCAGCTATCTACTAGGCCAAATTTGAATACCCTTCTCCCAAAATGAGGCAGGCTGGGACTCGAAAAAATTTTCAAGTTCAGTTTTAATACTTCCAGAATTTTCGATTTTTTTTCCTAGTAAATGAAATTTAAGAGCTCGAAATAAATGAAAGTCTGAAGGCGCAAGATCCGGGCTATACGGTGGATGTGGAAAAGTCAGCCATCCTAGCTCCTCCAGCTGTTTATGTGTTAACTTGGCGCAATGAGGTCGTGCGTTGTCATGCAAAAGTTGGACCCCAAGTCGTTTTGGCCGCTTAATTTTTAACATCTCTGCTAGTTTGCGAAGCTGCTGCGTATACAGATTGGCGTTAATAGTCTGATGAGATTCGAGGAGTTCCCAGATAATCATTCCTTGCCAATCCCAGAAAACAGACAACATAATCTTACGACCGTGTTCATTAAGTTTAGGCTGGTCTGGTGGGTTTCCCTCGCGAGGAATCCAATAGGCATGACGCGTGTTAGTTTCATAATGTATCCAGCTCTCGTCACATGTAATAATGCCCTTGAGAAAGTCTCGCCTGTGCGGACGAAGTAACAAACTTTGACAAATGGCCATACGAACGGCCCGGTTATGATCCGTTGACATCACTTTGCGATATCCCATCGATTTGAGATAACGATCTATAGTCGTGTGGGATTGTCCAAGCGCCTTCTCTAAATCGCGCGTAGTATAGTCTGGATGTAGCTCAAGTTCGTGACGCAAAGCATCTTCATCGAAGCTGGTGGGTCGGCCTGGGTGAGGTTGATATTCGCAGCTTATATCACCGGTGTCAAAACGCTTGTACCAGAAACGAACAGTCCGATCGCTAGTAGTACCCGGTCCAAATGCAGTGTTAATCTTTTTAGCCGTTTCTGTTGAAGAGACTTTAAGTCGATGCTCATATAGCATAATAGCTCGCAGTTGACGCTGATCCATTTTCACTAAAGACTAATTATTGCGTTGCGTCCGCGCCGAATTATACCCTCACCATAAAAGATACTCATCCTTACTAGAAAGATCTAGAACTTTTTTGAATTCACTTTAGTTTAAATACGAGAAAATTTGAGAAAAATAAAATATGGCAAGAACTTATGAGACAACCTAATAATTGACAGTCTCGTTGGTCTAGTGGTGTCAAGCGTCCTGGGTTCGACTCTTGGGTCGGGCAGTGTTATAAGGTTTTTCCATCAGGAATTTCTCAGAAACAGCCCGAAGTCTGCATTTGTGCCCAGTTAGTGGCAATAAGCTCACCCCCTACTACGTGTAACTAAAACATGAGCAAAATCTCAGCGACTACAGTTACAGTTCTGCCTAACACCTCGGGGATTACAGGCGTAATGTTATGTTATTTTATTGATTCCTAACACAGTATAAATAACCCTGCTTTACTCTAAAGTCTATTGAAATTTATGTTTAAATTGATGTTATTTCAAGTTAAACGAATATCAACTTTATTTAAATTATAGTTAAGTTTATTTCTGAGTGACTAGCACTATTGAAAAAGTTATAAAAATGTTTGAAGTCGTAACGTAAACTGAGTATTATTGTGAAGGAATTAAAGTTATTTTTCCATAAACTCATATTTGTGTACATTTTTGGCAAATAAATCGCGAATGCAGATGATACTGGTTATTTCGGCACATATGACCGCTAGCTATCGATATGAGAAAATAATGACGACTGTTTCAGAGCGCTCATAATGGTTTAGACAAGGTAATTTAAGAGCTTTACTGCTCGTTCAAGAGTTAAATTCTACGTAATGGCTTCTACGCTTGTAAACGCACTCTTAATCACTAGCTCAGTGTAGGTTTATGGTATATCCTAAAGTCTGACTGTTACATGGATATAAGGTGAAAGCAATTTTTACTGTATAGTATACTTTACGTTTGTAATGACCATATCATTACAAACGTAAAGTTACAGTCATAAATCATGATGTCAAAAAGGGTGCACAATAAGCGCTAGTTGTTTGACGATAATTAGCTAATGCGCACACGCATGGAGTAAATTGTTTTCTCGTATCGGTAATAAGCTCACCACAGTTACGCACTTTGGCCTATAAGTATTGTAAATGCGAGCGAGAGATCAGAAGAAAAATATTTTTTGACTTTGCGTTTGTAATGTTCGGAATGTAGTATTATAGTAAGTCGCGTAGCGGTCGTAGCGGATCGGTTGTATGCTACGAACTCCTGACGTAGCTCGTAGCAGCGTAGCAAAAGCGTAGGCAGTAGACTACGCGGTTAATAACCGTCGTAAATTAAAATCATCTATTTAATTTAAAGGAATATGAATAAGAAACCTTGCCTGATAAATATTATAATATGCGATTTGAATGACTGTTACCTATTTTATAAGTGTTTAGGAGTTTTTATGGTTACATGCATGGGTTATTGAAAAATTCCAGATAGAAAAATCTAATAATAATAATATGTTTGTCAGTATCTATTTACAATAGGCATGTCATCATCTGCCTAGCCTTTTCCCAACTATGTTGGGGTCGGCTTCCAGTCTAACCGGATGCAGCTGAATACCAGTATTTTACAAGGAGCAACTGCCTATCTGACCTCTACAACCCAGTTACTGAGTAGTACGATACCACTTGGTAGAAACGGTTATTAGAACTACGGGGTTCTGACTACCCGTAACGACTGTCAAAGATCAACGAATGACAGCCGGGACCAACTTAACGTGCTTTCCGAGGCACGGAGGGGTCTCGGTATGTAAAGATGGTCACCGATCCACAGGCCAACCGCGGCAAGCGTAGCTTAACCTGATCGATCTACCTGTGCGGCTGTTATTATTTAGCCACGGGACCCTCCGTATAATAAATATAATCGGCAAATATATATTTATTTTTTAAAACCTACTAAGATAGTTAATAATTCAATTCTTCACTTTAATTCGCTGTTCACTTAGTGCACTTTTCAGACTTGCGCGTGATGATTAGAAACTATTTATAATTTTTGTTATTAACTTTAAAAAATGGATAGCCATATTTGATATTTCTGCACTCTATACTGCACTCATTCATATTTAATACTCTTAACATCAGCTAAAACCATTAACACAGATATGTACGTGCGTCTTATAGCTGAATATAAAAGCCCCACAATACAAAACGTGACGTAATATCTTCCAGCGATCATCGTAACAATAAGTTCTTGTTACTTTCCTCCGTCAGTCAGGCGCAGACGACTTTATTCGAAGATAATGTTACAATTAAGTTGGAGACAAAGGAGAGCATGTCAGTATAAGGCGCGTGGCGGCTTGGCGGGCCGGCGGCATCATCTGCGGGGGAGGTGAGGGTGGAGGGGGGCCTTGCGGGGGCCGGGGGCAGAGCCCCGAGTGCGCACGCATCCTCGGCCCGGCCGCGAGCAACAGTCTGCTCGCGTGAGCCGCGGCTCGCGACTCGGCCAGACCACGCCGCGGTATCATGCCCCATGGTAAGCACTCACCATCACCACGAACCAGTCACACTACCCTCTACTCTTGAAGTCTTGAAACCCCCCGCCCATCACTATACTGTCAGAACTCAACCCCCACTCACACTTTTCAGTCATCATTCCATGATCCCCACTCATGTTTTTATTATTTATTTACGCTGTTCCCGTACGGAATGGACAAATTTGAAATTAATGAACTAAAAAAAAAATGCCGTGTGCTGTACCTAATAGTCTCTTTAATGTGAAAACGTGTTGGTACTAGGGAAATTTTAATGTCCCCTTATTTCGTCGGAATGAATAAGCCGAGGGCACCTGCGTCCATTAGCAACAATAGAATTGAAAGTATAAAAGGCTTATTGTTGTAATTTAGATATTTTTATCGACTATATTAACGGTGTGTTAAATTATTTGTGTTATAAACGAAAGAAGAAAGAGTCGCGGAAGTTAAGAAAAGTGATTTGAGAAGTAAGTTTGCTGAGAACGTTCGGTGAGTACTTGTAGTAACAAATTGGTTGAATGAAGTTGCGAAATGATATCTCTACGAACAACTATTTCACTTGACAGCTTTTTATACTTTGGGATGATTTTTGTAACGCCAGATAACTTTATCGGAGGAATAATTTTGAATTTTTGACAGTTCTTCCACACAAAAACTGCCAAACGTCAATTTTATTCCACGAATAAAAATTATCGATTGGTGGAAAAATTAGTACTTAAACTAATAAATTGATTGAAACACAACTTATTACTGAACTCTTTAAAACGCAACTATGTCATAAAGTATTCAATGTACTGTATAACTGCTAGTCTACTTCTAAATTTTATGTTCGCTGACACATAAAAGTTTCTGACTGCAATATGTGCAATGACTGTACTGAGTTGCATACCAACCTCCTGGGTTTTGAAAACCCATTCGTTTAAAGACGTTTTTCAACGGTCAAACTCGAATGTGGAAGTAATTATTTGATAGTTTATTTAATCAAGTTAATCGAAGGTCAATTACCTGTTTCTACAGTTTAGCCGTAACAATCAGAAAAGGCGCACCCATTGCATCCATTGGCAAACGTTTGGGCTAGAAATATCAAGTACCTACTCGTATTTCGCCAACATCATTAAAAACCTCGTTCTCTTTAGGTTAGTATGGCCAGTCGTCTCGCAAAACTTTTTGTGTAATGTCGATACAAAATTAAAAGTTTTCGAGAGTTCTTTCTGTGTGTAGGCGACGCACGCTGTGATACTTTTTGTATTGCTGTTTCCATAGACGTCAGTTACTACCATTCGGTTGCAAACCTGTTACACATAAATAAAAAAATAAATAATAATTTACAGGTGTATTCACATTTTAACCAGTTTTCAAATAGAAATTGACCATGCAATCATGGTTGTTGAACGAATAAAGTACCTAAAGAGTGTCAAAAACAACACCCCTATTGTTCGGCGCGGGTTCAAAAGTTTACAATTGGATTCAAACCGCATATTACATTACGCGATCAAATGAGCTTACCGAGCCGAAGGCGGTAACATGTGGTTTTCGACAAAGTAGGCCGCTTTGTAAAGGATCGTGTTATGAGTATGACCAGCATCGTTATTACTTAGGTCTGCTAATAACAATGGCCTATTCGAGAAAATTACTTTGTCTATGATGTGATATTGGAGCAGAAACTTTTTGGTGTTCATCATTATCATATAATCATTTACTGCTGAGTAAAGCCCTCCATTGAACTAAACTTTCTAATAGAAAATGGTAATAGAAATATACTTTTAACAATAAGCTTTCTAATAGAAAAGGTAATAGAAATATACTGCTAATTGTATATGTATTCATAAATATCCAACATGGCTATGAGCTTTCCACTTTTGTAATCCAAATACCTAAGTTTAAGACAGAAGTGTAGTGTGTGAAATAAGTTTAAGGAAACCCGTTATCATGGATTCAGTACATTATTCTAAGCTAACGCAAAAACAAGACGCGGTCAATTTTTTTTTTTTTTTAATAACTCGTCGAAACCTTTCTTTTTTTAACGCACAAACTGAAGCCATGAATTCAGTACATGATTCTAGCTTTGAAATTTTCGGCAGTTATTAACAAAAAAAAAAAAAAAAAAATGCTGTTCCATACATTTTGACCGCGTAGGTATTGCAATTTTCTATGAAACAGCAGATTGATTTTGATAACCGACGATAAATTTAAATGCTAGAATCACGTGCTGAATTCATGATTTCAGTTTGTGCGTCGATGGCCCTGCCACTCTGTATTATTCATATCATAACAGTCGTTGTCGAATCAGTCAACAGAGCCTATTTTGTCATGTCAGTCTAGATTTCTTAGTATTAGGATTTTGGTAGCACGTCATCCGAATATTATTACTCACAAAGACCCAATTACACGACACCTCTGTATCATACGAGCAGGTAACACACTAAATCGAGTTACTGCAAATTGCATGCCGTATAATCTTGGGTCTGTTATCCGTCTATTCCTAAGCTATAAAAGCTTCGTGTGAACATAGCTTAACATTACATACAAGGCCTAGGTATGGGGAATGGAAACAAATGATGAATAATTTTATGTTATAAGGACATGTTATTTGTGCCGAATAAAATAAAATCTTTATTTTCTAAAATAAGTAATTTATAAGGTGATGCTGAACTTCAGAAGTGTGACGCCACCATCTTAAAATATTGGCCGAGCCTAGCTCACTATATTTTAAATGTGATTCTGCATAATTTTGTCTCTCTCGGATATAAGTTATCATCACACGCAGAAGCCAGATTCGTATTTTATTCCGTAATCTTATGTTTTCACGATTTTACAAGTGCTGACTTGTTTTTTTTTTTCTTGAACGAGATTTTGAAGAAGGGACATAGTTTTTACGAAATTAATACTATATATACATTATTGGGATTTAAAAAAAAAAAACTAATTACATTTAATCCTATTTAATGTGACCAGCCCGTAACTGTCCCATGTTTGAACATACATTGCGTTGGCCACATCAAATAAATCTTAGTGAATAGATTTATTTCCAGTGACTAACGCAGTGAATACATTTAGACACATGGTAAAGTTAAAGTAGCTAAGGGCATGATAACGATCGGTCGATTTCAATGTAGTATCATCAAAAACGGTAATCAGAATAGCAACCAACCGATTATAATAATAATAATAATCTTTATTTATCCATAACATACAGAATTTGAATAGCGTTTGATAACTGGTTTAAAATTATATTTATAGTTCAAGTTGTAAGTTCTGTACAATAATAATACTTTACCTCTTAAGCTAGGTTGCACCTGTATTTTAAGAGGTAGGATTATTATCCTTTAAAGTTAAGGTTCACGAGCATTCGCAAGAAACTGGCAGTATCACCACAACGCTAATATTTTCTCATTTGTTTGTCTTATTTCTTTTTAGTATATTCATGTATTTATGTATATTTACTTGTGGCTATATTTATATGTAATTAGGTATATATTATATTCATAGTTTTAATAGGTTTATGCGTATCTTTATATTTTAAATATTTATTCCTCAATTTTCATGATTGTACCTACTACTTTTTATCTCTGCATCACCCAAAGGTTGACTGGTAGAAAATGCCTATGGCATAAAATCCGCCTCTGTACATTTACGTGCTTAAAGTATTAAATAAATAAATAAGTGTCATCGAACTCATTACGTTACACAAACAACCAAGTCGTTACCAAGTAAATATTGAAGAACTTATACGAATATTCTAGTGGCCATTTTGATATGCACGTTACTCGAGTGGCCCCAAACGTAGTTTTATCCAAAAGCATTTACATAATTGCCGCAGACTTCAGCGTTACCATCTGTTGCAGTGCTGCTCAAAATAATACGTTTCTTCATCTGCATCTCTATATTCTAAGCAACTACGAGTATTTCTAGATAGCTAGAAATACTCGTAGTTGCTTGCGTTGTTGTTCACTATTATAGAATAGTGAACGTGAAGAAGGGAAAGGGTTTGAATTATAAAATATTAATAGTTATAATTAAAATCTTTGTCTGGGTGTAATTTATCTATAATATGTATATATTTAGAAATATATATGTATGTTTATCACTAGATGGCGTTGTGTGAAAGTTGTGGAATATTATTATTATTAATTCTACGTTGGACAAACTATCGGTAAAAACTGATAGAAATTTTTATTGCCAAACTGGGAATATAATTAGCTAATATTATTAGGTCATCCCACTTCCAGTGTCATATTTTTTTATTATTATTATTTTACAAAAACTGACTACTATACTATATAACCTTGTGACACTAATCAGTAATCTCCACCACTATTAATCACTCGCTCCCAGACTGCTGGCAAATCTTAAACACCATTTAAAGTACCACTTTCATTTAATTCATCAATAATGCTCTTTAGTTTAATATCTAACTCCTTTTTGCTAATGTATCGAGTACCCGACAATTTCCTCTTCACATGGCCAAAACAATTGAAATCACAAGGATTCATATCCGAGGAATATGGCGGCTGAATAATTTCAATCCATCCTTTATCTTCAATTAAATTCTGAACTATTTTTGATTTGTGCGGTCTGGCGTTATCATGTAAAATTATAGGACTCGTTATATGATGTTCGTCTGCCCAAATAGGAATATTTCCTTCTAAAAATGACTTATATCGCTCTCCAGTCATAGTTGTATTTTCATCATAAGTTCTCCAAAAAGCAATGCCTCTGACATCCATAGCTACTATTAGTAGTATTTTTCGTTAATGTAGTTCTGCACGTGGTAAATGTTCAGCTGAAGTGCCCGATTCCACCCAACATCGTGACTGATGTCTTTGACGAGGAGTATAAAATTCGACTCAAGTTTCATAAAGGCATATGAATCTATTAAGTATATTTTTCTTACGGCGATACCACGATAAATGGCTACGCGCAGTTTCATAACGAAACTCCTTCTGATCCGTGTTCAGAGTGTGGGGCACCCACACTGCTCTTTTATTGACCAGACATAAATCCTCCGTGAGTACTCTATGTATAGTGGAATGAGGGATGTTAAGTTGAGTGGAGAGATCACTGACACTGACCCTACGTGACTGACGAAGTGCTTCCTTGATTTTGTCCCTTGCTTCTAATCTAGTCGATGATAATGATCGAGGTGCTCGCGGCTCATCTTCAGCTGTGGTTCTTCCTTGTTTGTACATTTCAAGCCATCGCTGTACGGTTCTTTTATTTAAGGCGTTACGACCAACACACTTTACCAGTAAGTCGTGCGCGACTCCTCCAGAGTAGTTGAGTAAAGCACAAAACTTTAGAAATATACGTTGCTCCACTACATTAATAGATTTTTTTAAATCTTCCATTTTAAAGCAATGCACGTCTTGACAATACAACACACCAAATTAAACTAACATGATTGTACAAGACAACACATGTATTAACTATTGCATACCATTGCGCAATACATAAATATTGGAAATAAAAAATATGACACTGGAAGTGGGATGACCTAATACCTGTGATTGCCGCTTCCATATGAGAGGGCCTACTCTGCAAAGCTATGAGGTCTTTGCTTCATTATTTTTAAAGATACAAGAGTATTAATTTTAACCAATAACGACAAAAACCGTAAATTATTGGAATCCGCCGTAAGTCTTTTCCTTTTTGTCGTCTCGTTTAAGGAAAAATATCTTCTGTCGTGGTAAAAATATATATATGCCAGTCAACAGGGTGGTCAATCTTTGTTTTTAACCCTTTCGATCAATTTAAATGATTTGATGTTCCTTAGAACTACATGTAGGTATTTGTGCTATCACTCGATATTAAAATATATATCCCATGCAAGCAGATAATTTAAAAATACGTAACTTTGAAATAATATTTTTATGCCTGTATTTTACTACCGTAATGAAATCTGCATAGAATGGTAGAATTTTACCTCACCGGTATACAAATGCACTGCCCTCACTTCGGTGACAAACAGACCATGAATTTCGAATGGAGCTCTTTTTTGAACTGCTCGCCCAAAAGTCATTAGTAGAAATCACGCTACGAGTGATTTTAACGAGAATTGGGTATTTCCGATTGGTGACTATTAGGTATAAAGACGACAACAAATTTTTTTTGGCTGTCACAAACTCACGGAAAAAAAAAACTAAAAGAAAAATTCGTTAAGCATAATCACCCTATGTTCCCACTAAAAAAGGCCTCCTCTTTTTGAGAAGGAGTGGACGTATAATCCTCCACGCGGGCCCAGTGTGGGTTGGCAGGTGTCACATGTTTTAGATTTTTTGAATATGTCGGTTTCCTCACGATGTTTACCTTCACCGTTTCGAGAGCAGTGGTGATTAAATGATTTACACAAAGTAAAGCGTCTACCTCGGTTTGAACCTACAACTCGTAAGTTGGGGTCGTTACCACTGGAAAAAAAAAGTTTACTTAAGCTTTATTCCATAAAAAAAGGTTGTACAGTAAGCCTCATAAAATGTATTTGTATAGCTACATCGACAAGAATTCATCTCATTTATTAATATCTTATCTATATAAAACAAAGTCGGGTAAGTTACACCATTTATAACTCAAGAACGGCTCGACTGATTTCTGTGATCATTGTTTTGATGGATTTGTCTCCGCCCCGAATAGCAGAATCACTACATAGTATAAAGCAAAGTCGCTTCCCTGTCTGTCTGTCCCTATATATTATATATAGATTTTGGTGCGGTTTTTTTTAATAGATAGAGTAATTCAAGAGGAAGGTTTATATGTATAATACATGCATAATAAACACATTTTTTTGCGCTTACATTGTAAACGCTGGCTGAACCCGTCGAGACAGATCAAAACAATGTACTACAGTATTGTACACCTTAAAAAGGTCTACAAAAAAGTCTGCGATGGTATATGTCTATCTCTTAGGGATAACCCACAATAAACATTTTTTATCCTATACTTTTTACGAGAAATAATGGCTCTAAAATTTATCAGTGTTTCTCCATTGCACCCGTGCGAAGCCGGGGCGGGTCGCTAGTAACTATTAAAACAGAGCGGACATTCAGGAAAATAAAAGTAGTGAAAATAATTCATTTTGTCTAACATTTGTTCATCTGATCAGATAATTGGGTCGTTGCATGATATTGAATACTATATATTCTAGTAGATAATATATCCACACATGTAATACAATAATAGAATTCGAAATCAAATTTGAAATCGGTCGAAAAATAAAAAAACTTATAACTTATAGAAACTTTTTGTCTATCTTTTTCTCGCAAAACGAAGTTTTGCATGTAATTTATATGGCGATACTGAACTATGACGTCACAATTCAGTATTTCCCTCTCTGTCTAATTGAGAGTTTTGAACGCTCATATCTTTTCAGTTTTTAAAAATATTAAAAAAACTGTTTATACCAAGCTATCAGTGAGGTAAAAAAGCTTCAATTTAAATAATAAAAAAAATATTAGTCAACTCGCGGATTAAACAACCTATGTGTAATTCGTTTTGGGGCTTCACATTCATATCATCATGGAACGGAGACGGAGAACTAAGCTAATTAGAAAGACATTAACAAGACTTATCCTAATACTGGCAAGCCAAAATAACTTAGTTTCGAACTCTGTTTTGTGGAGAAAACTTTCAAATACCTCTGTACCCTTTGGAAGATTATGAACTTCGTTATTGTTAATCGATTTGTTAGTTGTCCACAATCGATTACAAATATTCATTATGAATACGGTGTTAAGTAATTTTATTATCAAATCAAAATCGAAAATCTACCGTTTTTTAAAACTTGACAAAACATCAATATGCCTTTATTATTTATTAAATGTAAGCTAAATGTTAATGTCTTATGTACAGACGCCAGCACATCAAGCTACCCGAAACTGTCAGATTTTACCAAACAACTTTGAACCCTATGCTTTAGCGCTAAAGTTGAAAATCTATCAAAGAAATCTGACAGACTGTAGTAGCTTGATGTGCTGGCGTCTGTACATAAACCTTCCAGTATAAATCTATGATGTTTAAAACCCCATCAAATCCGTTGTGTAGTTTAAAAGAACAACACACACAGACAGACACGAAAAGCGACTATAATTTTTAATTTAAAGGGATTATATTCATCAATTGTACACCTCTGCCTAAACGCATCTGGAATTGCAGGCGTGATGTTATGTTATGATATTATATTTCCTCTATTGTATATATCGTTAATCATTGTATAGGTATCGAGTGCTCTCCAGTATCGGTTTTGTCAATGCACTTTTGAAACCAGACCGCATCAATCAAAAGCCCGACTACCTACCACAAAGTGGGAGATGGACTGTCTATAGATATCTTGATAGTTTGACTGTATAACTGTCTGATGGGTTTGAGTATTTTGTATGTGGCCTACGCAAATGTCCTGCAGCCAGTCGATTCTGGAAAAATCTCACCGTGATAACTAAAGTGAAGTGAGCTTAGAGTGAGCTGTGAGTCATGCTGATGCTAGGGATTGACACTATTGGCGACTCACTCCACGCTCACTTCACCCAAGTTGTCACGGTGAGATGGTTACAGAATCGCACGGCAAATCTGGTAGCGCCGTGTAACGGGTCGTTGAGCTCCTTAAAATATGACAGAGCTTCACGATGACTGATGCATGGATGCCGTCTGTTGGGGCAGGTCCACTGAAAGTTGCAATGGCTCTTTCTTCAAAAGGCCCTTCCAGACATGTCCCTGAATTGTTAGACTCACATGAACTCCTAATAATTATAATGGTTGGACTTTAAAAGAGACCATGGCCTCTGAGTTTGATTCGGCATATCTTCTCAGGGATCAGTCAGTTAGGAAATTCCTGTGCCATCTTGTCTTTAAAATATTTACGTGTAAGAGTACCTTAAAATACCTATTTACATACATAAACATTTAATTTCATTTATATTTCATCACGCTATTTCAGAGACACTTCATATTTGATTATAAATGTACCTGGTAGTGCTAACCAATTTTTATAGCTTGAATCATTTTTGAAACATAGATTTCGGAAAACCTACTAACAATGTAAGTTTCTCTCCTGTGTTCAACAAAAATAATTAAAATTTTCACATAAGAGTACCTTGCAATATAAGTATCTTTACTGTATACACGAAAGATAAATAAAATTGTCACATATTAAGTCATCATATTTGGTACGGTGATAAATAGGTTTTGGTAACGTCACACAGGACGCATACAGTGCAATGTCGCTTCTTCGATTTCTTGGCGGGTTCAATGTACATATCTTGTGCTCTGCGTACCTCGTTAATCGTTAAGTGCATAAAATGCGCAAAATGTGTACGTAGTAAATAGATATAGGTTTGTACCCAACATTCTGTTACTTTAAGGAGCTAATCTGACCAGATAATAGGTTTATTTATCAGACCAAGTCCAATAGGCTATCTGTGGATGACAGAAACCACTCAATGATTAGACAGCCACATCGTCTCTTTGCTACGAACTCGTAGCTGGATCTACGCCGTAGCCATATGCGTGGTTATGTCGCTACGGCGTAGCTAGTTCAAACCTGTTTTAACCTCGTAACGCCCAATGTACAATGTATTGAACAAAGTGACATACAGTATTACACACTGCAAACATGCATTTAAATTAATTAATGTACATTGTAATGTACATTGGGCGTTTAGGAGAAGGTTTTGTTTTTAGTCTGGGCCGGAATGCCGTATGTAGCTTTGTTCAATACATTATACATTGAGCGTTTAGCTCATCTTGCGAAATTCAGCTTGGGCGTTACGAGGTTAAGGCGTCATCAAATATGTAATTTTTATAATTTATGTAGAGTCTAAATAAGAAATTTGGATTCAAGTGGAATTTAAAACAATCATTAATATTCATTAGTACGCAGTACAGTAGTAAAATGAAATGTCAAAACTTCGCAAGAAAAAGAGAATTAATTAATAAAACAAGTTTCGCCTGGCAGATATAACAAGCGCCAAAGGGTTAATAATAGAAATAGTAACCCAAAAAGGTTCGTAAATTAATGTAAAAAGAAAATCAACTAGATTTGAAAAAATAAATACTGTTTTCAATTGGAATGAATCAGCCCTTAAAAATGACTGCTAAACTTACTTTTTAAATTGAACGTTTGTAATTTTTTACCAAAATAGTATCGTGGAATTGAAGTTTAAAATATAGATATATGGATAGCAGCCGAGTAAATCTTTGCGTTATTTGCATTAATGAGTATTACTACTCATTAACGCAAATAACGCAAAGATTAATCGTCGTTAAAGACTAAAAACACACAAGTACCGACACTATGATATTAATACTTATTTTTATAAGTTGCGACAATCAATTTCTATCCTCAGGCAGACAACTGGTCGATTTAGAATAAAAAAATAAAAAAAAGTCAAAAGTCGCCAAAAAAAAAGTCGCAAAAAAGTTAAAAGTCGCCAGGGGACCAATTACCGGCACCAAGGTAATAAGCATACGGACAAATGTTTGGGGGACAACTCAAGTTACGAATGTGTGTGATAGGAAACTCCAATTACACTTTTAAGCTGACACGACGCTCTAGGGCCAGTGGCGACTTTTGTGGTATTAGTAGAACCTTCTTAGACAGAGCTGATATCCGAGTGAAAAAGTTTTTTTTTCAGTCGTAGACAAGACGTTGGAACTTAGAAGTGATACGGGAAGTACAGTCCTTTCACAATTATTTTACCTTTGACAGCAGCAAGCCCACCGTAACCTTATTATAACGAGAATAAAGGTCATTGTGATTTTCACAGACTCGTCAGTAGCAGCAATCCAACATCAACCTTATTGCAACGGCAATAAAGATCACTGTGATTTTGACAGTGTGTAAGGACTGTATTTCATCTTAATCAAAACAGATTTTTTTGTCGATTCTACGAGTTAGCTACTTTGTCGTGACTTCATATTCATCATTGTTTTCATAGAGCTATTATATCTGTTTTAAGACAGTTTCAACTAAGGCGGTTTGCCCTCAACCCAATGCCTAGTTTAGACATTGCGAGTTACCGTACGTGCGAGTTGGACGTCAGTCACTGCTGTATAACCAATCAAATTGCGAGACTACATCAGTTATACCATATATGTAAAACTGCGAGTCTACTGTCTGCGTGGCAGCTCACATTGTGTGAATCAGATATAAGACGGTTCATCCTGAGAAGTGATTGACCGATTATAGGTGTGGGGGGGGGATGGGAGGTGAGTAAGGGGTGGGGGATAAGCCTGGGTATCGGATTCTTAGGTATTCACAAGGGACCGCTGTGAATGAAGCCGTTACGTTTTATCTAAAGCTTGGTCTGAAGTCAGCTTCGTATAAAAGTAACGTTGAAATTGAACACAAAACGAAATTGGGTACTTATTTATGTGTTTATTTTATTACTCTATATCTGGTATTGTCAAGTCATTTATATTTATGACGCGATAAATACTTCATTTCATTAATTAAAAAACCGGGCAAGTGCGAGTCGGATTCGCGCTCGAAAGGTTCCGTACCATTATAACTAACTAACCAATTAAAACGGCAAAAAAAAACACGTTTGTTCTATGGGAGCCCCTTTAAATATTTATTTTATTCTGTTTTTTTGGTATTTGTTGTTATAGCGGCAACAGAAATACGTCATCTGTGAAAATTTCAACTGTCTAACTATCGGTTCATGAGATACATCCCGGTGACAGACGGTCGGACGGACAGTGGAGTCTTAGTAATAGGGTCCCGTTTTACCCTTTGGGTACGGAACCCTAAAAACGTAATTAAAGTGTTATTCTATCTGGAATTTCTCAATAGCATCCCGGAGTTGGGATTTGTGCTTGGTTGATTGCATTATCCTCACCTCTATTTCATGGGACTTAAACATAACTGTCAAAATGTGACGTACAGACGCCAGCTCATCGTTACCCGAAACTGTCAGATTTTCCCAATCAACTTTGAACCTAATGCTTAAGTGATAAAGTTGAAAATCTATTAAAGAAATTTGACAGATTGTAGTAGCTTGATGTGCTGGCGTCTGTACCTACTATAGGTGCACTTCTGCCCAACCGGGGAACTTTCGGGGCAACCTTAATTAATTAAGTTCTTTGTGTCTTTTATATTCTTGTGTCTAATAGTTTTCAATGAGTGCTTAGTGAAATGTGTTTTCCTTTGCAGTTGCTTTTTTGGGAGGTTGCTCCCTTGTGATCATAATTTTCCTAATTAACGAATGGACGCTCGTAAGCATACATTTGTAAGATAATATCATCGCAATATGATCACCAATCCGCGTTGTCGAGCGTGGTCATGGCAGCGTTTTATTGGCTATTTCATGGTAGTAAATATCGATGCCTTAGTTCACAATTGCACTATCTACAAAATTTTCAATTTCCACTGTTTTAATGCCAAACACACTAAACTTCATGCCATTTCGTTTCCGCGTTTCGAAATACCGTTATTCCGTCTCATCTTATGAATAGATGCATATTTTTTTTTGGTATTTTACTTGGTTTTTGTACTGTTCTTGTCTAAACTTGAAAAAACTTTATAGCTCTCTCCTCAAAAATGTGAATTACGTAGTTAGCGCAATTGTGAACTAGGCATCGATATGGACCTATCCCTTTAATGCCGATCTATGAGGTGAGCCGTTATGCGCTAACATTTGTCTGGAAGATAAATTAATTATTCATTGTATGAAATAATTTAACACACCCGTCTAAGTAATTAATTAATAATAAAGATTACGTTTCAAACATTATGTTCGATTAACAGTTTTTACAGATAAAGATGAGTTTCATATTTCCTTATTAAATGTGGGTATTCTTACAAGCGATCTATTTTTAGCAACAGGTTATAGGCTGAAATGCTATGAACGAAAGGTTCCGATATTACGTTGGTCCCTTATGACGGAATCCACGTCGTTAGTATACTAATAATCGTATAACCCGTTGCTAACGCCTCCAATTATCACCCACATTTATAGAATGTTTTTCTGTCCGAATTAAATGCTTACAAGGATTATTTATAAGCCTATTATCAACAAGCTAATTGCCGCCAAAAGTGCTAATTATTCTAAAGGTCCCACAGCGGAAACCTTGGCTTATAATTAAGACAGATTCACTTACTTGCCTCCTTCAGTGATGAAACTTGATTATAAACGTGTTTAGTTTGTTCAACTCTCGACAGCATTACAAAGAACTTTGCTTTTAGTACCTAATGAGTTTAAATGGGAGCAATTTGAGTTTTTTCACTTACAATTTAAAAAGGAATATTGAGGAATTTAATGTTTTTAAAGTTTAGTAAGCATAATAGGCAAATAATTGTAATAGGTAGAATAATAATTTCAGAAGTTACTGCTGTTAATGTCAATTTCTATTTCTTTATTTTTGCAAGAAACTAGTGAACTCTCTTTGAAAATGTTTATCGTTTGACAAGTAATCACCATTTTTTCTAAAGGAATGAAATACCATTCATAAATGCAGTCAATTGCTAAGTATTTTATTGAAAATATTTATTGTCTTGTTTGTTTGACTTGTAACATCTTATTCCGATAAAACTCCGATTCATTTTTCATATTTCGGCAATAAATAACTTTTACTGCATTCGGTATCTTTGCCAAGATTTTTTGAGGTAAGATAAAGTTTAAAATAAAATACTTTCTACGAAGAACACTCGTATCTTTGAGCCAAGTATCGCGATCGGAGCGTCCCAAGCGATTTGAAAGTTGTTTCGTTCACAGGTGAATAAAATTCTCACTGCAGTAAAACAGCGGTTTACAAGGAAGCTTTTTACTTTTACAACCGAATCTCTACAAATATTTAAAGAGTTTAAAACGGCTTGCTTGGGGATGTTAAAGGAGAAGTAAAGTCGTATTTTTTCTTTGCAGTCACGTAAAAATAATCAAATGCAATGATATATTTTATGTATATTTATTTTGTATTATATTTATATTTCAAAACTAGCTGTGCCCGCGACTTCGTTCGCGTTCATGTCGGAAACCAAATTGAACTTTTGGGTTTTATTTATCTGCGCGAAACCCTAATTCGTTTAAAATAATAAAAGTAACAAGTTTCTTCTTACAACATCACGGTCTAGCCGTTTTCGAGATAAGCCGGAAGAAACAGACAGACGGACAGAAAAATAAAAAAAAAGTTTTTTTTACTATAAGTACCGTATATACTTTCATATGCATTTAGTGTAAAGCTGTTATTTTGACATTACAAACAGACACTTCAATGTTATTTATTTGTTAGATGTCAGATAAGCTAAGATGTAATATGTAGTTAATTTTAAAAGAAAACATATGAGTGCGTTCCTTTTATATAGATTCATATCTTAGGTCGAGACCGTTCACAATTTTTCCTTAAATATGCTTCACATTTATGTACTTGGTATCTCCACTAACACTAAACAAACAACTTATACATCTGGTATCTAGTCCCTATCTACACCTTCACAGTATTTCATTAGTTTTATAGCCTTGTCGGTGACAGGCAAACAAGCGCCTTTCGCCCACAAACTTAGCTAATACCTGTAATTTGGTAAGACCGCAAGATAGTTACTATAAGTACGAAAAAGATAATTATTTGTCCACGCCATGTCTAGAAAATATCTTTATTAGTTCAGCAGTGTAATTTCAGACATATTTACTGTAACAAAATATGTTTTTTTGGAATATTTAACGAGGTTTGGGGTGAAACAAATCCCTTTCAAGTGTCCGGAGAGATGCGACCGCGTCGTTCCAATTCGCTCGTTCTTCACTCGAGTTGTCCTCCGCGTTGGGTAACAAATGTTTTGTTTTGTTTATCTAATTCAATATTGAAAGAGAGAATTGCCGTGCGATTCTGTAACCATCTCACCGTGCTTGAGTGAAGTGAGCGTGGAGTGAGCTGTCATTCGCTAGGGACTAACACTATTAAGTGCTCACTTCACTTATGATTTCACGGTGAGATTTTTACAGAATCGACCGGCTGAGGTCTGTTTGCAACAGATAATATTACATTTATAACCCAATATAAAGGCTTGGTAGAATATTTTTTTTTAACATTGAGCATGTTTACATAATAAACAGTGTTAGTGGGTCTACCTAATTAGGTAGGTATAAGTATTTGACCACCTTGTTTTTACTTTTGGACAAAACAAAACGACCAATGGCCCACATTAGCACTGGACCGCAAGCATTGGAAATCATGGGGAGAAGCCTTTTCCCAGCAGTGGGATGAGACAGGAAAGAAAGAAAGAAAGAAAAAACGTGTATAACAGTAATAGGTATTGTATTTAATACTCTCAATCTCTTTGCCTAGTATTATCCACTTTCATTTGGATCGGCTCTCCTCGTCATCCTTCGCCAGATGTTGCATTTCTGAATCGTCGAGTCATTCACTTGGGCTTGCTTCAGATCGTTGTTGACTACAGACATCCAAGTGGAAAGGGGTCTACCTCGCTTATTTTACCTGTATACATGTAGAGGACTTGCTTTAGTCACATTGCGTTTTAATACTGCCAAACTTAATTGACTTCACAATAACATGAAATCTTACCCCTTTTACGGTAGCGTAAAGTACCAATAAATGAAAGTTGAGTCCGAATAATTGAAAAATATTCAATAGAAACGTAGTTATAGTCAATAAAATAGTCAGGAAAAGTCGTTCATTCGGTTCGCAACCGCAATTTTGGTGGACTTTATGACCCATCAATAAACATTAGAGACAGCAGAAATTTTGATATTGCGGGAAATATTACATTGCTATTATGAGTACTATATTTCAATGGCCATATCCATTAAAACTTTATAGTGTGGGTAATCTGATTTCCCAAATTGTCTTTCAACTCAGTTAATTGGATTTTTCCAAGGACTTATTACAATTTTGGTTCGGTAGTTAACCAAGTAGTCTTTAATCTAAATTCATGCCATCTCAAAAAAAAAAATGTACTAATTTATAGGTCCATAGATGGAACTGAGATGTAGAATAAGTACTATAGCTCAGTGGAATCGCAAAACCAATATGATCGAGTGGCGATATTCTTTTGTTTGTATGAACTGCGCTCAAAGCAAAGCTCCCTGAATGGACTCCTTGTGGATTCCACTGACCTGTCGGGTAGTTGCGTAACACACTATCAGTAGCAATCGGTTTCATTTTGACAGTTCAACAGCATTCATTGCGTTATCTAAGTTGTTGAGCAGACACATTTTTTCAACATATGTAGCAATGGATTAGCAATATGCTTCAAAATTATTCAAATTGAGAGTAATAGTGTGTTACGCAATTAGGATGTTGATACTGGTCTGCAAATTGCAAAAATTTTAAGAAAATTTGAGGGCTACCTTAGAGCATCTCCCTTGAAGAGTTTGTCAATTTTGAAGAGTTTGTCAATTTTTTCAAAACAGCTGGGATTATAAATTTAAAGATAACAGAACATTCATTGTTATTACAGGTTATTACAAAACAAGATTATTCAACATCATCTCGGAGCTGATACTGCCGACTCTTGTAATTACAAGAGTCGAGAAATATATAAATATTTTAAATCTATTTTATATAAATTTTAAGCTTCAGTCTTCAGGCTGCATATTATAGCATATCACACTATTAGTGTGTTACGCAATTAGGGTGTACCGTACTGTTCTACGACTACGAGAAGTAATAACGTTTGCACTACGTTATATGGACAAGGGGCCACTTTGCAAGACAAGTCGCTTCTCCGTAACGAGAATTGTATTGGTCGAGGTTTCATTCTGCGTTTTGTTTATCTTTATATATTATGTAATTATACTGTAGGTGTGTATGTCACTGAACTCTTCCTAAACGGCTGGACCGGTTTTTTTGAAAGTTTTTGCGTGTGTTCCTGGTTGGTTTAGATTCACAATTGGACCCAGTTGTTGGCGCTGTCATCTAGTTCTAGGAAACGGGACGTTTGCCTAGCCAGCTAGTTATTACTATAAAATAAACGCCTATTATCAAGTTGTAAATTAAGTAGCGTTTTAAAGGTGGCAAGTTTTTATTTGACTATCACGAATTTCTTATCAAGAGGCGTATAGAAAACTGTAGGTACGTGACAGTCAAGTTCATGACACGGTTTTATGAGGCATTAAAGTTATTAGCATAATCAGAATAGAATAGAATAGAATGGAATCAGCCTAAGCCTATGATGTTCTGATTGCTGGGACACAGACGTCCTCTCTGTGAGAAGGAGTGGGCCGTCATCCACTATGTCTTCGAAGTTTTGGTTCTAAGACATGCCGGTTTCATCACGATATTCCCCTTCACCGTTTTGAGAGCAGTGGTGATGAAAATAATTTAAACAAAGCAAAGCGCCTTCTGAGTTTGAACCTATGACCTAGCTATAGGTCGCGGCCTTTACCACTGGGCCACCAGTGCTCCTGAAGCTCCTACCTATAGGTCGCGGCCTTTACCACTGGGCCACCAGTGCTCCTGAAGCTCCTACCTATAGGTCGCGGCCTTTACCACTGGGCCACCAGTGCTCCTGAAGCTCCTACCTATAGGTCGCGGCCTTTACCACTGGGCCACCAGTGCTCCTGAAGCTCCTACCTATAGGTCGCGGCCTTTACCACTGGGCCACCAGTGCTCCTGAAGCTCCTACCTATAGGTCGCGGCCTTTACCACTGGGCCACCAGTGCTCCTGAAGCTCCTACCTATAGGTCGCGGCCTTTACCACTGGGCCACCAGTGAGCCTGAAGCTCCTACCTATAGGTCGCGGCCTTTACCACTGGGCCACCAGTGCTCCTGAAGCTCCTACCTATAGGTCGCGGCCTTTACCACTGGGCCACCAGTGCTCCTGAAGCTCCTATCTATAGGTCGCGGCCTTTACCACTGGGCCACCAGTGCTCCTGAAGCTCCTACCTATAGGTCGCGGCCTTTACCACTGGGCCACCAGTGCTCCTGAAGCTCCTACCTATAGGTCGCGGCCTTTACCACTGGGCCACCAGTGCTCCTGAAGCTCCTACCTATAGGTCGCGGCCTTTACCACTGGGCCACCAGTGCTCCTGAAGCTCCTACCTATAGGTCGCGGCCTTTACCACTGGGCCACCAGTGATCCTGAAGCTCCTACCTATAGGTCGCGGCCTTTACCACTGGGCCACCAGTGCTCCTGAAGCTCCTACCTATAGGTCGCGGCCTTTACCACTGGGCCACCAGTGCTCCTGAAGCTCCTACCTATAGGTCGCGGCCTTTACCACTGGGCCACCAGTGCTCCTGAAGCTCCTACCTATAGGTCGCGGCTTTTACCACTGGGCCACCAGTGCTCCTGAAGCTCCTACCTATAGGTCGCGGCCTTTACCACTGGGCCACCAGTGCTCCTGAAGCTCCTACCTATAGGTCGCGGCCTTTACCACTGGGCCACCAGTGCTCCTGAAGCTCCTACCTATAGGTCGCGGCCTTTACCACTGGGCCACCAGTGCTCCTGAAGCTCCTACCTATAGGTCGCGGCCTTTACCACTGGGCCACCAGTGCTCCTGAAGCTCCTACCTATAGGTCGCGGCCTTTACCACTGGGCCACCAGTGCTCCTGAAGCTCCTACCTATAGGTCGCGGCCTTTACCACTGGGCCACCAGTGCTCCTGAAGCTCTTATTGTTTGAAAATTAACTTATTTGTATTCAATGATTGCGCACGCATTTTATAGAATCATAAATCCGCCTTGAATTTGTCTTTTCGTCATTGAATAAGTTGCACAGCTGTCGCGCTGCCAGACAGAATGCCACGCTCCCTTCATAATATCGGCTTCATCATTCTATCAAATCGTTTCAGCTAACGTCACTTAGTTTTCAGTTTGTCTGATTTTAATTCATTGACATAAAATATGCACAATGGTCTGGAAACGAAAAACAAAAAATATTTTACAGAATTAACTTTCTTTCCCTTTTAATGTTTCATTTTAAAAGGGAAAGATAGTTCATTTTGTAAAATATTTATTGTTTGTTAAGGGCCCGTTAACACGATTTTTCTATCTTCAGAGTATCGTGCCCATTGTAAAAAAACATTTTCTCAATTTGTCATTGGATTCTCTGAAGATTCGTAGGTATACTTTGCGCAATAAGGATGTATGCTTTCAGTTTCATTACCCATTTGTGTTGAGTAATTTTAAAAGCAGATTTGATGTATACTCAAGACTGGAGTTTATAAATATTTAAGTATTTATTTATTTATTCCTTTACTTCAGGCAACTAAGGCCCATAGAAAAAACAATACATACTACTAAAAACATACTTATAAACTAATACAACAAAATTATCACAAATATAATACTATAATAATATAACTTAAAAATACTATAAAAAAATAATGGGATAGTGTCTGAAGTGTTTCATGGTGTGGTGTGTACCTTAGGCGTTGTTAATTTTATTGACATTTTATTTTGTTGACTTTATTGATGCTAACTGGTGCTAATGACAATGATAATAATTTATAATAATTTTATTAATTAATTAATTAATTTATTTATTAATGTAATTCAATAATATTTTGTCAATAATTTTATCAATGTTTCAATAATTTATATAATGTAATGTATTTAATTTAATTTATTTTTAATGTTACGACAATTTTATTCAATTTTATTTAATTCTATAATTCTATAATAATACTATGGGTTAATTAATGCCTGAAATAAACGATAAATAAATAATAAATAAAAATAAAAAAAAATACAACATAACACAACTTATACTACTGCACACGAAGTGTCGGCGTCGTGTTTCGCTGACTGGTGTCATGTAGCCGGCCACGAAACCGGCGAGACACAACACTCTTCGGCCAGAACTCTTCCTTGAGGAACTTCTCGAGATGATGTGTCGGAACACGCACCACGAACGACTTGAAGTTCGTGTTGTGACGCGGCTCCAACTTCTCGACCCTCAAAGTCCAGTTTATATCCGGAAAAAGTTGAAAACCCAATATTTCGTCGAGACTATATGCTATCCTTTATAAATCTGTTGACTGTCTGTTGAGCTGTTACAGTTTCGGGTAGCTTGATGTGCTGGCGTCTGTACTTTATAGTACAACTTAAACTCCTTGTGATAAAACAATCCAGGGTCAACTATACCTAATGATATCGTCTGGTTTCGCCACAAGCGATGATTTTGTCATGTGGTTTACCTATAGGTTTATTTATCTTCGAGCGATCATCGCAAACGTCGTGACAAGATTAGTTGAACCTATAGGTACTCAGGTTCGTTATGTTCGCGAAGAGGCGTGCAGTGACGCTGGAATGGAGCCTGCGTTATCTTCGATCGTCGTCACGTGTTCGGATAAAAATCCACTAACTTTTTTTATCTAAATTAATCTTCGCACCAGAATATAAATTAGTGCTTAGACGTACAAGATTATTTTCGGTCTCAAAATCTGAAAAATATATTATAAGAAACCATATTTAAAAGGTCAATTGAAACAGACTAAAACCTCACAGAGTGACAGACTGTTACGTTTACAAGCATACAAAAACCCTTGTTTGATAAGGGCCCGATACAATAAGTCCAAGAACAATATAAAAATTCTCTTTACTCTTTTGTTTCAATTTCATGCTAGAACAGAATACAATAAAAAAGATTGTGTGAAACTTTCACCATCTGACGTCGATGGGAAACGTCTGATTTTTTTGGCTTTGATAGATCGTTTATGGATTAAGTTTCACTCCAATATTGCTTCGATGGATACGGGGTTTGGTTTACTCTGGAAAGATTGAGTGGCTATTTTGACGTCTGATCGGAACCAATGAAGAGTAAGACGGCTATTTTGTCGAATAAAGTAATATTTCTCAATATCTAGTTATAGAAGCAGTGTTCTGGGAAATCTTCAACTCAAGAAATGAGAATCTTCTGTGTTCTAATTCTACATATTGGTTGTCACATTTCTCTGGAGACACGGGTTAGAATTTAAAGCTGGGACCGTGAGCAAACGGTATATTCCCATGGCAGAGCAATTTCCTACAAGAGTGTGATAAAAATTTTGTTCATTTATAGACTCGTGTTCCCTGCACTTTAACTTTTCAAACATTTTGTTCAAACTTTTGTTAAGTAGAATGTAGATACGAATTTCACGCAGTTTATGAATATTTATTTGTTTGGAATACCAACTACATGTTTACAATACATTTTCCGTTTGATTTTACATAGGATCTTCGTTCTGTGTAAAGGACTCATGTATATTATTAGACAGTAATTTAAATTGGATTGACAAAGACGCCAGCACATCAAGCTACTACAGTCTGAATCTGTCAGATTTCTTTAATAGATTTTCAACATTAGCGCTAAAGCATAAGGTTCAAAGTTGATTGGGAAAATCTGACAGTTTCGGATAGCTCAATGTGCTGGCGTCTGTACCAAAATCAGCCTGTAATGTTCCCACTGCTGGGACACAGGACTCCTCTCTTTAAGAGGGAGTGGGCCGTAATCTACCGCGCGGGCCCAGTGCGGGTTGGTAGATTTCACATGTATTCGTTTTTTTTTTGGTTCTAGGACATGCAGTTTCCTCACGATGTTTTCCTTCACCGTTTTGAGAGCCCGCTGCTCTGATGAAATAATTTACGCTTAAAGTAAGCGCCTGTCCGGGTTCGAACCTACGACCTACAACTCGTAAGTCAGGGCCGTACCCACTGGGCCATAAAAAAGCTCTAAAATAAAATACTTGGATTACTTAATTAACATTTTACAATATATTACATGCGTATTAAATGATTTCATTAAAAAATATTATTTTGCGAAAAACCGTGAATAAAATTGCGTACATTTCCGTGTCAACACTGCATAATAAGGTTCATAGCAGGTTCAGTCTCTCGGCACAGCAGGTTAATTTATGTAGATTTGTGCCAATGGATCATTCGCTCGCAATTTTCATTCGCATTCAGAAATAAAGGAATGTTTTTATCGTGTTGTTTTCGTTTACAGAATTAGGGGGTGTTGAATATTGAATCCCCGATTTTTATTAGGACATTTCTTGTAATGGAAACATAAATTGTAGGGATGATACAGAAAATACGAGTTGATTATATATATATGTTCTTACATAAACATAAACTGACGTCTACTTCCCATGGGGGTACGCAGAAACTACAGAACGTCACCTGATACGATCATTAGATACTCCGAAACGTGCGTGTATGACCAGATGTATAAACGTAAACGAAGCGAAAGGAGTATCTATGTCCCGATCTATTGGAAATTAAGTGATTTATTTCAACAGTATTAATCTCGCTTTCGTGTATTTCTCAGTGTGTGTCTTCATCAAAACGTGCTTAATACACACCCTTACGTCTTTCATCCTTGTGTTTCCTATCCGTTGAGTTTACAGTCATTTTCTTGCTATTTGGATCGTTATGCAAATCCTCATACATGTTCATTATACATATTATATGTACAAACCTACATCGTTTGTTAAAAAGTAACGATTTCGAAACATTGTTGCATCCGAAGTTTAATATACTAAAAGTTAGCTTGATTAAAATAATGTATCGTAAAATAGTTAAAAACAATATAATCAATGTTTTATGATAGTACATGACAGTATACTAACAGACATAAGCTTGTATGACGTGGGACGTAGTTAGTCTAGGTATCATGACCAATCCTAAATTGTGTTTGCCAGTTTTTCATTCGGAAAATGGCACGACCCCGCAGGTAATTCCAGCATAATATTCAATACCTATATACAGATATAAACAGCAAACAATCAAAATTCATCAACAGAATTATTAAACAGGTTTCCGGAATCCTATTTATTCTGGATCACTAGATTATAATGTACATACAGATGTCTGCGTTCTGTATTTATTTATGTATTGTCAGTTTCACACTGGATAAATCTAGGGATTTTCATACAGGCTACCTAATTTGCAGCATTCAAAACAGCGTTAATGTATATGGTTGTGTGTAAATGCCAATATTGATTAAAAGATTATGAGTTTTTGTTATTATTCGCGATAATTTGACACATATCAGGAACGTATTATGTTTCACTATAAAATTCAGGCTAATTTCAAAGTTAAATAGGTCAACAGATTCTAAATATTATTTAACATTTACGGCTAAATACGTTCTCCCAATTTAACGCAGTGCAATGTAAATAAAGCAATCAGTTACATTAGCATTCTTAGTGCGAAATAAATTATTTGAAACATCTCGTGTTATAAATTTTTGTATAAATTCCGGAGTAGAAGACCTCCCCGGAGTGAGCCTTCCTTGCCTAATTTTGTATTCAAAATGATTTACTGTTTTATCCTGCATGTGATTTTTTACGGCTGACATACGATCATGAATTTGTACTGAGTTTAAGATTAACATTGCAGTCGCAGCCATTTCAAGCTTTTGCATTTTGTTTAGATTGAATAAATTAAGCAGTTTTCGTACATTGAATTTGCTAAAGTTAGAGCTTGGGGTTCGACCCTATCTCTGTTCTCATCAAACGCCGTCGCTCTCTGTCATTGGTTGAGTATTTAAGCTGACAAATGAGATGGTTATCGGGTCATCTGCTCAGGTATTTGGTTACCTAAAAGGTCGTGGCGGTTAAACGGCGTGCGTTCAAACCAGAATTGTTATATCAAACCAGAAAAAGACAGAAACGTACGATTTTTGACCCTCGTGCAGATAATTTTTTTTTTAGGATTGTGGTGATAATCGATGTCTTCCGTGATTTCTCTGATTTTCCATCTTAGAAAACTTCTCTTCTTGTTACGTAGGTTTTACCTGACATCATTTACCATAGGTATTCACATGTGCTCTGGTGGTTTGGTGACAGTTGTTCAATGCTGTTGCTCACATACAACATGCACGTCTTCTTTAAATCTGGTGTGAGTGTTCTACCAAGTCGTAATCTAGCTCAAAATATTCTGCATTAGTTTGTGGTTCATTAAGTATCAGCACTAGCATATTTTAAACATAAAATTCAGGTAACTGGCAAAGATCATAAAATAAATGAGTAGCTACGTAAAAGCCCGGAGGTCTAACTTTATACCAACTATGTATTTTTATATCTTGTTTACGTTCCATTAAATTCTAGCTAAATTTTTATACCCCCTTACTAATAAACGTTGTATAGCGTCTGTATACATAGTTACACAACGCTTTGCCTTCTTTTTTCGAAAGTCACCTTCAGTCACATCATTACTGACGTCTGAAATAGAGAAATCGGTGAGTAACTATTCATCTGATATAATACGTTTATTAGTAAGGGGTACGTCTATGCTAAACTAACACATCCGCTATGTTCATTACCGTAAGAGTAAAACGTAGTAGTTAAGTCCCCTTAAGTTTTAAAATGTTACACTGCTACAACACTGAATTCTTTACGAATAATCTAAAGAATAATTCAAAAAGAGAACATTGTTTCGACTTGGATTCGAACCTTCGTATAACCGAACGTCGTCATACGCTGGCTAGTTAGTCAAACTGCCGGTGTGAGACCGGCAGTTCGTTAGTTGGCAAAAAATGCATATTATGATAACTGTAATTTATCAAATCAAATTGTGAAACATAAATCTTTGTAGTAAAATAAGACCAAAGTTTTGTTAAATAATAGCAATCATAAATATTATTAAAGTGTGCGGGTGGGGGTAACCACTGAATGAAGCTGATGAGTTTGAAAAGGAGACATCATACTTACATTGATTATTCGTTTATTGGTATAAGGATGGTGTAAAAAAAAAAAACATTTCAATTGTGTTTTCTTAAAAGAAATTATTTAATTGTGTCCGATTCATGGTAACTTTATACGTAATACGAAACATCCAGAGAAATAGCCTTTCAACTGTGCGAAAAATTCTAACCAAGTAACAAACCCATCTCCCGATCTCAGACACGCATAAAACACGTAAGATGATAAAAACCTAATGTACTATGAAACAATAGCTAGTCATAGCGGTGGCAGTTAAGAGACAGTTTCCTCCGTAATATACTTTCCAGCCAAGTATTATGCGCTGGTCTCTTTTAAAAGCCATACGAGTATGAAAAGATGCTTCTTTGTCCTACATCAGGGTTTAGATTCTTAGCTACACAAAGTAAACAGAAGAGTTTTTACCTCGAGAAACCTCTTTTTTGTTCCCGCTTTTTGGGTTACAGAATAAGTTTGGTGGTTGAGGAAATTCATTATTTTGGTGGACCCTCCATTACAAAAATAACTAGTTTGATAGTTGCAACTTTTTGGCTTAATATTCAATTTACAGAGACAATTTAATAGCTAGTAGATAACAAATTGTCCACAGAGTACGGCGATAACGGATAGGTACCCGTTGTAACATCTGATCCGTAGCCCGCATGAAATCGATGAGGCATTTTGTAAAGCTGCAGCTAAGTGGAACACAGATATTTTACGTAAAATACTAATATTCTTAAAAGTACTGCGTGCATGAAAGCATGCATTATTAATAGCAACTGGAGTTTCCTCGTACAAAAATACTTTCAAAAACTGTTCCTGTCTACACAAAGCGTGTGTTGTTAAACAACTTTTCTGATGCGTACGTTACACATTTTGTTCGTATTTTTCCGCAACAATATGAACTTATATTACGACAGACGTATGTAGTGTTGCAGGGAAGCGTTGGCAATATTTATTGCTCGGCTTCGTATATCACGAGCAGTGTTCGGCCGGCCGTGTTTCCGGCGAGCGTGGCCGAGTTTCGAGCCGAGCGAGATCTCCGGAGATCCGCGTGCATTGTCATACACAGCCTCTCCGCCTATCAATTTCGCCTTCTCATACGTATATTTCACGTATAGATAGTGCACTGAAAATGCAATGTTATTAATTAGCAGGTGCACACAATTTTGCACGGACAATACTTAAATGGGTCAACGTTTTATGTTTTTTGTACGCTAGTGATAAATACAGGTCACAGCAACAAGTGATGTTATCTTGTTCCGTTTGTATCTAGCGTAGGATAACTGAGTTACGACTGTGATAGGTTAGTTTGAAATCTCTCTATCTTGTTGAATATTCTAGGAATGTTATAAAGGCAATACCAGTGAGTAAACTAGAATAGTTTGACTGTACAACAGAATTTCAAAATTAAGTTTGAGAGGGATTCGAAATATCTCTTAATTTCCATTGCGATGCGCGACTGCAACATTCCATACTAATTGTAATAAGCACAAAAAAAGTACTGATGCTATTAGAGTGCTCATCTTCTCGACATAGTTAATTTCTTTGTCACTTTTATGGCAAGTATGGGAAGTGTATTGTAGGCCAATTTTTTCCTAGAACCACAAAACACTTAAAATAATAAACTATTATTCCGAAAATATTATATTTGTTTATGGGTAGCTTGTAGCTGCTGAAATGGGGATATTCTTACAGTAAGAAATACTTTTTATAGTAAGTAGTCGTAAAAGTATTTTTTGGTAACGATATTACTGTCCGAGTAAACTTGTTTACGTCAACACACCAATATTTTATACTTTGGCATAATAGCAGTAAATCAATATCTTGTTAGTTTACCTACCTGTTATTCGTTTATTACTTGAGTGGTGACCAGAAAATTAATGGTAACGAAAACATTGAAAGACTACGTAAGTACGTCTGGGCACCGAATAATGATTTTTACGAAATACGAGGGCTGCCTTTTAAGTCGAGTCGTTTGCAAATCTCCCGCAATTATTAAAAAATAAAACATATGGCTTTTTCATCTTTTAAATTTAGAATTGGAAAACAAAAGAATGTTTTTTGATTGGTCGAATAGTTTTATTGTAACCTCTATTCAAAGGTGACAAGTCGGTTGTAAAAATGGAAATATCAAAGGAAAATATGCGTGCGATAATTTTCTACAACTTTCAAAGGGGATTAACGCGACTTCAGTGCTTTGAGGAGATCACTTATGTCTTTAGTGATGCAGCACCATGTCTTAGGACTGTAGAACGCTGGTATTTAGAATTTCAACGTGGGCATTCTAGCTTCAGTGACAAGCCATGTGAAGGTCGTCCAAAAACCGCTATGACGCAAGAGAATATCGACGCCGTGCGGCAGCTAATCGTGGAAGATCGTCATGTGACATACCGTGAAATAGAGGCAGCCCTGGGCATTTCAGGGACTACTATCCAAAAAGTCCTGCATGAAGAACTCGGCGTAAGAAAGTTGTTCTCTCGTTGGATACCACATTTGCTTAGCGACGACCAAAAAGCAGCCCGTGTTAGATGATGTCGCAAAACTCTGCAGCGATTCAACCGAGGAGACTCAAAACACGTTTATGGTATGGTTAGTGGTGACGAGTCTTGGATATATGCTTACGATCCAGATTCCAAGCAGCAGTCAACTGTCTGGGTCTTCCAAGATGAGCCAAAACCGACCAAAGTCATACGCTCACGGAGCACTTAAAAAAAAATGGTTGTCTCGTTTGTGGCAACGGGTGGTCACATCGCCACTTTTGTACTAGAAGATCGCAAGACGGTTAACGCTGACTGGTATACCACTGTTTGTTTGCCACAAGTCATCACAGAGTTTCGAAAAAACAACTCCAGACATCGTATGATACTGCACTATGATAATGCAAGTTCGCACACCGCCCGCGATACAAAGATGTTTTTGAGCACCCAAAATGTCGAAATTTTAGATCACCCGCCTCACAGCCCTGACATGAGCCCTCACGATTTTTTTACGATCCCCAAAATTAAGCAAAGTCTTCGTGGTCAACGTTTCAGCTCACCCGAAGAAGCTGTTGACGCAGACAAATCGGCCATTTTGACTACCCCCACTTCGGAGTGGAATAAATGTGTTAAAAACTGGTTCGAACTCATGCAAAAGTGTATTAAATATCGCGGAAAATTCTTTGAAAAACAATAAATGGTAATAATCTATTAGATCGTCTATACTTATTTCAAACGACACAACTTAAAAGGCAGCCCTCGTATGTTTATGAAGACTACAACCAGTTTTATTTGTCATTTATTATTTTTCATTTATTTTTATTCCAGCTGGGTATATTGGTAAAAATCTTTTATCTACGATATTTGCTTTTTTAATAATAACGAAAAAACTGTTGTTTTTTTTACATTTTAAGCGGTCTGCTACGTGTCTGCGTTAACTGTAGGAGCAATCTCCACTAATTTTTTCGGTTCATTTCGGGTCACGTAGCCCCGTAGAGTATTCTCGGCGGAGGCAAAAGTCAACACTCAAGTTTGAGTCGGTTTAGTATGAAAATGTTGGGACAGTTTATGATGTTTAGAGACGCGTCATCTACGATGTTTGTGGCGTTTTATGTCGCAGGCTATTTGGTAGGTTTGATGAGGCGTTTCGTTGATCATTCTTTTTTTTCACATTTTCACCGTTGTGTGTGCCTACATAAAAAATCAGTACAGATTACTGAAAGATGTATTATTTTGGAATTTTCTTTACAAAATGTTATACTTACCTAACAATAAAACGTCTTTATTCAATTAAAATTCTACACTTTACAGAAAAAGAAAAACTGTTTATTCCCAACAAAACAGTGCACATGTCCGCGTCTTAGTTAATGGGAAAAAGAACAACGTTAATTTTTGAGCTTGTTGCTGGTTCTAATTAATAAATGGATATCAAAAAGCTTACATGCGGCGCTCACACCTTACCCGCTGGATATAAATCTCAGCATACATCATCATCATCTGCCTAGCCTTTTCCCAACTATGTTGGGGTCGGCTTCCAGTCTAACCGAATGCAGCTGAATACCAGTATTTTACATGGAGCGACTGCCTATCTCACCTCCACAACCCAGTTACTGGGTAATACGATACCCCTAGGTAAGACTGGTTGTCAGACTTTCGGGCTTCTGACTACCCGTAACGACTGTCAAAGATCCACTAATGACAGCCGGGACCAACGGCTTAACGTGCTTTCCGAGGCACGGAGGGGTCTCGGTATGTAAAGATGGTCACCCATCCACAGGCCAACCGCGGCAAGCGTAGCTTAACCTGATCGATCGACCTGTGCGGCTGTTATTATTTAGCCACGGGCAAACCCCTCTAAATCCCCCCCCTAAAACCCTCTAAATCTCAGCATACATAACTCCAGTTTATTTCAATGATAAGGCTCTGTTTATAGGAGTTTTACTGTACAATAACCAAAACACGACTTTATTATTACGTATTTTTCATACGAACAGCATAATAATCGTGGTAAAGTTCTTTTGTATCATAAAAATCGTAATAGAGGCTTACCTACACCCGATTGAAGCTGTTATCAAGTCAATTTTTTACTTTGATGTTCCGTCTCAGGTTACCTGTTGTGATTGGGTGGCGGAAATTACAGCCAATTAAATCACTCGACGTTATATTAAAATGAAGTGCCTTTTGACAACAGCAGTGCTATTCTGTAAAAATCTCACCGTGAGAACTTAGGTGAAGTGAGCGGGAAGTGAGTGTGAATGGTAGGTATTGACACTATTAAGTGCTCACTTCACTTATGATTTCACGGTGAGATTTTTACAGAATCGACCGGCAGAGGTTCCTTGAAACCTACTTCAAAGACAGTATTTAACTGATCTTTATTATTTTGAAGTGAGCACTTAATAGTGTTAATCCCTAGCGAATGACAGCTCACTCCACGCTCACTTCACCCAAGCTTTCACAGTGAGATGGTTACAGAATCGCACGGCTGGAGAATAGGTTCAGTACATGATTCTAGACGCCTTTTTTTTTGGTGGGTAATTATTAAATAACATCTCCCGCTCTGAGCGGAGCGGGAGGGTGTCTCAGTCTTTAACTGACTAAAACCTACCCGTGTTCCTTCAGTTGCCTGACCTTTCTTAAGAGCACCACCAATAAGGTGACTATATATCCTTCTAGGGCATCCCCTCCCGGCGATTCCACTCACATCTGCCTTGTAAATATCTTTCTTCTACTATTATAGTATGTATGTATATTATAGGTTTTTAACCTATTTATGTACCTACTTACAGTTGACTCTCGTTAATGCAAACCTGCGATAATTCGAACCTCTCTATAATTGGGTAGTTGCATGATATGGAATACTATATATTCTAGTAGATAATATATCCACACATGTAATACAATAATAGAATTCGAAATCAAATTTGAAATCGGTCGAAAAATAAAAAACTTATAACTTATAGAAACTTTTTGTCTATTTCTTTCTCGCAAAACGAAGTTTTGCATGTAATTTATATGGCGATACTGAACTATGACGTCACAATTCAGTATTTCCCTCTCTGTCTAATTGAGAGTTTTGAACGCTCATATCTTTTCAATTTTTAAAAATATTAAAAAACTGTTTATACCAAGCTATTAGTGAGGTAAGAAAGCTTCAATTTAAATAATAAAAAAAAATTAGTCAACTCGCGGATTCAAAATTATCACTAGTCCCCTACAAAATTTCGTTATGTTTCGAACCATTTAATATTTCAAACACTCGATTATTCGTAATATTTTAAGAGTCCCTCGAGTTTCGAATTAACGAGAGTCGATTGTATTTGTGTACATTTTTTTATTTATAATTCAATAATTTTAATAGTTTTTTTATTATTGTTCGGCTTAACCAAAGCAACTGCCGTCTAATCTCTTCACCACCCTTGGTTGACTGATAGAGAATGCCTAAGGCATTAAGTCCGCCTTCGTCCTTTGTGTTGTGAAAATGTTAAATAAATTAATAAATTAACTCTTTACTTCTTTAACTATTAATTAACTCATAAACTACCTAAACAATTTAATAAATCTGACATGTTTGTAACGAGTTCACGACCACGTAAGGGAGAAGTTGCTCACACAAACTGTAATAACCTCTTACAAAAGTTTTTTGTTACAAAGTTAATAAAGAATTTGTAAAGAAGTCTCTGTAAGTTAATTCAACATTCATGGGAGCCTCTATGTGCAACTTTGATGCTTGGAACTTTGACGTATAAATCGGCTTAGTTGCTTAACTTAGGCACCATTATTAATAATAGATTTTTGTTTTGTTATGAAAACTTCTTTTTCTTTACCTATTTTTCTCATGTCAAAAGATTTCTGAAGTATCGACGTATACTCGTAGTTTATTGTGGTTTTTAATCGACTTCTTAGAAAACGAGGAGGTTCTCAAATCGTCTGTAAATATATTTCTTTTCTACATGTGGTCATCGATATTTTCAAGTAAGTAGTGGTATACGATTTGTGTGGGGTAGGTGCAGAAGCCAGCACATCAAGGTACCCGAAACTGTCAAATTTTCCCAATCAACTTTGAACCTAATGCTGTAGCGATAAAGTTGAAAATCTATTAAAGAAATTTGACATATTGTATTAGCTTGATGTGCTGGCGTCTGTACCACAACTAAAAAGTGAAAAATAAAAAAAAAACTTCCATTGCAACGAAAATACTAAACCAAAGACTTTTAAAATTAAATTTATTTTTACATGCTTTTATTTAACTTGCACTGTTCGTATGTATGTATGTTGACTTTGTAGTGTTTTTTTTGAAAGTCGTTTGTTTTATTGTAAAAAAGTTTTTTTTTTAATGAAAATTGCGAAGGACGACAGTACATTTTTTTAAACTTAAAAATACACCAAAGCGAAGAATTAAGCGTAGTACCTATCCATTTTTACGAAATTTAATCCAGTACCTACCTGAAACGTGAAACTAACTTTCATAAGTACCTACTACGAATCCCAAAAAAATATGTTTGTAGAGCTCTTACTTCGAAGCTAGATTCTTAGAAATTCAATTATTTTGTAAAACGATCTCCGAAACATGTATCTTATTGGGTTCACCCTCAAATGGGAACAAGATTAAACGGGCTGGGGGAAGATACGAGTTCAAAGCTCGATATGACTGCAAGAAAATTAAATGATGCGAGTCCGATAACGATTAACTTACGAAGGCAGATGAAGGCTTTGTACAGGGACTCGTTTTGCCTTTGCGATTGTACCTTTATCGATTATACATATTTTTGTACAAGAATTTTCGTGTATAGTTTTTCTTTGGAACCAGTCATAAAAGAAAAGCAGATATATTTCTTTACAGGTCGTTACGTGGAAAAATATCAGAAGCTTTCATGTTTCCACTTGATGTTTCAATTTGTGTTTCTTAACTCAGCCGACGATATTGAGCCATTACCGAGAAGTGTATGGAAGTTTAAATAGATAACTTAGCGTGGGTATTCTTAATGATTAATGACTGTAAACTTGGCTACTTTACTTACATAATTATAGACTTTACAGAAAATAAGATTACGCAGTACTTTTAGAATAACAAATAGTAGCCCTCAGTACAATAACATTTTGTCTAGAAATAATTTCAGTTAGTCTACCTTTAAGAAACACGAATAAAATCTTCAGTAAAATTAGCTTTCGTTCAAAAATTGAAAAAAATGTGACTAGTGATAAGGTTTTATAACTTTTTACAGAAAAATACATTACTCAGCACTTTTAGAATAACAAATAGAAGCTCTCACTACAATACAATTTTGATAATTATATATAGATAATTTCAATTAGTCTACCTTTAAGAAACACGAATAAAATCTTCAGTAAAATTAGCTTTCGTTCAAAAATTGAAAAAAAATGTGACTAGTGATAAGGTTTTATAACTTTTTGCAGAAAAATACATTACTCAGCACTTTTAGAATAACAAATAGAAGCTCTCACTACAATACAATTTTGATAATTATATATAGATAATTTCAATTAGTCTACCTTTAAGAAACACGAATATAATCTTCAGTAAAATTAGCTTTCGTTCAAAAATTGAAAAAAAATGTGACTAGTGATTAGGTTTTATAACTTTTTGCAGAAAAATACATTACTCAGCACTTTTAGAATAACAAATAGAAGCTCTCACTACAATACAATTTTGTCTAGAAATAATTTCAGTTAGTCTACCTTTAAGAAACACGAATAAAATCTTCAGTAAAATTAGCTTTCGTTCAAAAATTGAAAAAAATGTGACTAGTGATAAGGTTTTATAACTTTTTACAGAAAAATACATTACTCAGCACTTTTAGAATAACAAATAGAAGCTCTCACTACAATACAATTTTGATAATTATATATAGACTAGTGACCCGCCCCGGCTTCGCACGGGTGCAATGCTGATCACTACATAATATAAAACAAAGTCGCTTCCCGCTGTCTGTCTGTCTCTATGTATGCTTAGATCTTGAAAACTACGCTACGGATTTTGATGCGGTTTCTTTTTATAGATAAGAGTGATTCAAGAGGAAGGTTTATATGTATAATACATGCATAATACAGTAGAGAAACACTGATAATTTTAGAGCCATTATTTCTCGTGAAAAGTATAGGATAAAAAATCGTTATTGTGGGTTATCCCTAAGAGATAGACATATACTATTGTGGATTTTTTGTAGACCTTTTTAAGGTGTACAATACTGTAGTACAGACGCCAGCACATCAAGCTACCCGAAACTGTCAAAATTTCCCAATCAACTTTGAACCTTATGCTTTAGTGATAAAGTTGAAAATCCGTTGGGTAGTTTCAAGCGCCACCGCCCGACTCCCCAGCCGGTAACGCCCGCATTTTAAATCTGTAATATCTTCGAAAATATTCTTTTAAATTACATGCTGTAAAAGGCCATAATGATCTATATGAAATGTACAATGTTTTTAAGGTACTTAATTGGATAAGGATTAATGCTGTATTGCCTAAAATTGCTTCTTAAATAAGCCATTATTTCTCGTAAAAAGTTAAGGATAAAAAATGGTTATTGTGGGTTATCCCTAAGAGATAGACATATACCATTGCGGACTTTTTTGTAGAACTTTTTAAGGTGTACAATATTGTAGTACATTATTTTGATCTATCTCGAATGGTTCAGCCAGCGTTTACAATGTAAGCGCGAAATGTGTTTATTTACGACATCACATTAGAAACCTCTAAAATTATCAGTGTTCCTCTACTATATTATGCATATATTATACATATAAACCTTTCTCTTGAATCACTCTATCTATTAAAAAAAAACGCATCAAAATCCGTTGAGGAGTTTTAAAGATCTAAGCATATATAGGGACAGACAGACAGGGAAGCGACTTTGTTTTATGCTATGTAGTGATAATTTCAATTAGTCTACCTTTAAGAAACACGAATAAAATCTTCAGTAAAATTAGCTTTCGTTAAAAAATTGAAAAAAAATGTGACTAGTGATAAGGTTTTATAACTTTTTGCAGAAAAATACATTACTCAGCACTTTTAGAATAACAAATAGAAGCTCTCACTACAATACAATTTTGTCTAGAGATAATTTCAATTAGACTACCTTTAAGAAACACGAATAAAATCTTCGGTAAAATTAGCTTTCGTTCAAAAATTGAAAAAAATGTGACTAGTGATAAGGTTTTATAACTTTTTACAGAAAAATACTCAGCACTTTTAGAATAACAAATAGTATTTTATTTTATTTCGTAGGAATAACAAACAGCAGTATATTACATAATAGGCACACAATATAGAAACTTATAATAAAAGTAACAAATACACTACTCAAGACGTTATCCACAGATTACTATACAGAATAGCTAGATGTTAGCAAAACAAATTAACAAATTAAAAAAAGCATTTAAATAAAAAAGACCGAATTAAAAAAAGCACTTAAATAAAAGAAATAAATAAAAAGAACAAATTAAAAAAAAAGCACTTAAATAAAAAAAAAGATAATAAAAAAGAACAAATTAAAAAAAGCACTTATTAACTAATTACCAGCGTTATGATCTCTTAAAATAGTTGTAGTTTCACTTTTAAATATAGCTTTGCTGAGAAACATAATGTCAGTAGAGCCAAACTGTTTATTATATGTAGGTGTCTACCAGGCGTAGGAGCTCTCACTACAATACAATTTTGTCTAGAGGTAATTTCAATTAGACTACCTTTAAGAAACACGAATAAAATCTTCGGTAAAATTAGCTTTCGTTCAAAAATTGAAAAAAATGTGACTAGTGATAAGGTTTTATAACTTTTTACAGAAAAATACATTACTCAGCACTTTTAGAACAACAAATAGTAGCCCTCACTACAATAAAATTCGGTAAAAATAGCTTTCGTAAAAATATTGAAATAAATGTAACAAGTGATAAGATTTTATGGAATGGCTTGAGTTGTAAAATCACGAACAGATCGTGCCAAAATCAGGCAGTTTTTTATAGAAGTCAATAAAGTTTTTTACTGAAAATTGTAATAGTAACTTCATTGCTAGGCACTTCAAGTATGATCACGACAAGATTAGCTGGGACATTTCCCATTTTATTGAGCATATCTTCAATTTGTTTTTCTTGGCTGAAGCAATATTTTTATCTATGTTTTTATTGTTGGGAGTTGTCAGGTACGTACTGAACTAAAATATTTTCATTGGCGTCTGTTATTTTTGATGTAGGTTGGTACAGTCTGTATTATCTATATTCAGCATTCAGTCAGCTTCTGAAGTACAAATATTTCGACACAAATGTATTTTTGTTATGAAATAAATAACTTGAACTTGAACAAGATATCGTAATATTTCTATAGATAGTTCTTATTTTATAAGTTTTTCTTCTTATACTGGATATTTTTTTTTAAGTCTCCAAATTTTTACAGTGTGTTCTACCCATGAATATGAACAACTTTCACTATGGGACCAACTCTGAAATCACGAAAAAAAAATCTGCTTTTTAATACAAAACTTCAATACCTACATGACCAAAATGTATGAAACAGCCAATTTTTATTTCGTGATCTCAGAGTTGGTTCCATAGTGAAAGTTGTTCATATTCATGTGTAGAGCACCCTGTAAAAATTTGGAGACGGTAAAATAAAATCATGCAGTATAACAAAATATCATGCCTTGTTTCTCCGAAGGGTTGGGGAGCTGTGTACATATCTGTAGTACATCTATATTTTGTCAGTTATTTTCAAGTCCTTTGTAATAGAAGGCAAGCCTATTGCCGTCAGCCGGGCAATAAAGGTCTGCCACTGAGAAATTCCAGATAGAGAAACTCAATAAAACTTTGCCCGACCTGGGAATCGAACCCAAGACCAATGCATAGCAGTAACGCTTGCACATAATAGACCAACGAGTCGGTCTCGCATTCTGTTCAGGCAGTTTTCGGTTTTTCCTTTGTCAAAACATGGAATCAGATTTTTTTTTCGTCGAAAGTAGTGAACATTGAACTTAAAAATAGACAAGAATGAAGAAAGGTATTTCCACTTTTGTTTGTGACGTCACAGCTAATGGAAAAGTGCTGTGGAATGTAAAATTAATCCTCCATGTTTCGCTTTGTGCACCAACTTTAGAAAACCACATCAATATTTTATGAAAACTTCTCGTAATATTTTATAAAACAGAGTACACTGCGTAACTATTTGATGTTTTGAATAAAATATGGTTTATTTTTGATGATAAAGCTATTTTAGCTTTATACAATACATAAAACTATTTTATCATCATAAATATACCATATTTTATTCGAAACTTCAAAGGTTATATACCTGCAGCCTGTGAATCCGTTATACGCGTAGATCTTTAAAATGCCATACGGGTCCTGTACACCAATGGTTTTAGGATGCTGTCGGGGTTGCCTGGATTTTGCAGTGCTTCAGGTATTTTTGTATATTTTTTTACATTTTTCATCAAAAGTCGAAAACTATGCGGCCTAAAAAAAAGGCAAAAATTATTATTATTATTATTATATCCCACATGCCATAGTAGCCCCACTTCGAATTTTTAAGACCTCCTTTCAGTCCCTGTTGCAAAAACAAAAAATACATATTATATATGACGGATCGACAGTATTATTGGTACCATCGTCCGACATCATACGGGCGTTTATCGAGGGTAATCGAGCCAGAGAAACAACGAATAAACTATAATCACATTTTAGTATCAAATAACAAAAACTAAAACGAAACGAATGACAGTTCCTATACTGTCGATCCGTCATCATACGGGCGTTTATCGAGGGTAATCGAGCCAGAGAAACAACGAATAAACTATAATCACATTTTAGTATCAAATAACAAAAACTAAAACGAAACGAATGACAGTTCCTAGGGTGAAGGTACCGATCTCGTTGAAGGCAGAATGGTAAGTGTTTACTCGTCGCGGCCTCCTCCACCAGCCAGGCTCTGTCGTAGCACGAAGTTAGCCGACCATGTAGGTACGTCATCGCGACGGTGCCGCCATCTCTCGGAACTCGTGCTGCGCTTCGTTTAATGTCTAAACTATTGACCATCTCCGACACGGCCATCCTGCGCTACACACGACCTCGTGTGTTTATTCTGTAACAAGGAAAACATAGCACAGTACATACCGTTCGGTCACTCCTGACACCTAGCTTTAGTACTAAGTAGGGATTGAAAAGGAAATGAAATGTTTTGTTTTAACTTGACTGTAATTCAATACCAACAATCGTAACTAAACATTTTGATTAGATAATTGATTAGATCTACCAAAACTGCTAGAACAGAAATCATACATAGAGAGAGCATCACAAAACACAAAACACAAAACAGGAAACACAAATCACAAAGCAGGAATCTTATTCGTGGCCTGTGGCTTTTCGCTAAGCCCCTTCAACAAACCTCGTGTTTGTTTAATTGAATTCTCCTGAATTCCGAGTCCCACGGACTCTATGGTCTCTACAAGACCCGACCTCCGCCAGAGCCACCCGCGCACCGCGCATCCACGGACTACTAAAAGCAGATACCGACTTCTAACGGACTACGGCTACGAAATGGCTACTGGTACGGTCCGACCAGCCGACTAAGATTCACCACTATAACTCGACTCAGCCTCTTCTACTTCAAGAGACTATCATGCGCGTACTTGTAAATACACTTGGAATTTAATGCTCTCAATGTGTAGTGATCCCCGTCTAACACCTCTACAACTTTAAATGGTCCCTTATATTTGGGGTCTAGTTTAGTTTGGTTGCGTTCTTCGTTCTCAATAAGCACGAATTCACCGACAGAGAACCTACTCAAGCTTGCTTTTGTACTATCAAAACGACTTTTATCATATCGCGTAGACTTCTCAATGCCTTCAGATGCTAATCTCCTAACGTCATCAAGGTCTATAACGTCGTCATTGTCGTTAGCCATTAAATGAAGTGGACGTGCTAGCTTACCTATCAAAAGTTCGGACTAGCTTTTGTAACGCGATTAACCGTACAATTTAGAGCTAGCTGTACATCTCCTAGCGAGTCTTACCATGACCAATCTTTATCTGTCTCTATCGCGGTTAACATTGGCTTGAGCACACTCATTATCCTTTCCACTTGTCCATTCGCACGAGATGAACCAGTCAAAATAAGGTGTAGATTGATATTTTTACCTTGGCATGAGCCTTAGCCTCATGAGCATACTTGACTTAATCTGAGTCATGTAAGCAAAATTTGATTAATCATAGCGAAAATCATGAAACAGAGCCGTGTAAACAAACTTTGACTATGTAATATTAGCGAAACTCTTCAACCAGAGCCATGTACCATCGTTATCCACATTAACAATCATCATTTTCACTAAGAGCCTTCGACACCTGGAAACCAACACACGAGTAAACCACTCTAACGCCACGGCTCTCTAGCCGACCAGCAATCGCATTGCTCTCACACATCCAGCGCATGGATCCGTGTGCATCACCCAATGACTACACACTTTTTACTACGGCCGATAGAGAACCCCTACTCGCGTGCTTCCCATAATGTAGGCTTGCTCATCACCACTTTGATCACCATCTACTTTCACTGGTACATGACCTACTGGTATCATACGTAACCTATCGTGAGCGTATTCTAAAATTGCATTGTAAACTAGATTGGGCTGTGCCTAACAATGTAACCGTTTTTCTGTTGTTTACCAGGGATACACTTTGTACCCGAATCAAAACAAAATGAAACCGACTCACCAGATTCGGTAGACAAGAGATCTGTAGCTGGCTTAATGGTACAGACATCCACTCGCTTCTCAACTCAGCTGTTACTGCAGTCAGTTTCTTTTGACAGCTTGCGGTGATGTTACCCGGTCGAAGAGTACCGTCCTTGGTCAGCGATTATTCGTACAGGAGTTCCAATGAGTGCAATGCTGTCCGACATTGCCATTCTGCTTGTACTTGTCCTTGTGTGTTAACCTTTAACCAAAAAAATCAACAGCAGTGCATGTTCCACTCGGCCAATTCTGACCACATTGTTATCGAAACGCATTACTTAACAATAATTTAATAAGAGCAATAACAATCATCGATAACAAAAGATTCCTGTAAGCCTTAGTAATAAATAGTCAGGAACTGTATCAATTTAGCTCACATACAACGCTCATGGCCCGGCTGCCGCAGCAGCTAGTGACACTCATGTCACCCATATCGTCATCACCTCAAGTGATACGACCAACATACATCACTTCACATAGAGTCTATGACTCCCAGGTCATTATTAGAGCAACCCAACAGTAGCCTCCTTTGAGACCCCGGTCCCCACTACACCACCAGCTGCCCATTGCATCCTGAACAACTCATAAGGGAGTTGCAGTTGCGACTACAGACAAGTGCGTACACTTCGAATAAATAACCATGGTATGTGTTCTATTTGCTGGTGGAGTAATTCTCTTCACCGTCTTCTACATTTAACGCATTAGGAACAGTACTTAGAGGCATCTTTCGTATGCGAACGTGAGCATACTTGCAACTACAGTTACAGTTTAAAGCTTGAACGTATAGCGATCATCCGCCAAAACTTTCGCTACCTTAAACGGACCTCTGAACTTCCGATTTAACTTAGTCACAGTCATTACAAATTTTAATGAAAATCATCACCAACTCTTTCTCTCAAAGCTGACATGTTGAATAACACCCCACCCATACTCATTCAAATAATAGAAAGATCATTAAACTATTGCAGGGCTCATGCTCTGACCTCCATCGGGTCTTCATCATCACACTTATAACTGCCATCCGGTTAATAACAACAGGCAACCTCTATCCGGTCACCTCCACACGTAACCTCCATCCGGTTACGATCACAACACCACCCAAATAATCTCGAGCCTTTATCAAAATAAACTAGGTTTGTTCAACATGTTGCTTTGTTTATCCTATCATACTATTACTTTGCAAGTAAATGTCGGGTAGAATTGCAATAAAATCTCTAGTTGTTGCTTGCTAATCGCAAGCTACATATGATTCGTTCAGTGCTGAATACACGCGTTCGACCAATACCAGTCAACGCAACAACGTTATTAACTCGTTTGCCACATAATCTCTTTTTTTTTACTAACGAGCATTCAGCACCAGAATCGTAAACAAAACAATACAGCTCACCTTTATGTTCTAACGCGCCTGAGGGTAGTTGTACGACGCCGTTCACTACTTCCTGCACGCTGTCCACCATCCGCTTGGCTGCCACAGCCCGTGCAAGGCCGTGATATGTCCTGGATTCCCTCAGTTGCAGCACACGAAGGGTTTCGCTGACGGCTGCGGGGCTGCTTGGCTCGATTCTTAGTCACTCCACGTCACTGGTCGCTCCCCGCTACGTCCTTGGTATACTATTTACGATAAGCACGTTGACGCGGTTCCTTTCAAGGCCTGGCTGAGCGCGACGATTAGCTGGTAGCCTTCTAGCGGGTTGTCAGAAAGGCACAGATCGGCGGTTGCACACCATGATTGAGGGTCAGCTTCTCGCTTGTCTGGATCAAACTCGGGCAGGGTCACGTTGTTGTTGGGTCGTGGCATGTTTAGGGCTTGTATCAACGCGAGCATTTGCTCGTTTTGCATTTCGAGCATCATCCGCCATTGTGAGGTTTCTCTTTTGCTCGATTTGATCCCACTTCTGATGACGGATCGACAGTATTATTGGTACCATCGTCCGACATCATACGGGCGTTTATCGAGGGTAATCGAGCCAGAGAAACAACGAATAAACTATAATCACATTTTAGTATCAAATAACAAAAACTAAAACGAAACGAATGACAGTTCCTAGGGTGAAGGTACCGATCTCGTTGAAGGCAGAATGGTAAGTGTTTACTCGTCGCGGCCTCCTCCACCAGCCAGGCTCTGTCGTAGCACGAAGTTAGCCGACCATGTAGGTACGTCATCGCGACGGTGCCGCCATCTCTCGGAACTCGTGCTGCGCTTCGTTTAATGTCTAAACTATTGACCATCTCCGACATATATATTTATTTCTTCCTTATTTGCAAAATATGTAGTTGGGCAAAAATCATCTAAAACTATTCCAAATTTCATGTTGATAGCATTAGTAGTTCTTGAGATATCCAGCTGTGACAGACAGACAGACAGACAGACTGTGTCGCACCATAAGGGTTCCTTTTTACCATTTTGGTATGGAACCCTAAAATGAGTGAAAACAGTACGTGAATATTCCTACAAGGCTAAAGGTACACGAGATAGACAGTTAACATTCGGCACAGATACAAACTTGATTGCAAGTTTATTTATGCAAAAGAGACCTCGAGTTTTTGAAATACACAGAAGATGGATACAGTTCTCATACTTGTTTTATAAAGATCTGCCGGTCGATTCTGTAAAAATCTCACCGTGAAATCATAAGTGAAGTGAGCTTGAAGAGAGCAGTGTCAATAGTGTTAATCGCTAATGACAGCTCACTTCCCGCTCACTTCACCTAAGTTCTCACGGTGACATTTTTACAGAATAGCACTGCTGGACTAGAACCAATATACAGGGTAAAAAGACCCTTCACAGAGCCGTCATATACGCATTCTGTACATCAATCTAAGTAACTGTGCATAAATAATTGCTGGGAAACATCTGTTACTTTTGTTGTGAAAATTCACTATTTACGGTAGTGCGCAATATAACTCACGCAAAACATTGTGATTATGGTGCATGCAACAGCACAAGGATCTTTTGAGTATATAAAAGTTAAGTTATACGACTAACATTGAAAACTTGTCTGTGTAAGAAAACGTTGAAAAATCATGGAACATTGAATATTATCTCACAATGTTCCCAGGTTCCTGGGAACATTCAGAGATAATATTCAAACGAGATAATTTAAATATATATTTATTATTATTTTTCGTACTAGAATGGTCTAGTACGAAAAAAAGAATCAAAATAATAGGAAGAACAAGTGACTCTCGGCATCGTTGCAGATAATTTTACATTCGTTATGTAATCTCTAGTTATATAAACTCGTTACAAATAAAGACTCCATTCCCATTAAATAGGTCGCGTATACTGACCTCAAAGTTCAGCTTCAATCGAACTATGGAGAAACTTGAGGCGATTGATTGCCTTGTTATCTACCTGGCCCAGTCTGCCAACCTCACAAGTATTGCAAAGCCTTTAAATTGGAAGTTGAGCTGCTGAAAGTGCCTATAATGGAAACTTAAGCTCCTGCTGTATTATGCTCCGATCAGTTTCCTGCCCGGTTGCCGATATTCAAATCTGGGTGATATTAATTAGTTTTGAAAACTGAATCACTTAAGGGCTTTATTGGGAATAGGTGGACCGGGTATTTTTTAATTTTGTTTTTTTTTTAACGGTGATCAGTTCATGAAAGCATTCTGACAATTGGTCATCCTACTCGAATACTTAAAACATGACGTCATAAAGATACAACGTCGACATCGGTGTTTATTTCTGAATAAAATGTCATATCATCGCTTTGATCATACATATTAAATTAGGTTTGCCTATTCCGTTATGTACACGGCAAAGGTAGAATTGCGTAGCCACGTATGATTCTAGAAATTCCACTCTAATGTTAATTACAAACTGGTATTAAAACAAATGTTATCATCCAGGCTCCTGGGTATAATGGTCCGTGTGTAATAAGAGATAAAGTTGGGTAAAAGGCAGGCCTGGAATAGTGGCGCCCAAATGGGCCTCCAGTAATTAACTATATTTACTTAGTTATGACAAGATTACGTATTATGAACGGACTTTAGTGCCCACGTTTAGGAGAATGGAGCTAATAGATTAACACGAACGAAACGTGTACGAATTCGTTTAAGTAAGCTTGTAACTTTTCGAATTGCGTGGTCCGAATCTTTTGTTGGTAGGTAGTTTGACACTGCCTTATTAGCGTTTTCCACGGATTTGGTTTTAAAATTTGATACTAGTTTCTTTGTTTCTATTTTGGCTGATTTTGATGGGTTGTTCCTAATATTTTCTAGGGAGGGCTTGTGGCTAGGTAGTAACAGCCGCACGGGTCGATCGATCAGGTTAAGCTACGCTTGCCGTGGTTGGTCCGTGGATGGGTGACCATCTTCTCATACCATGACCACTTCATGCCTCAGAAAGCACGTTAAGCCGTTGGTCCCGGCTGTCATTCATGGATATTTGACAGTCGTTACGGGTCATCAGTAGCCCGAAATCTGACAACCAGTCTTATCAAGGGGTATGGTATTACCCAATAACTGGGTTGTGGAGGTCAGATAGGCAGTCGCTCCATGTAAAATACTGGTATTCAGCTGCATCCGGTTAGACTGGAAGCCGACCCCCACATAGTTGGGAAAAGGCTAGGCAGATGATGTTCCTAATACTCGTATTTTGTACACCAACGCCGATATGAAATATAACGAAAAACAAAATAACTTCTTGCTGGTACGAGTACCTATATACGTGTATCCAATTAAACTTTGTTGTTGTACAGCGAGTTCGTAACACGAGGCTTCAATTTAGTTAGCTATTAAAATACAATATATCAATATCAGCTTTTACTTGTCCATTGGTAAGCCCAAACTTGTCCAGTGGTATAATACAGTGCTGGCGATGATGATTGACCGCATAATCATCCTAACAGAAAAATAAGGGGGTTTGGATTTTTATATTAGGAAAGTATTAGTATGCTGTATACCTAGTACCTACCTACAGCGTAATGTTAAAATAATAATTTTCTTAATTTGTACCTACAAATAAATATTGTAACATACCTTAAAACTTACTCAAAGTACTTAAAGCTAGGATACAGTATAACTTATATTACAAATAATTAAGAATCGCAATTATGAATTCAATTTTTTTATCTATGATATTGCTGTGATTAACGACTCGAAACTCTTCATTGAGCATATAATAATAATAAACAGACGGCGGTACGAGGAAGCCATCAATCAAACCTTAGTATTGTGGGATCGGACATACATAGATAATGCACAATAGCTTAGCTATTCAACCGAACTCGCCTTTGGTTGTATTTATGGACGTAAGGTTCATACGGACATTTGTAATATCTGTTGTGAGAGGTTAATATTCGTGTCATAAGAGTGTCTAAAACTAGCCATTTTCATACCTTTTCGAAATGTTTCGGTGGCAGATAAAAGAGTTCGTTAGTGGTTCGGATTCGATGTACGATGATTGATTAATTAATAATGTATGTATATGTATTCTTGCGGCCTTCACAAGGTCATTGGTTTACCTTATGGGAGGCCTTCCAACACTACGTCTTTCCGTACGCGGTCACCACTCCAGAATCTTTCGGCCCCATCGGCCATCAGTAGTGCTATTCTGTAAAAATCTCACCGTGATAACTCGTGTGAAGTGAGCTTAAAGTTAGCAGTCATTAGTCTCAATCTCTAGCATGAAATGGAATGACAGCTCACTTCACCTAACTTGTCACGGTGAGATTCTAACAGAATCGACCGGCTGTTCTGCGAGCAATGTGCCCACTGCCACTTAAGGCCGCAGGAATTTGCTGGACGCGGTAAGCACAGAACCGGTCAAAGTGGCGGTGCTTTTTTTATTTCTGCTGAAATGGATATAATGTATTAATATGTATATACATGATATACATGTAAATGGGGTGTGCATAATAAGGAGTATTAGTTTTTCTATTGATGACAAAATTTAAATAATATATTAGCCAGTCTGAACAACTTTTGAACTTTAATGAGAATGTATTTAAAATTAAGTACGCTATTTTATATTATAAAATGAAACATCTCATGCCGTGCGATTCTGTAACCATCTCACCGTGAAAACTCGGGTGAAGTGAGCGAGTCGTCAATAGTGTCATCATGACTTACAGCTCACTCTAAGCTCACTTCACCTTAGTTATCACGGTGAAATTTTTCCAGAATCGACCGGCTGTTTACATTCTTATTAAAATATACTCTTTAGGAAAAGTAATGGAAACAAAAAATACAAGTCCTACGTATTCAGGAAAACAGTTTGTAAGTCGAGGGTCCCGTTTTCTTGTTGGGTTGTTTATCACATGTAACTATTATATGTATGGCTACTACTCGTATGCTAGCCATTGACATAAGCTGCAGAGTACTTAATAAGCTGCAGCCTGTTCGTAATTAGTAGCCAACCTGTCGTGTCATCTGTTCGCTGCACGTAGTGTTCGGAATAGTTTGCCAAACTCCGTATTCTGTTCTATACGAAAGTTCTTCGCTGAATACGCCAAAAGCATACCTGGTTGGTTAGTCAGTTTTATATATTATGAGGTATGATGCGATGCTCTACTGGTTGTTTGCTAGTTTGTGAGCCGATTCATGAGCACCAGGTTTCAGGATAAAAACCAGGTACAATTCAGCACGGACTCTTCCTTCTTCGTTCAGTCTATCTCTCTGTGGAATGCGCTCCCCCAGGAAATCAGGATGGCAACCAACCGATTATCCTTTATAGTTTATTCGTATGGCCTTTAGTTAACCAAGTTATGTATCCTAGTCTTAAAGCAATGTCAAAGTTTTTTGTATCAGTAAAGATTTTTATTTATTTAGTTAATTAAATGCATCATAATCGTTTTATCTCTTTCTACACAATTAGCTCAAATGATTGAACGCACCTATTGCGTAATTAAATTAGTAAGTAGTGTAGAACCAAACTTTACACAAATAATAATATAAGCATCTCAACTAGGCATGTAACAAGCACAAAGTAGTCCTTTGTTCTCATCAGTTTAATGGTTAATTTACCGGAATAAGTCCGGAACTTGCCGGCAGTGGCAACACTGAACATGAAATCTTTAATAACGTTCCACTCGGCTAATTAACTGAGTTTTACTTTATAACTTGAGTGATGCTTAGAGCATACTCAGCTGTTTGAGATTGTTTTGAAGGAAACACAAAGTCACAAACTGGTTATATTCTTCTTAGCGTATCGATGGCAAAAGGTTTAAATATTTTGAAGCCAAAATTCAGCTGCGCGAACTCCGCTCACTGACGCAGTCATAAGATAATAAGGTGCACAGGTGACAGGGCATGCGGCGAGGGATGGAAGTTGCGCCATTGTCTCTGGGGAGGTGCCGCATACGCACTTGAGATCAGGAGATCAGAGCCGTTCGTGAACCCCATCTGTGATTGTCTTTGCTCCGGCAGACTTGGGTTCGATGAAAATCTCCGATTAGATGAAAATCTATATCACCGGGTATTCGATTTATATTAAAGAAATCGTTACAGTATTTAGAGTAATTTGTATCCCGGAAAAAAACAAAGGACTCCCACGGGATGGGTAAATGGATTAAAGAGAAATCTTTAGTGTCAGACAGTTACTGTTTACTGCTATAACAGATATAGTAACTCAAAGAGGTAGACAGTTTAAATAATTTACGTAAGATTTTCAGCTATTTAGTGTTCTGGTCAGCGGGGTAGGTACTTTCACGTACTCGAGCGAAATTACGATCGTTTGAACCCAATACATAAATACGAAACGAGGGTTCACGAGATGTTAACACATACTTGAACAAGACCTACCTACGTATGTCCGTACGTAGGGACTCCTTAATAGATAGTTGAAGCATGCTTGAAGTACTAATGAACCGAGTAATTGAAAACCGGCACTATGCCAATTCCACATGCGTACATATAGCAATTAGTTAATAGGTAGTAGGTAACTGATGAGGATTCACACTAATTAATTTGCAATCAAAATACGATTAACAGCGCTAAGATATTATGCATTTTTAAACAGAACGCAGTACACGAGCAGTGTCTGAGAAGAGTAGCAAGAAAAGAGTGTTTTAATACATATTTGCTATGAAATCGCACTTTGAAAATCATATTTCACATTTTGTTTTTTCCCCTTTAAAATAAGTAAGAGTATCTTCACATTTCTTGCAATTTGTTTTCAACTATTTATTGCGCGGCTTCGCTCGCGTTAATTTAGAATTCGAAAAACAATTCGGGTTGTACTCTGCTTGTTGTTTTGCCGTTGCACTCATGGGCTCAGAACGGAACATTATTCTAGGACGCTCCTCTACACAATGTTGTATGTCTTACTTGGCGCTAATGCGTACAAATTCTGGGCATTAGACACACGCAAACATGCTACATATAGGTGGCAATCGGAAAAACATGGCTTTTCCAAATGCATCTTAGCTACCTGCAATGTTTGCTCTTGTCTATAATTTTATACTTGGGAGAGTGAAAAACGGGTCTATCGACACTCTAGTTTCACAAATGTATTTTTAGGTTTTTGGTTTAATAAAAAAAACTCTAAACTCTAAACTTTCTAATACAATTCAGTCATGATTCGAAAGACACGTGGCACCTCTATTATCATAATATTATCATAATAACGTTATTGTTGTTTTCCTCGGGAACAGCACTTTTTTCGGGATAAAAGGTACCCTATGTCCGTTTCTGTACCCTAAAAACGTATATGAAAAAATTCAGGATGGTCGGTTCAGTGTTTAAGGCGTGAAAAGGTAATAAACAAACAAACAAACTTACTTTTGCAGTTATAATATTATTTACGATTTGCATTTATAATTTTATACCGAGCAAAAAAGTCTTTCTAGGGAATCCGTCAAGCATTTTCATGTTTGTGTTTTGAAAGACTCAGCTTTGTCATAATTGCGTACGAATGCGAGTAATCTCGTATCTATAATGGATATTATATTCTGCGACACACACACACACACACACACTTAACTCTTGTAGAATGCACATAGAAAAGTGCAATTGTAGAGTTGAGTGAAAATGACTGAGACGACTAATATCTGCCAATGCAATATTTTGTAGGATAAAAGTTTCTAATCCGTGGGCTCCGAGGTGCTCGTGATTAAGTAATAACAGCCGCACGGGTCGATCGATCAGGTTAACCTACGCTTGCCGCGGTTGGTCTGTGGATAGGTGACCATCTTTACATACCGAGACCCTCCGCGCCTCGGAAAGCACGTGAAGCCGTTGGTCCCGGCTGTCATTCGTGGATCTTGGACAGTTGTTACGGGTATTCAGAAAGGGTATCGCAAGGGTTATGGAGGTCAGATAGGCAGTCACTCTATGTAAGATACTGGTATTCATCTGCATCCGGTTAGACTGAAAGCCAACCCCAACATAGTTGAAAAAAGGTTAGGCAGATTGAAAAGTATCTAATCCGTGAGGTACTTGCCGACTAGTACGAAATACAAATTGTAATGTTTTTACAAAACCCACGTACCTATAGTTGAATATGAATGCGGTGGAAAGGCGTAAACTCCGTCCCAGAACCCAAACTATTGAGGCGGGCCTTTCCTATTGCGTCACGTTGCGAATTCCCTTCCGTCGTATTTAGATAATAGAACGGAAAGTCCTTAACGGGTCACTGAATATTAACAAGCTGTTAATTTTACGTGTAATGGAGAAAGTTCGTATTCCGGTCGAGATGAAATTTTATGTTTATTTTCAGTTTAGATGTAGAACTACTTTAATAGAATGGAATTATGCATCCGTTTCACTGGTTTAAATAGTTACCTGGAGGTGGTAAAGCATAAACAATTAGCTGCAATTATTTCTTTAATTTGCGGGAAGTTATTTGTGAAAAATAACCCCCTTGTTGTATTCTGATGTGCACTGGACTTTGTATCTACTTTCGAGTGATTTCTGAAAGATACATCTTAGCTGACTTCAAAAAGGAAGAGGTTCTCAATTCGATTATATTTTTTGTATACAACGTGTAACGTTAAATGCGCAAAACCTCAGACACCACAACTGATTTTTAATTCAATTAACCTATTTCAGAGAGAAAATAAGTCATTAAAAAATTGTAAAGGTTTTATATATCTGATAGTTTCTTGCGTCTGCGACGACGCTTTATCGAGGGATGAGTCATCACCGGGCCGCTGCGCCGCGCTGACATTGGCTTGCTTGACCTACTAATAAATAGACACGGCAACGTTTTTAATGAAGATTTTTTTAAAAATGTGACCTATATTAAAAAGTGGTTCAATTAATTCTGCTCGTTATTCTGATCAAACTATTTTCAGGTTTTGCGCATTTAACGTTACACGTTGTATATGTTACGCGATATCTCCGGCAATTGTAAATCGATTTAAAAAAAAAAATAATGGGTTGTGTATGCCTCAGTGTAGGTCCCATATAAATTTCATGAAAATATTCCATCTGTAAGGGTGGAAAAGTAGGGGATGACTTAATTTTAAAGATTTTCACCTACTTTCTCTCTTTATCTCCATCAATATTGTGGATCGATTTCGAAGATTCGTTTTTTTTTTTAATTTTGGGAACAACTAAAAAGTAAAAAAGTGAAAAATAAAAGCTTGTTCACAAAAAAAAAAAAAAAAAACAACGAACTTCCAAAAAACACTAAAAAGTGAAAAATAACTTTTAGCCGATATTGAATTTATTTTTCACATTCGATTCAAATAACGAGATGCTTGTCACAATCACAGAGTCTTTTTTATAGCCAGACATTAAATATTATGTAAATGTGCGTATAAACCGAGCTTTATCCCTTAGGGAGCTACCATCCAATAACATATCAATACACAATCAAGTGACATAAAACAAAATATGTATGTAGGAGAGTTACGTTATTTGTATTTATATAGCAGTGTTAACATTACCTCACTTTGTTCATTACTCAATCCTGTTATTGAAATCGCTGGAGCGTGGAGCTCGTAATAGTTTCAAATTTTCATGCGACTGCTTCGGGGAAATAAGTGAATAAATTATAATGCAGTACGACGAGTGGAGTGTTTACTGGTGTCTTTTTAATCTACAGAAAAGTATACGAACAACTTTTACTATGGGACCAAACCTGAAATCGCGAAAAAAAAATCAGCTGTTCCCTACATTTATGTAGATACCCTTTAGGGATTCAAATAAATTGGGAGTGGAAAATAATACTTCTCAGAAAATATACTTAAGCGGTACAAAACAAAGTTTATGTTTAGACAGAGGTTTAAACCAACGAACGATTTTTTAATTTGTAACTTCACTCCGACGAAGCTAAAGTGCGAATCACAAAAAATTGACGTTGAAACCGAGTCTAAGCTATCAGTTTTGTATTAATAAGAATTTTACCTTGCTAGGAACAAAGTTCAAAATACAAATTATGGTTTAAGCTTGGGCTAAAGTTAGAACTCATTTTATAATTAGACGGACAATGTTCATGATAAAGTTAGGTAATTAAACAACCATACACTTAGATAAATTAGTAACCCAGTAACTGGGTTGTAGAGGTCAGATAGGCAGTTGCTCCATGTAAAATACAAGTATTCAGTTGCATCCGGTTAGACTGGAACCCAACCCCAACATAGTTGGGAAAAGGCTAGCAGGCGGATGATGACACTTAGAAAAATTAGAGAACTTCCTGAACTTAATTGAAAGTAAAGTTGAAAGTTAATTAAAAACAGCTTCCACAAAATTAATGGATTTTTAATGGTTATTTATTTTTATGTTATTATTTTTTTGCATGTTTCGTTCTTTAATGGTTTTTATGCCGTCACCGATGCATACCCATAGTGCTAGCGAATATGTAACTACGCACTTCTGCACCCTATTTCGTAAAAATCTCAATCTTGTTCATTTTGAAGGATATTGCTAATCCATTGCTTCATATAAAAAAGACATAAATTAACAAATATGTTCGAAAATTGTGCCTTGCCTACTCAACAACGTAAATAAAGCAATTACTGTTGTTGAATTGTCAAATTAAATCCATTGCTACTGATAGTGTGTTACGCAATTACCCCGCTGTACCATTCTTCAGAAACGAAATAACGTTAATAATTTTCGAGATACAATTTCTTGATGTACCAGAAAGGGCACTTTGACAAATGAACCCAACAAAACAAAATTATATTAAAGCCTGAAACTGTGCTGATGTCATCAAAACACGTTGAGAAGTTGGCGCACAATTTTCCTGTGCCGTACAAAAGAAACAAGCGAGTCATCACGCCCTGTACTCCCACACACTCGTGAATGAACTACATGATTCAGACACCGGGTTAACGAGAAGAAAAAGGTTGCAGAAGGACCGTCAATAATGACCACGAATAATAAATAACTAACTAACTAGCTTATTTTCCACATTTTATAGTTCCCATACAAGCATTCCAGGCCTGTTGGTCTAGTGGTCAGTGGCCCTGACTACTATACGCAAGGTCGTGGGTTCGATTCCCACCCAGGACAAATGTTTGTGTGATGAGCACGATCATTTGCTCTGTGTCTGGGTGTAATTTATCTATAATATATATCTATTTAGAAATATATATGTATGTTTATCAGTTGCCTAGTACTCATAGCACAAGCTCTGCTTAGTTTGGGACTACATGGCGTTGTGTGAAAGTTGTGGAATATATAATATTATTATTATTCACCGTTTGACCCACCTGTGAAGTTACGAAAAATTCTAAGTACGAAAATTAGGTTTTGTGTTATTTATCACATTTCAGAAAACATTCTCTTAGTAACGGAAAATGTATTGATATCTGGTAGATTGCAACGCATCAACGTGACAAATAGGACTGATTCATTCATTTAGCCGAAAGACATACACCGCTGGACATAGGGCTCCCCCAAGCTCCGCCACTTCGACGGGTTCTGTGCTTTTCGCATCCAGCGGATTCCGGCGACCTACACAAGGTCATCGGTCCACCCTGTGGGACGCCTTCCAACGCTACGTCTTCCGGTACGTGGTCACCACTCCAGAACCTTTCGGCCCCATCGGCCATCTATTCTGCGAGCAATGTGTCCTGCCCAATGCCAGTTAAGTTTGGAAATTCTTCGGGCTCTATCAGTTACCTTGGTTCTCCTCCGGATCTCTTCATTTCTGAGGCGATCACGTAGGGAAACCCCAAGCATAGCCCTCTCTACTGAGACAAATAGGTACCAATTGAAAAAAGACATCTTCCTCAAACATTTAGTTCGGAGTGTTAAGCTTGATTTATGCAAATTCTGTAGGTAAGCTACTAGTTATGTAGCAAATAAATTCTCATTTCAGATAAACCAGAAAGAAGGACTCACTCTTTAATGTTACGTAAAGGTTTTGTTGTTATTTTTTACTCACATTACCCTTCTGTTCTCATCCACGTGAGCGCTATAATTTTCCCTTCGAAGTCGTGCTACAGTCGTCCGCTGGAATTGACCCAAATAAACAATAGTTCGTGTTCAAATAACTAAGTCTAGCAACAAAGGTGGCCATGTATTAGCCGGACGGACTCAACTCCAGCCATTAAGTTATGTATAAGTACATGGGCAATATATGGCAATGTTCTGCTTGACTTTAGCAAGGCTGTACTGTTCCTACATGGGACACATTAGAATTGGCTATTGGTGGCCAGCGTTTTAGTGGCTAAAATTATACTATACCTACTAGCTGCACTTCGCGGTTTCACCCGCGTAAATTTCGATTCCGTGGGAATATCAGGATGAAAGTAAGAGCTTTAAGTAACAGCTACCTATCAAGCTGGTATACCTATCAAGTTTCATCGCAATCGATTCCTTAGTTTTAGCGTGAAGAAGTAACAAACATATTATATGTATATTGTCCACTGCTGCGTGGGGCCACACGGCTACTTTTCTTTAGATTTTAATTCGTAAAATCTTTTGAATGGAATGACCGATTTGAATAATTCAAAAAGTAATCTACAGGTATTGACATAGTCTTGAATACGAAATGATTTATTTGGATAAGGATTAATACAAAGGATAACATGGTCTGATTTTGATCGGCTTTGTATGAACTTTGAAAATGTAAAAAAGTAGTTACAGTGACATAACTAAAATAGTTGGACATATGGTATTGGGAATTTTTTTGTATTATATTATAATATAAGATATTTATTAGGGTGGTCCTTATTCCTAAGAAAAATTTTTTTTTTCTTTAATTTCGCGGGGCACCACGTAATTTGATTATATACCATAAGAAAGTATTTCAGTATTTTTTTTGAATTTTTTAAATGACATTTAGAGGTCGCTACCAAGGTTTGAATTTTAAATAAAAACTCGAATTTTTTCTTGTTTACTTTTTTTTTTTTAGATTCTGCCATTCTTTGAATAGTTTTTCAATTTTACTGATGACATGTTTTTTTAATTGAATTCGTATTCTTTTTCCCACAAATTTATAACTCCGCAAGCCGTCAAAGTCGCAGATTCACGTATGCTTTTCTGTTCTTCATTTTTGTAGTAAAAAAAAAAAAACGCAAAACTTCACCGATGGATGGCAACGTTGATTGGTTTAATTCGGATAATAATTGTCCAATAAGCCAAACTTTACTTTGATTTCTAGTAGCTTTACTGAGTCCGCTACCTGTAGACGCCATTGCAAGTTGAAACACGTTAATATGATTTTTACAAATAAAACACGTACGCTCTCGTTAATGACGTATTAGACCTGAAGTGTAGTAAGAAGTGAAGTAAGACCTACAATTTGAAACATACGCAATTACGCATGCGCACAAACCAATTTTTAACGTATTATGATGTTAGTGCGCACGCGTACGTCTTATCTTTTTGATTGTGTGAACGGTCTAAATCTCGACGCGTCGGTACAGAAGAGAGGTCGAGAGGAGGAAGGGATAAAAAGCGATTGTCTATGCGAGCACGGAAAATATGATATAAACACCTAAGGCTGACCCCACATTTGGCGTGCGCGATCCTCGGGCGTGCGAGTAGCGCGAGCGCCGCGTGCGCGTTGCGCGCGCTGCGTGAGCGTCGGGTGTTGCCGCCGTGTGACGTGCACGCAGCGTGCGCGCAACGCGCGCGCGGCGCGCTCGCGACGCTCGAGTCGCCTTCTGCGTCTGAAGGGGGTTAAACGCCAAGGCGAGCGCCGCGCGCACGCCTTACACACGTCACACGGCGGTAACACCCGACGCTCGCGCAGCGCGCGCGCTACGCGCGCGCTTCGTCCGTGCAGCTCGCGCGCCCGAGGATCGCGCACGCCAAATGTGGGGTCAGCCTCAATGAAGCATTAATGAAACCATCATTTAAGATGTTTTTCAATGCCTTTTGTAAAAATTTTGACAGCTGGTAGCGACCTCTAAATCTTAACAAAAAAAACTTATTTCATATTTAGAAGTATATAATCAAATGAGAAAGTGCCCCGGGGATAATTTAAGAGTCGAAAAATAAGGACCACCCTTTATTTATAGGTTCTTTAATATTGTAGATCATTTTTCGCAGCGCATGCGATGAAAGACATTTTATGTCTAATTTTTTTACACCTTGGGTTACATTATTGAAGTTTTAGTAGGGACCCCTATTTTCCTAGTAATAAATATAGCTTATGTTACTCAGGGATAGTGTAGGATTCTAATGGTGAAAAAAATTTTGAAATCGGTGCAGCAGTTTTTGAGTTTATACGTTACAAACAAACATACCAATAGGGCAGGCCTGTTGGTCTAGTGGCCAGTGGCCCTGCCTGTTATGCGCAAGGTCGTGGGTTCGATTCCCACCTAGGACAAATGTTTGTGTGATGAGCACGATCATTTGTTCTTTGTCTGGATGTAATTTATCTATAATATGTATGTATTTAGAAATATATATGTATGTTTATCAGTAGTCTAGTACTCATAGCACAAGCTTAGTTTGGGACTAGATGGCGTTGTGTGAAAGTTGTGGAATATTAGATTATTATTATTATATACATACTCGTACATACATACATAAATACAAATCTTTCCTCTTTATAATATTAGTGTAGATAAATTTGTATTAAAGAATTGCGATGGTTTTACGCAACATAACATAATATGAACTCACGCCTGTATTCCTCGACGAGTTTGGTAGAGGTGTATCTATAGTAAGCCCACATTTTGCTAGTTATGTAATAAGTCCCATGTAATAGGGGGAAAATTCCAGATGGGAATACCCAATAACACTTTGCTTTATTTGTTAATGGCATTAATAGTGTTACTGTTAGCCTGTGCCTTCCCACAGCTGGGTAAAGACCTGTTCACATGACTTCCAACTCTTACGGTCCAGGGTTAATGAACAGATGACAAACCGGGATGAGCTGGAGCTGGTAAAATTGACACTTAGTTTATTTATATATACTTTATTGTAAGCCAGAAAATAAAATCGAGGGGCCCGTGGCTAAATAATAACAGCCGCACAGGTCGATCAGGTTAAGCTACGCTTGCCGCGGTTGGTCTGTGGATGGGTGACCATCTTTACATACCAAGACCCCTCCGTGCCTCGGAAAGCATGTTAAGCCGTTGGTCCCGGCTGTAATTCGTAGATCTTTGATAGTCGTTACGGGTAGTCAGAAGCCCGAAAATCTGACAACCAGTCTTACCTAGGGGTATCGTATTACTCAGTAACTGGGTTGTGGAGGTCAGATCAGTCGCTCCATGTAAAATACTGGTATTCAGCTGCATCCGGTTAGACTGGAAGCCACCCCATAGTTGGGAAAAGGCTAGGCAGATGATGATGTACGCCAGAAAATACATAACAAAAATAAAAATCAATTGTTACTATGAAACATACAATGGGCGGCCTCATCGTTTTCTGCGAGCTCTTCCTGGCTACCTTGGAATGGACAGTGATGGCGTGGATATAAAAGTTTTAGTTACAAATTGATCCCACTTATGGAATCCTAAGTTCAGAATTTCATCAGCATACATATTGGGTACACGTAGCTAATAACAACGATCAAAACTTTTCAAAGTATCGCTTATGGTACAAGCCTTAGTTCATTGAGTTTTCAAACACTCAATAAAAATTAAATACAACGTGTAACGTTAAATGCACAAAACCTGAAAATAGTTTGATCAGAATAACGAGCAGAATTAATTAAACCACTTTTTAATATGGGTCACATTTTTCAAAAAATCTTCATTAAAAACTATGCCGTGTCTATTTATTAATAGGTCAAGCAACCCAATGTCAGCGCGGCGCAGCGGCCCGGTGACGACTCCTCCCTCGATAAAACGTCGTCGCAGACGCAAGAAACGATCAGAATGGCCACTAAAACTAAAACAGCACATAAAACCTTTACAATTTTTTTTAATGACTTATTTTCTCTGCGAAATAGGTCAATTGAATTAAAAATCACTTGGGGTGTCTGAGGTTTTGCGCATTTAACGTTACACGTTGTATACCAGAATGTGCCCATAATAGCAAAGAAGGACAGAAATATCTCATTTATTTCTAGAATCCTTTTTTTATGCGTGTGAGGGGTGCTTTTATCGGAGTAGTAAATATCAATCAAAAGGATTCTAATGGCGGTTAGCACATCATAATTTACCGAATCGAACTATGTATGAGTGTCTCTCTAGATACATAAGTCTTTCTTTCGTCACATACACAAACTCACGCTTTCTTCCTATGGGGGTAGGCAGAAGTACAGAGCGAAACCTCCTACGATCCTTACACACTGCTTTTGCCTCGTTAATGTTCATACCATCTGCCGGTCGATTCTGTAAAAATCTCACCGTGAAATCATAAGTGAAGTGAGCACTTAATAGTGTTAATCCCTAGCGAATGACAGCTTACTCCACGCTCACTTCACCCAAGCTTTCACGGTGAGATGGTTACAGAATCGCACTGCTGGTATTTTTTTCGAGTGTCATAAAAATGGAAGTTGATCAATTAAAACGCTAAACTTAGGTCAAGTTAAATAAACAAACAAATAATAGTAATATAAACAATAATTTAAGTCATAAAATTTTTTAGCACCATCCGGAGTACCATTTAAAACTTATTCGTTACAAAATTACAAAGTTGCACAAAATCCCCTCTTGTCAGATAACTTTATCCCAATTTAATAATTCTGCTAAAATCTCAAGTTAGTTCTGAAACAATTACTTTTGTGGTTACCAAAGGAATACGTAATGTCGTAGAGACAACGAATTCATTTCTTTCCACCTAATTGAAAAGAAAACGAAAATGTTTTGATTGTGTTCGTTTCATCATTTAATTGTCGTTAAAAATGAGTCCTTAATTACTCCCCATTACTCTACCTATTCCCTTTTTGAAAGCAGTACCAATGGCCCCGACTTACGAGTTGTAGGTCGTGGGTTCGAACCCAGGCAAGCGCTTTGTGTAAATAACTTCATCACCACTGCTCTCAAAACGGTGAAGGAAAACATCGTGAGGAAACTGGCATGTCCTACAATCAAACATTAATATAAGCATGAATATTTATGTATAACACCACGACAATCACCTACACTACATACACAACGCACAATCAACGACTACACATCACGCCATCTACACACAACACAGATACTCACAACACTAAATGGTTTGTATTGTATTATTTTACTTTTTTTTTTTCTTTTTTTGTAATATTCATCCAGATCTTTCCCTGTTTTGGCATTCTTTTAATATTTTTTTTGTTATTTAATTTATTTTATTTGACGTAATACTGTGTGTATCAACAAAATCAGGCGAAGTCACTGGTCCCTATGATACAGTTAACACTAGTTTAGGGGCCAGGGGATTCATATATTTTTGATGTAACCTTTTTCATGTCAATAAAATACTTTATTATTATTATTATTATTATTATTCGGAGACATGTGACACCTACATACCCGCACTGGCCCGCGTCGTGGATTACGGCCCACTCTCTCTCCGACTCACTCGCAGAAAGGAGGCCAGCAGTGGGAACATTATACGCTGACTATGTACCTATTCCCTTTTCACCCTCACCATCCCCGACGAAGCCACGCCCCTTTACAGAAGAGTAGTAAGGCCACCAGTACTCTCGCAAAATACAAGTCCCGACAGCCGTCCTTCCGTCCTCGCCATGTCCCCAAATAATTCCGATTCAGCCTGTCCCTTGCTGCCCTCTCCTAGCGACGCCCTAAGCCGAGGTCTGTACCACACAGGGGGCGCCCTTAGCGTGTAGTAGCTTAGTTTTTAAGTTTTTTAAGAACCGCCAGGAAGCCTCAATTTATTGAGGTATCCACAGGCAAGCTCGGTCAAGCAGACGACAACCTCATAGGTTGAACTGCGAGATGCCATTATAAAAAAAAAGACAAAACGAACCCTTTTTCATAAGCAGTGATGGGATCTCTGATCTCCATTTTCGTAAATATATAACGACTACAGCCTTCACAACAATTGGCAATCAGTTTATTTATTCGCCACGTAAACCCGATACAAATAACGTCGTATGCTAACATTTGCTTATAATTATAGGACGTTTGTGGGCGGAATGGAACCGTAAAGAGACACACGGTAATTTATTTAGTGAAATCAGCCTTTCTACGTCATGGACGATCGATATTTTGTACTGTTTTATGTTTTGTTTGAAGGCTATCTGTGCTATCGATATCTTAGGCTTTTTCATTTGATGTAGTAACTCCACTTCAAGGCTTGAAGTCATATTTGTAGAACAAATGTTCTCCTTTGCCAAGCGAAGGAGATGTTCAGCTTTTGCAATTTCATTCCCAACTTTTTCTTTTACCAAGAAGTCTACCTTCTATAATTGCCATTATTAAAAGTTGATAAAGTTAGTACCTGTCGGGTTTCTGAACAATGGTTGGTAATGGGAGTAGAGAATTGTTTTCCGGATAAAAAACAGATCCTGTTTTTCACAATAAAGAGTTCACGAATACAATGCAATATTTCATCGACGTAGCACACGTGTACTGTTTTTTGTTCAGATTTAAATTCTATTTTTGTATAAAGGTATTTACACATGGGCAAATCTGAGTGGAACACACCAACATCACAGACTACATTGCCGTGACATATTCACACAACATGTGAGTATTTGATACGCGTTTTCTGGTGGATACGCACTTTAAAATTCACGTGAACGAAGTAAGAGGTTTTTAGGTCTCTAATATTTTATACATAATGTTACTGTTGCCATGTTTTTCTCCTTTCAACGTAAACGCAACCGCATTCATTACAAACTCGCGGCTTGTAATGGCATTGGACTGAAGCTACGCTACGTGTGAAATTATATATTAACAAGCAGATGCTTAGGTACAATTTTCCCGTCTGTATGTCCGTCTGTCTGTCATAGGGCTGTGTTCTTTTTACCGTAATAGGTAGCTAGTTGATCATAGACAAGTTCTGTGTATTTCCTGTATCAAATAGTAAAAACATTTTGGTTTTTCCCATTTGATGGGAATGAATCTCGTGAAAGCCAAGAAAGATGAAGAAATCAAGTGTCTTTACTCGACAGATAAGGTTGTTGATATTTGGGAAGTGGACACTACGATAATTGTACCTACTGACTTGTTACAGCTAATGGACTAATGGCCAAGAGCCTCGGACAACACCTGAAGGGCTCTTGTTAGGCATTTGCACAAAGAGATTAAGACAGAATACGGCGCTTCCTGCTGAGAGGTTTCTGTTTCTGAAACTATGTCTCTGTGACTATGTATCTGTATTGTGTATAGCTCTGTGCTGGTCTGCTACTATTTATAAACCCACGCCTTCTTCCCATGGGGGTAGGCAGAGAATACAGAACGTCCTTTTGTTCGTTTACGTTCATACATCTGCCAGTCATTTCTGTAAAAATCTCACCGTGTAAACTTAGGTAAAGTGAGCTAGAAGTGAGTGGTCAATCCCTAGCATCAGGTGAAATGACAGCTCATTTCATCAAAGTCTTCACGGTGAGATGTTTACAGAATTAGGTACACAAGTCATACACGCACGCCGGTGCGAACCTACGAATAAAATGATATACATACCTAAAGGTGCTCCCTCACCTGGAGCGATCGTCTGTAATGTAACATTTCAGATTCGATTTTGAGCATTACTTTACAATACTGTGATGCCCGGTTCTATTACCTCTCCAATGTAATGCTCGAATCTGTAACATTACAGATTGCGCACTGTAATGCTCGGTTCTCTTCCCTCAGTGATGTAATGCTCGACTCTGTAACGTTACACTACAGGCGAATGCTCCAAGTGAGGGAGCACCTTTAAATTACCAGAACAGAAGGAATAAATCTGAAGTTGTCAAGTACACTAGACGAAGCGTGTTGTATAATATTGTTATGAATCTTGTTCTTGAAGTGAGATGGTACTTTGATCCAGTAACACTTGAACAAAGAACTCATCCCTTACAAATTATCCTTTGAGGACTTGTCTTTAGTGTTGCGAAAAATTTCTGCATTAAGACTGGAACTATTCTGGAAACTGCCGGTCGATTCTGTAAAAATCTCACCGTGAAATCATAAGTGAAGTGAGCACTTAATAGTGTTAGTCCCTAGCGAATGACAGCTCACTCCACGCTCACTTCACCCAAGCTTTCACGGTGAGATGGTTACAGAATCGCACGGCGGATAGATATTGCTGGATCAAAACTGGCATCGATAGATACTTAGTTCGAGGTTTACAGGTAATGATGTACCAATTATCACTGACAAACAGCTACAGTGTCAAAGCTCCAATTTATGTGTAAGTGAGGCTTCAGACTATGGAGGAAATATTATGCGTTACAAAATAGTGCACAGACGTACCCCTCACGCTACTGTCCATCTCCTTGACATCAATTTTAGTCTCCTTTCACAACTCCCACGGAAACAAAAGAACTCCTTTCATTGCCACCAGTCCACCACACAATATTTTGTTACGTATTACTCGTAGCTAACAATCTTAAAATAATAATATGTACAAAGGAGGGAAAATAATCAAAGAGCATCAAAAAATTCGTCCGCATTGTTGTCAAGAGGAAAAGTGCCCAAAAGGCTGGCAACATTGCCACGTTGTATGGCAATTCTGATTCCTTGGCCAAAGAATGAATCAGCCCTCTGGTCACGCGAAGAGTCGACCCACCGCTTAACGATGTCTCAAAAAACCAAGTGGGCACTCGGACCCCATTGCCCTAGTGTTACAACCCCAAACAGCTCGAACATATAAGTGCCAAATTGTAAAACAAAATAATAATATAAAATAATTATTAGCTACATTTTATGAATATTAAAAATAAAAGTCCCGTTTTACCTACCACAATATTGGCGCTGGCCAATTTTCATGCAAATGAAAGTCACGTGAGGTCTGTACCGTGGGATAGCCCAGTGTTTGCATATTGAATATAACCGCAGTATCACTGTGCTCCTGTTTGGGACACAATGCGGTAAAATTCGTTGCAGAGTGCGAAAGTCTGTGAAACAGAATACTAGTTTGTGCCTACTTTGTTCACGATAAAAAGTTAAATACCGCAATAATGTTGAAAGGAGAAACGTTTCGCAGATAGAATGGAATTTAACGTAAACGCACCCATTACCGCCAGTTTAAGCGGAGTTCAGATTGATATCCAAAAAATAAGCACATTCTTAATATGTGGCTTCAATAAAAATATTTTTTCAAGTACTGAAATTATCGATTTTTATAGTTATGTATAAGAACAGATAATCAAAGAATTACTTAAAACATTAAAAATTAAATAAAAGGAAAAAGGGTCATGTCCCTATTACCGACTCAAAATATCGGGTGTGTGCCTAATACCGTTTATGTGACACCTAATACCGACCACTAAATAAATGGAACCGTTAAAGTTACATAAAAATGCTCGTGTATATTGAACTGCTTATATAAATGCTCCAACACAGTACAGAATGCTATCAACACTTAACAATTATATGTATTCTTATAATAGTATATTCTTAACAGAGTTAAATCAAAAAAAAAAATTATATTTATACGAATTATGTATAACAAATTACCAAAGGAGAGCATTGATTATAACTACTATAATATACAGTGTGTCCGGACATGGACTAGCGATATTCTAAATACTTAAATATAAGCTATTTTAAAGTACTATTACACTATAGGCTTGGGTCCAATACACTTCCCCGCTATGTGGCAGCCATTTTGTTTTTTTTGTTGAAATATGCTCTATGCGAGTACAAAAAAAATCATATATCTCAAAGTTTTAGTCATACTGAGATAAAAATAGGCTTATTCGGAAGGCAATAATATTGTCTACCGTCTGCATTACAAAGCAATGTGTTCACAATTCCATAACTTTTGAAAAAAAATGTGAAAGTCGAAAAAAAAATCAAAAAATTATGCAATTCAACCAATAATGGTTAATTACTACAAAAACAACCCCGAGAACTTTTTTATTTTTTATACTAGATCGACAGTTTTTGAGCTACGCTACAATGCAACATAAAATTCACAACTGTATGTTTAATACTTTAAGAGTTATTGTTGTTTGAACATAGCGTATGCGCAAGCACAAAACGTCTTTGTTAACCGCCAGAGTGTCATTTATGGCATTCACTGTATTCCATCTGAGAGCAGGCGAGAAATACTGTTCGTTACTACCGTGAGTAAGCGAGATAGAACGTATTAGTCCACTACCTGAAACAAAATCAGTTTTAAGGACAAATTATTAGTTGGGTTAGTTTAGTTGTCCCTCGCCCTGCGTTGTGATCGCTATCGCTACTTTCACTTACCGTCCGTGCTGTTTACGTGCTGCGTTAGTGTTTTGTATTTAAAAGTGTGATAAAGTATGGCACAGCGTCAATATTCATCGCAACATATTGCTGACATACACTTTGTGTATGGCTTTTGCAATGGAAGTGCAAATTTGGCTGTACAAGAATATCGACGAAGGTACCCTAACAGGCCTACACCGAGTCGCCAAACTTTTATCGACGTGCATTCAAGATTAGCGGAAAGAGGTATTCAAAGAGCTGTTAATGAACGCAATCGCTTGGTATCGCCCGAAGATGAAGAAGAAGTGCTTAGACTAATAACCAATGATCCTAGACTAAGCGTTAGACGGATTTCAGTGCAACTTCGAATGTCTAAGTGGCATGTATGGAGAATTTTGAAAAGAGAAGGGTTACACCCTTATCATTTTCGACGGGTTCAAGACGTGATCGAACCAGATTTTGCTGCGAGATCTGTGTTTTGTTCGTGGATAAATAGAAATTTGAGACAGAACCGTAATTTTTTACAAAGAATACTGTGGACTGATGAAGCCAAATTTACAAGAGCTGGGATTACAAACCACAGAAACGACCATCTCTGGTGCTCCGCAAATCCAAGGGCGGTGCGCCCAAGCTCATTTCAACATGAATTCTCAGTAAATGTGTGGGCCGGCATAATCAACGATAGGCTGATAGGGCCATTGGAATTGCCACCTACATTAAACGGCGCTAGATTTTTAGAATTCTTACAGACACAGTTTGCGGACAGCCTCATGGACCTACCTCTATCATACCGTCGGCGTATGTGGTTCCAGCTCGATGGTGCACCCGCGCATTTTTCTCGAGCAGTGAGAGAATATTTAAATAATAATCTACAGCCGTGGATCGGTCGTGGTGGTGTAGTAGCGTGGCCGCCTCGCTCACCCGATTTGACACCCTTGGATTATTTTTTGTGGGGTCATATGAAACAAAAAGTATACGCTACAGTTCCAAATACCAGGGAAGAACTCGTCGCAAAAATTATGGCAGCCGCCGAAGAAATTAGATCCGATTTGGATTTAATTAGGCGCTCATCAACCCAGGTGGCACAGAGAGCCGTAGTGTGTCTACAAGCTGGAGGTGGCCACTTTGAGCAACTGCTTTAGATATTTTAATCTTCATTTAATATTGGAAAAAACATTAAATAAAATTCAATATGAATGTTATGTTTTTTTAATGATTTCCTGTTTAGGGTTCCGACAAAGGCCTTTTGTGCTTGCGCATACGCTATGTTCATACAACAATAACTCTTAAAGTATTAGACATACAGTTGTGAATTTTATGTTGTATTGTAGCTTAGCTCAAAAACTGTCGATCTAGTATAAAAAATAAAAAAGCTCTCGGGGTTGTTTTTGTAGTAATTAACAATTATTGGTTGAATTGCATAATTTTTTGTTTTTTTTTTCGACTTTCACATTTTTTTTCAAAAGTTATGGAATTGTGAACATATTGCTTTGTAGTGCAGACGGTAGACAATATTATTGCCTTTCGAATAAGCCTATTTTTATCTCAGTATGACTAAAACTTTGAGATATATGATTTTTTTTGTACTCGCATAGAGCATACTTCAACAAAAAAAACAAAATGGCTGCCACATAGCGGGGAAGTATATTGGACCTAAGCCTATAGTGTAATTGTACTTTAAAATAGCTTATATTTAAGTATTTAGAATATCGCTAGTCCATGTCCGGACACACTGTATAACCAATGGGGGCATTTGGTATTATACAAGAGTAAATGGCATTATAGAATCTTAGTAAAAATGTAACATAGTCATATAAAATTACAATAACATTTATGAGGCGGTTTATCGTCCACTAGCGCCGCTAATTGAAAAAGTATCATAACTCGTAAATAGAATAAAAAATACAAAATGTGATCTATTAAAACAGTAGAAAAGGCTGTAAACCGCCTCTTAAGTTTAGTAGTCATGTCAAATCAAAAATCAAATCTTGGATTAAGATTGACAAATGAAACAAATTAATAAAATTATTCACGTGAAAAAAAAATTATAAAAAATAACATCATGTCCTTCTGAATCAAATTTAAGATTAACTATGATCTCAGCATTCACTACAAAATGTTATCAAAACTTAACGTTATTATATATTCTTAACAGCCTTCAATAAGTCTTAAAAAATATACCTACTACTTCATATAATTATTTGTAACCTAAAGTGTAATATTAGTATATTATTTTACAAAATGTAATATAGAATTATAAAATTAGAATGAAATCTTAATTCTAGCAGTCATTTCAAATCAAAATCAAATATTATAATATAAAACAAATTAAGAAAATTAACCTTTGGCAAAAAAATAAGATTAAAAAATAGATTCATATGACTCTGAATCAAATCCACAATCATATCTCGGCCGCATAATGATCTTTGCTGGACGGTTTATTTCACAATCATCTGATATATAAACGGATAGCAAATAGTAATTAAAATTACCATATGACTTACACACATATAAATGTTAGCTAAGTATTACTGTTGCGGACGCCGAACTCCCCGTAGCAATAATGAACAAAGTAGGATTATGATACTAAAATGTTTGTGATTGGTCGCGGAGTCAGGCCTCCGACAGGTTTGGACAAGTCGAAACCTGTCGGAGAGCGGACACGGACTAAAGTGATCGGATTGGTGGGTGGCCAAGAATTTTAATAAAGTACACTAAGGGCCACCCACTACTTCCACCCATGAACCGGTGTATATTAGACGGACAGATTTAGATTAAGTTCAATCAGTTCAATAAGTTCAATCAGTTCAATAAGTTCAATCAGTTCAATAAGTTCAATCAGATCATCGATAGCAGACAACAAGAATAAATCCAGAATAGAAACCAAGACTTTTATTTGAAGAACCATACAGTCCACACCCTACAGTCTGGTCCTCCGAACTCGGATCAAGGAAAAAAGGAACCTTTCGTAAGTTGAACCGATAATAACTTACCTGTGTATCCTGCTGTGTATTCTGCTGTGTATTCTGCTGTGTATTCTACTGTGTACCGTCAACCGAGCGAGATGGTAGTCACCCGTAGCCAAGGGGACTTGGCAGAATTGGAAGAACAGCGTCGGGCCTTAGAACGAAGGGACGAAGAACTGCTAGTATCAGTACGTCGCCGGGAAGCGGAACGAATAGAACGAGAGCGACTAAGACGACTGTCTCTCGACCCACCGGCGTCACCTCAAGTTGAAAGTATGACCGGACCTACTACCGCCGTGGACATCGCAACAGCGGGACCATCGTCTGAACAACGACGAATAAGATCACCGCCGCGCTCAGTGAGATCGAACACGAGTGCGACTACACGGTTACGATTGGTTGAACTTGAGGCGGCCGAGAAACTAGCAAGCATTCGACGAAAGGAGCTGGAAATCGAAGCAGATCTGGTGAAGAAGAGATTGGCTGCTGAGGTCTCTGTAATACAAGATGACCAGGAAAGCGTCCATGAAGATCTACTTCAGGAAGAACACCAGCACCGGAAGGTGGACCAATGGCTACGAACCCACCCCCTCAACACACGGGGGGAGGGGGGCACGAACACAGAAGCCAAAGAAGACCCAAAGCAGCAACGCTTTGAGGCACCAAGAGGAAGATCGCCAACGCCAACGAGAACCAGAAACAGCATTGACCAATTAGCTGCGACCCTGGAGAAGATGGCCAGGCCACGACTTCGACACACAGATCTACCAACTTTCTCTGGTGCGGCCAACGAGTGGTTGCCATTCAAGGCATCGTACTATGACACGACCAACATGTACAACGTGTCACCAGCAGAGAACCTTCAGAGACTTAGAAGTTGCCTCAAAGGCGAAGCACGAGACACAGTAGCGGCTCTTCTACACGCGGCCACAGAACCGGACGCTGTCATGAAGACGTTGGAGCAGTGCTTTGGCCGACCAGAGGTGATCATAGACAAAGCTCTGGATGACCTGAAAAAGATGCCAAAACCTAGTGCTAGTGCCAGTGACCTAAATAGTTTCGCGATTAAAATCCAAAATACGATATGTGTGTTAAAGACAATCGATCGCAAGGGGTACCTCTATAATCCCTTGCTAACCCGGGAAGTGCTTGAAAAGTTAAGTCCACATCTCCGATCTCGATGGTGCGACTACGCCAGTGACAACGAAGGGTCAGCAGAGCCCGAAATAGTGACACTATCTCGTTTCTTAATGCGTGAGGCGGACAGGGCGTTACGCTATACATACGCCCCAACAACGAGTACCGCAACTCACAAGAACGAAACCAGGCCTGCCATAACCCTGAAGAAGAAGAAGCCTAACGCAGTGTACGTCACGGTTGAAGGAACCGAAGAAGATCAGTGCCCCAGTTGCAAACAGAATCACGTACTGACCCAGTGTCCGAAATATAAAGCACTGACCGTGGATCAACGCTGGGAACTAGTGAAGGACAATAAGGTATGTTTCAAGTGCGCCCAGAAGAAACACAGGCGTGCCATGTGTAAAGCGAAACCGTGCGGTGTGAACCAGTGCCGCCGACCTCACCATGCCACGCTACACCAAGAAAGGAGAGAGTCGCCCGAAATAAAGTCAGCGACTGAACATAAGTCTGAAGAACCCACTCAGGAGGAGGCAGTCATGTCGGTGGCTACCCTAACAGCCGCCGGCCCGAAGACTGTCCTCCTCAAAATGTGCCCCGTGATCATCACAGGTCCACGGGGGGAGGTGAAGACTCACGCACTCTTCGACGAAGGAGCCACCATCACTCTCATTGACGAAGACCTGGCTGTGAGTATCGGGGCAGAAGGAACGTCACAACCACTGCATATCCATGGAGCGAACATGTCCTCACAAGAACGAGACAGCAAGATCGTCGTGGTGCAAGTGAGAGGGGTCAGCGAGATCAGCGCACCACATAAGCTTCAGGCCAGAACAATGAAAAACCTGAGGCTTCACCAGCAGTCGATCCCAGACACTCTGCTGGAATACGAACACCTACGTGACCTCCCAACAGACGAGGTGTGTTATGCGCCAACACGCCCCGGAATCCTAGTGGGGACAGACCACTGGGAGTGCATCGTGTCGAGAAAACTCCGAGTCGGCGGCCCCAACCAGCCAGCTGCATCCCTAACGCAGCTCGGCTGGGTAGTACATGGGACCGCACCACGAAGCATCTTCATGAACGAAGACAACGTGTTGCATCTCTATGAATACGAGAAGCAGCAGCAGCACGACCACCAGCGACTGCATGACCTAGTGGAAACTCACTTCAAAATAGAAGCACTAGGTATTGCAAGAGAACCACGCGTGAGTGACGCTAACCAACGAGCGATAGCAATCGTCGAAAGAACCACTAAGAAGATCGACGGTGGCTACGAAGTCGGATTGCCATGGCGGCACGATGACATCACCATGCCACCCAGCTACGGTGCAGCGCTCCGCCGATTGAAGAAAATCGAACAGAAGATGGATGCATCACCCGACTTCGCCGAACAATACAACGCTCAAATAAACAACCTGCTGGAAAAGGGGTACGCAGTGCCGTGCGACGGCACAGAACAGTCAAGTGCCGTCTGCTGGTACCTGCCTCACTTTGCCGTACAGAACCCAAACAAACCCGGCAAACAGAGGCTGGTGTTTGACGCAGCGGCGAGAAGCCACGGAGTGTGCCTGAACGATAAATTACTGGAAGGCCCGGACCTACTGCTATCGCTGCCGGGAATCATATTCCGTTTCCGAGAGAAAGCGATAGCAGTAACGGCAGACATCCAAGAAATGTTCTTACGCGTCAAAATAAGAACTGAAGATCAACCGGCCCAACAGTTCCTGTGGAGAGGCACCAACAGAACAGAGCCCCCGCGCCACTACAAAATGACGAGCATGATATTTGGCGCAGCAAGCTCTCCATACATGGCCCATTATGTCCGCAACCACAATGCAGACATACACGGAAATGAATACCCACACGCGTTAGAGGCTATTAAAAACAGCCACTATATGGATGACCTGGTGGCGAGCTATGATAACCAGGAAGAAGCCCTGAAGGCAATACAAGAAACAAGACAGGTGCATGCGGTCGCCGGGTTCACTCTGCGTGGATGGAGCACGAATCATGAGACAGTGCTACGCGACGTGCCCCGAGAGCTGCACGCTACCACTCCCACACAACTGGGAGGAGAGAAGCCCACGAATAAGATACTCGGGCTGTACTGGAACGCCGAACGGGACGAACTCGGGTTCAACACGTCAATGAACCGGGTCCCCGCTCCGGTACGAGAACGGAAGCGCCCACCGACCAAAAGAGAAGCACTCAGCGCAGTAATGTCCATCTACGACCCTCTAGGACTGCTGAGCCACTTCACGATAAGAGCAAAGATTATACTGCAAAGTCTGTGGCGCCTCAAAATAACATGGGACGAGCCAATACCGGAAGAGGACAACGAACATTTCGCGACCTGGCTCGCTCAACTCACCGACGTCGCCCAGCTTCGACTGCCCAGAAGCTACACGTCAAAGAAGTACAAGGACATAGAACTACATGTGCTATGTGATGCGAGTGAACAAGCCTACGCAGCCGTGGCCTACTGGAGAATAGTGAACTGCGATGACATCGTAAGCATAGTGCTAGACGCCGCCAAAGCAAAGGTGGCGCCACGACAGACACAAACTATTCCTAGGCTGGAACTACAAGCGGCGGTCTTAGGGGCCAGACTCGCTGACACCATCCGCAAGGAACACCGCATCGAGGTCAGCAAAACTGTGTACTGGACAGACTCTTCCACCGTCGTGCACTGGATAAAACATGACATGCGACGATACACGCCGTTCGTCGCGCACCGACTGGGAGAAATCGCCGAGCTCACCTCAAAGGAAGAATGGCGTTGGCTACCAACCAATCACAACATAGCCGACGACGCCACCCGACTTACCAACGCGCCGATCCACATAACCGATCGATGGTTCCAGGGGCCTAGCTTCTTATACTCACCCGAGGAGCAATGGCCCGGGAATATGCCACCCGATGAAGACGATGAACAAGGAGTCCTGCACATTACCGAGACTCCGCGAGACAGCTGGCTACCTGACCCTGCCCGCTTCTCCAAGTACGAGACCCTAGTAAGAGCAGTGGCAAGAGCCTTGGCGTTCATCGACATATGTCGACGCGCCGCTACAAGACTGGAACACAGACATATCCAGCGCGCTGAGAAAGAACTCCTGCAACGAACGCAACAGGAAAGTTTCGGCGAAGAAATGAGACGGATGCAGTCAGCCCGTCCTATCCCAAAGACGAGCAGACTGTACAAACTCGATCCAGTATTGGAAGACGGCCTCCTGCGGGTACGAGGCCGCATTGAAGCATCAGCGGCAACACAAGAAGCAAAACGGCCAATCATACTAGATGGCCGCCACCGAGTGACGAGGCTTCTGGTACAACGGGAACACTGCGCTGCGGGTCACGCCAACCGAGAGCGCGTGACTAACGACCTGCGGCAACGGTACTGGGTCATACATCTGCGACCCACCGTGCGCGCGATCGAGAGAAGCTGTGTCTTCTGCAAGAAGCAGAAGGGGACACCACAAACGCCGGCCACGGGAGACTTACCACACGCCCGCCTAGACCCCTTCCACCGCCCGTTCACTAACTGCGGGGTGGACTACTTCGGGCCCATGACAGTCAAGGTGGGTCGTCGCCGTGAAAAAAGGTGGGGTGCATTATTCACCTGCCTCACCTCCCGGGCCGTGCACATAGAGCTCGTCACATCCCTTTCAACGAACTCTGCAATAATGGCGTTGAGAAGAATGGCTGCGCGCAGGGGTTGGCCGCGTATCATGTACTCCGACAACGCGACCAACTTCCGCGGGGCCGACCAAGAGCTCCGCAGTGCCTACGCCGAGTGGCTGCCCGACCTGAACAACGAGGGGCTGCGTCATCGAATGGAGTGGCGGTTTATACCTCCTGGCGCGCCCAACCACGGCGGCGCGTGGGAAAGAATGGTACGTTCCATCAAGGCGGCCCTCAAGGTCACCCTACGAGAGAAGGCACCGACTGAAGAGGTCCTCGGCACGCTACTCACTGAAGCAGAATTCTCAATAAACGCACGACCCCTAACCCATGTCAGTGTGGACCCGAACGATCCCGAGGCCCTGACTCCCAACCACTTCCTGTTGGGGTCATCAGACGGCCTGCCTACGACGGGGCCGTGCAAGGAAAACGACCGACGAACATGGCGAGCTAGCCAAGCGCTCGCCGACCACTTCTGGCGGCGCTGGCTGCGGGAATATCTGCCCACATTGATACCCCGCGGCGAGCCGAAGAACAACGTGAGGCCGCTACAAGTTGGCGACGTGGTCCTGGTGGTCGACAACACACTGCCCCGGAACACCTGGCCGATGGGGATTGTGGAGCGCACGCACCCTGCAACTGACGGCAGCGTCCGGGTGGTCGAAGTACGGACCAGAACTGGAATCTTCCGACGCCCGGTGAGCAAACTCGTCGTCCTGGAGAAGAAAGAGGAGGCTTCGCGAGCTACGCCGGGAGGAGAAATGTTGCGGATGCCGAACTCCCCGTAGCAATAATGAACAAAGTAGGATTATGATACTAAAATGTTTGTGATTGGTCGCGGAGTCAGGCCTCCGACAGGTTTGGACAAGTCGAAACCTGTCGGAGAGCGGACACGGACTAAAGTGATCGGATTGGTGGGTGGCCAAGAATTTTAATAAAGTACACTAAGGGCCACCCACTACTTCCACCCATGAACCGGTGTATATTAGACGGACAGATTTAGATTAAGTTCAATCAGTTCAATAAGTTCAATCAGTTCAATAAGTTCAATCAGTTCAATAAGTTCAATCAGATCATCGATAGCAGACAACAAGAATAAATCCAGAATAGAAACCAAGACTTTTATTTGAAGAACCATACAGTCCACACCCTACAATTACTATAATATAATAAAGCTTATGTTATTTTAAATCTGTATGTTTATTATGGAATACTATAATGTATATTAAATAACTTTATGTTTACTTGAAAATAAATACCAAATAAAAAAACATGTAGTATGGGGTCCATCGTAAATGTACAAGTAGATCGGTAATAGGTTTTCTTAAAGGAAATCGTATAACCTATTACCGACCCAAGGGAATGTGTATGAATTGTGTAAATACATGTGATTTTTGTACATGTATATGATTTTAAGTGGTGCGGTTGCTAAAAATATTTAATAATAATGATATTTCAACTATAAAAATACACTATTTAAAAATTATACCTCCTTTATTCATCAAAATATTTACATAAGAACAAAGTTAGTGTATATGGCTACTAAAGCTCTTGAATATATGACGTTAATAGCTCAAATATAAGTTAACATACTAAGGAACTGAGTTAGTATAGCCTCCTGCCTATTAATTTATGCATTTTAACAAAAATCATGGCACACAAAAGATACGACAAGTACTTATCAGCGACATGGATCGACAATAGGAATAAAATTGTGATTTTTGTTCCTATTACCGCCTATTTTTAATATTGAATTTTAAACAAAAGAAAATAGTATCTCATTAAAATGAATCATTACTTGTGTTCCTGAAAGTATCAAAAATGCATCAAAAGAACTAGAAGTTACATTAAAATGCTTTACGATATAATCTTCTGCTAAAAATGAAACAAGAGTACTTACACCTTCGGGAATGCCACACTATGGAAAATGCACTAAGGTCGGCGTCCACGGACGAACTCAGCAATTATTATTTAAATCGTCGAGTTACGCACGCAAAAAAGAGATGAACATTTGCAATACAAATACATCTACATTTTTTTTAAAGCAACCAATGGTGTAGCTTTAATACATGACATAAAAATGATAGTTTTCTGAATAGGGCGGTAATGAGCGCGGATTTTAACGGGTCGTTATTAGGTGCGTTTACGTTATAATTATGTTTGTTAGTTAGTCGACTAGTTTAATGTTAATTATTAGGCATACGTATACAGGCTGTATCAGAAAAGTGTGGTCAAAATTAAGGGTGTGGTACAGCTCATCAAACTGAACAACTTTCTCTATGGGACCAATATCGTGATCGCGAAAAAATAATCAGTCATCCCATACCTACAAAACTTCAATACCTACAGCCCAAATATAAGGGACGACTGATATTTTTATTGCTGAAAATCGCCATAATTTGGCATGCAAATGTTAACATCTAGGTAAGACGCTACTTTAAAGTAACAATAATGTTTACCTAAAATTCAAGATAATTACTGAACATTAAATTATTATTTTAATATAGGTATTCTCCATGTCTGCAATGTATTCCTATAATTTTAATATTTTGATTTTTTTTTATACATCAATTATTATTAGTAGAAACTTATGTCTACTTTTCCATACTTTAAAAAAAAAAATTCTTGAAAATGTGCTACTTACCTATTATATTTTCGTATAGCGCTACCTATATTACTATAATCTCTAGAGGCTCATATGATTGAAAAGGGAATTTCAACTTTCAATTATAAAAGGTCAAAATAAACAGATTTTGGGTTAGAAAATGGTATTCATTGTTTCTAATTAATACAGCCATCAATTACCTTATAATAATATTAAAACAAAGCATAGTATACGGTTTCCAACGTGTACGTGAACTGGAATCCTCTGATACAGGATTTCAATCAACTCATACAAATGCTGAATAATGCCAGATGCCAATCCACACGCAATTACTTTCGAAATTAGTGCTTAAAATATGGTAACCACGATAAAGTACTATGTACTCTTTTCTGCGTCATGTATACAGCAAACAAACGTATTTTCTTTCCTTCTTTCTTATTCAAAACTGTAAATAATGTCTTTATACGTAACTGCTTTCACATCAAATAATCTTATTTCTGGATTAAAATACGCTGAAGTAATAAACTAAGAAGAGAACTCAAAGCCTTTAAAGCGAGTTGCTGTATTAATGTAATCTCAGTTAGGTTACAATTAAGTTTCATTCGAGCTTAAATTAAGATCCAATTTGTACCCGCAAACTTCCCAAAGTGTTCAAATCTAAGCTCGTAAACACACCATTATTTTCAAGATGAGTGCGTTCAACACGATACCGATCAACGATACCCGTAGCAATAAATACTCAATGAAATAGTTCCTCTGGTCCATATAAAGAGTTTATCGCACCGCGTGCAGTGGCCTTTACTCGATAACCGTACTAGCGATCGAACAGAATGTACTACATATGTTAGCTTTTTGTATGAATATGAGTCGGATAAAAGCCGTCACGTACAGTGCCGGACAAAAGGCAGCATTAAATCCTGTTTCTATAAAAAATGGAGGGCGGAAATATGGAATATACATGGTTTAAAAACTCAGGTACAGCCAGATATGGTACAAACTTTTCACGAAACTGAAACTATGAAATTCTGTACTTAAGCAGCCAAGGACTACAATCATACCTTATTAATAATAATAATTAATAACCTCTAAGAATATTCGGGGACCTACTTCGAGTTGATACTACGCGATTACGTGACCTAAAAGCTTAAAATGTGATACCTACTTGTACATAGTATACCGCATACCAAATAAAAAATTCTCTTTACAAAATTGTCATGGCATTTTGTTTTTTCTTTTCCAAATCCCTCACGGAGTCACGGCGGCCATTTACTTTACAAAGCATTTCATTTTAATCTTGCCGTAAGAATTTCGGCGTTTTCTTCTCTCATTAAAAGTCATGGAATGCCTCCACGTAATGTAATTAATGGTATCAAAAATAGAATTGCGCGTTTCTTCAATACCAGCTGGTCGATTCTGTAAAAATCTCACCGTGAAAACTTAGGTGAAGTGAGTTTGTAATCTACGATTGACAGAATTAATTGCTCACTCCACGCCCACTTTACCAAATTTTTCACGGTGAAATTTATACATATTATGTCACTGCAGTACACATTGTAGGTACATCAAAACATTTCAGTAAATCCTAAGGGACTTACAATAAAATAGAACGAACTTAATCAATAGTTCAAACGTTATAAGTTTTCCATTTTATTTATATTACATACAAATAAAGAGCACAGATGTTTAATAAATTACCCACTAATCATTATTAGAGAAATAAACACACCTCGAAAATTGTTCAAATCTTGTATTATCGACAAGATCTGAGGCCTGCCGTAGTTAAGTTCTTTTTTGTTTAGCAAGAATCCTTTACTGCCTTGTTATTTTATTAACCTACAATGCCTTGGTATTTACTTAAGTTTAATATCTTATATTATTAATATTGAGAGTACACGAAGGGTTCCGTATCATAAGGCAAAACACGCCGAGAAAAACTCGGTTCTTCTATGGGGTCTCCATACAAGAAACGTGTTTTTTAAAAAAAATGTTAAGTGTATTTTTATTATTTGTTCTAATAGTGGCAATAGAAAAGTAAAAATTTCAACTGTCTATCTATGTTCATGAGATACAGCCCGCTGACGGACAAACGGATGGACGGATGTACAGTGGAGGTTTAGTAATAGGGTCCCGTTGGCACCCTTAGGGTACAGAAACCTAAAAATTAATTCTATGATGGTGCGACCGCACCTAGAAGACACCTTCAAGTTTTTTTTTTTTTGTAATCATTCTGAGTCCTTCCTTTTTCCTCCTCAACTGCCTTATAGCCTAGTCATTTCATAGCTTATTTTACCTCTTACAGCAGCAACACAACATCAACCTTACCTTTGTTACGATAAAGATCACTGGGGTACGGAAGGATCACAGCATGTGGCTTTCTCTAGTTTTTGCCTACCATGGGAAGAGAGCGTGATTTTATGTACGAATGTAATAAAGGTCACTGTGATTTTGAAAGTGATGCAAAATCACAGAGGTAAAACAACTGAAAACTCCTCACCTACGTATTGCTATTTAATGTGTAATTAGCTGACCCGGCGAACTTCGTACCACCTCATAATCAGCAAGAAAGAATGTATGAGAAAATCATCTTCATTATTATTTTTTCGTGATTTTTACCATGTTTTTTATAGTTATTCTTCTATTCGGGGCTGAGACAAATCCAACAAATCAAAGATCGAAAAAATCGGTCCATCCGTTCTTGAGTTATAAATGGTGCAGCGAACCCAATTTTTTTTATATACTCGTAGATGACCTAGTCATTAATACTTAGTATAAATCGATTGTGATTGCTTGCAGGTGCGGAGAGGCGCTCGGTAGCGTCGCGTGCGAGGCGATGATCGGCCACACGGGTCGGCCGCGCGCTCACCATGCGACAGCCGTCGACCGATGTTAGTATCTCACCATTACCCACCATCATTATCAACCACCATAGACTATTCATCCTTAGCTAGCCTTTGACTTCACTTTGGTATCAACAAAGCTTCTACTTCTGGTGCTTGGACGCCACTCTGTCACAACGTTACTCCACCTGTCAACGCCACGTCTAGCCAAAGGTCCATATGTATATCTCTATACTATCTGTGGATTTAAAGCTAGTTCCCAAGGCAACGCCAGCAGTTGCTGGCTTCACACGCGCCTGGAGACCCTGCAATCAAACACACAGTTGTTCAGGCACGCTTTAAAAACTAGAAAATGTCCGTATACAGTTCAGGTGCAGTGAATGGAGGCTAGAAACTAGGCTAAAATGACACTGTGTGCTGATGTCAGAATTTGGAATAATGAAATTATTATCATTATTCTTCATAAAACATTGGTTTTACTGGCCACTACGAGTATAAAAGGTATTTTTGATTAAGTTGCAAACAGCTCATAAGATACGTGTATGAAACCTTTAATAAATGGAAATACACCGTGATATTTGGTAATCAATCATGCTCTACTCGTGTAATGGATTTTAAGTGGTAGTAGAGGCAGCTATCAAAATATTGAAATATTGGAAACTACTCAACGCTGGGATACCTACGTGATACCTACGTATTAGGGAAACGCTGCTGCGCTGCGTGTCGCGGGTTCGATTCCCGCAAGGAACAAATATTTGTATGAACTACAAGTAGTTGTTCCGGGTCTGGCTGTTTGTGTGTGTGACTTTAAATGTTTGTAAACGCACCCACAATACAGGAGAAATTCTTAGTGAGCGACAACGTTTAAAAAAAAAAACACGTCTATATAATTGCATGTAATCTACCTTTAGCTTCTTCGTTCAAAGACTCGTATCGAAATAAAAAATCTTTATTTCAAAGGAGCTATTATATATTTAGAGAGGCTGTATTACACACAATTTTTAAGGTTCTTTCCCTCGAAAAAGGAAAACGGAAAAGTCGATTTCCTCTGGAATCGAGTAGTTATAAATAATACAGTGCTTTCACTAGCGTGTGTAGCGTGTGCGTGGTCATTTAAAACATTGAATTTCTGGCATTCAAATACGTTCAAACAACGTTTTGGGTCTTTCTTTTATTCAGCGTTGGTTAAGAATTTAGTTAAAAAGGTCAAATAGGTGTAAAACGTTTTTGTAAAGCCCAGTATTCATGGGAAACAAAAATTGCATGGTATTGTTTCTAAAACATGTTTGGGTGTAACAGGAAATGTGTTGCTGGCAATATGGACTGTTGTACTGTTGCTGGACACATGGAGTTGTGCAACACTGTTGCCAGCAACATTTGACTTACGTAGCCCATTTTTAGGGTTCCGTACCTCAAAAGGAAAACGGAACCCTTATAAGATCACTTCGTTGTCCGTCTGTCAAGACCATTTTTCTCAGGAACGCGTGCAGTTATCAAGTGGAAATTAATATTAAATACAAGGCTGCAATCCCTTGAAGCAGCAAAAATAATCAAACCTCTAAGTCCACGCAATCAAAAGATATGGACGTTTAAGTTCCGTTCATGTCGCATATTTTGACATTCGCAAGGGAATCAAAACCTACAGGGTACTTCCCGTTCATCTAGATTCATAAAATTTGCCAAGAAGCAATGTGAAGGAAACATCCGAAAACCGCAAATCTGTAGTTACATATCTACTTTGTACGAAACCCTACGTGCGCGAGTTCGACTCGCACTTGATCGTTTTTTTTTAAACAGTCGGACTATACCTACTTATACAAACTAATATTGTGACGTCACGTTTCCAGACGGTCGACAAAGCAGTATGGACGGAGGAGAGTGGCGCGGCGCGGTTAGAAGCGGTGCTCGTCGCGCTGGTGGAGCGCAAAGCACGCGCACTGCATGCTGAGCAGTCGCGGCGGCGCGCGCGTCATCCGCTTTTGCTGCTATTGCGAGACCCCGTGCCCGATGGTCAGTAGTTACATGACACCATACGCCTGTATTCTGTAGAAGGTCGAGGTTTACATTTCGACAGTTAGGTGTGGTTAAGTTCCATATATGGAACACATTAGGTGGTCCGCCTTTGTACCTTTTTGTGTGCGAAAAGTTTAAATAAATAAATGCATTGGGAGCCTTTGCCAGTAAACACACAGACTCAGACTCGGGCTGCTACTAAAAAACTTTTCACAAATGTAAACATATAACAGTATTGCCGACAGTCTCATTATTTTTACGTAAAAAGCGCTATGGGGAAATAGTTTAAAATAGCCGAAAAAAGTGCGGTCCTAAAATAGACCCCTGTGGTAACCCGTATCAAAATAGTTAATTATCTGGTTTTACCTAAAAGATAAACGATTAATGAGCAGCTGCTGAATTTTATTAACATAAATATAGTGAGACTCACACATAAATTCGCAATGGGTTTAGCCTAATAATATTAAAGTCATAATCGACCTTATCGAAGGTTTTTACCAAAGCTAACAACGCCAACAAAATTGAAAGACAGTATTTTACATAAGTTAACATAAAAAAAAAATGTATATTATTCTTTGTTACTTAATTCAGAGCTGCTATTTATTATTTGCAAGTGATATTAAATTATTATACTTCAGGAAACTTACTACATCTAAATTCTAATATACAGTTTTATCAAACTGAATACTCATTTCCTCGATAAACCCACTACGGGATGGCGATAGAAAGCTAGGCCGTTACGGTAATTCTATCTTAATGGTTGTAGTTTGAAATCCCGGCGTAGAAGTTATGGTTATAGCCCTTTAGATGTTATCTAAATTGCCATGTAGAAACTATCAAGATAGGTACGAGTAGTGTCCATATCAATGCTTTTCAACAGTATATGGAATCGCTTAAGTGGCAGGAGATATTAAAACACGAGTGTGAGTTTATCACACGAGTGTTTTAATACCTAGTTATGTGTAGTATCATATACTAATTAATAATATCGTAATATTGAATGACGCCCAAATCCAACATTCCACCCATGACGCGGTACAACAGCAACCGATCAGCTGTTGTGACGAAACACCGCCATTTAATGCGTACCTTACACGTACAACTACAAACGTCAAACTACATTAAAAACAACTGTATAGTACTGACGCCAGCACATCAAGCTACTACAATCTGTCAAATTTATTTGATAGATTTTCAACTTTATCGCTAAAGCACTAGGTTCAAAATTGACTGTGAAAATTTGTCAATTTCGGGTAGCTTGATGTGCTGGCGTCTGTACATATTAATTTCATGGAAAAATGTTACATAACAGGGAGCACAGATGTTTAATAAATTAACGCGACAAATAAAATTTAAAACTTGCCAAATCTTTAAAACTAAACTTGCGGTGTGTAGGAAAGAGAGCGCGCGAAGTGTAGTTCACCTTCTAGCGACAAAATGTGGCCGCAGCATAACAGATTTTGGTTTCGCAAAAATCTTTCGTTTAGTCTAATCTTTGATAGTCTTTCATTGTCTCTCTTTGAATATATTTCAATGGTTTAACCAAAAAACTACAATAACTCTCATCCCCTTCTCTACTTTCACAACTCTTAATCGATCAATCAACTTTGTTGGGTACGATAGTGTTATCATTTTCCGCTGCTGGACATACGTACCTCTCATACCTCTACGAATTAATGTCACTACAATCGGTCATCCACGTCCTGAATCCATCTTGTAGTACTGTTTCATTTATCAACACACCCTAGGACTAGGAATGTTCACAATTTGTCATATATAATACAGTTTTTTTCTTGTCATGTCGAAAGTAAATAGATTTGTACCTATGTCTATAATAATGTTGTTTATTTTCATTGCAGAGGAGGCTTCGATCATCGGCAGTCCGGGCGAAGAGCTACCATCGCACTGGTGCGAGCATGAGATTGCTAGACATAAGCGTAAGAAACTTAAACTGCAAACCCGACGCAGGTAAGGAAAACCTGAATATAAAAATGCAAATCTAGCACACTTTCCTCCCTGAGCAGTGGTGGCCCAGTGCTAACAGCCCTGACTTACGAGTTGTAGGTCGTGGGTTCGAACCCAGGCACGCGGTTCACTTTGTGTGAATAATTTCATCACCACTGCACTCAAAACTTTGAAGGAAAAAATCGCGAGAAAACTGGCATGTCCTAGAACCAAAAATTTGAAGACATGCGACATCTACCTACAATCTCTCACCGTGTCACAGTAGTGGGAACATTATGGGCTGATTATACTCCACTTTCCTCTGGAAGCGGTAGACAAAGCTCCCTGTCATATAGTTTATCTGGAGAAGTTCTAGTTACTTTCATGTCTATTTTTGTCATAAGCAGCACAGTCTCAAGTTAACAGCGAATGGACATACCTCTGATTGCAGTACTTCACCATTAGTTTCTATCAAGTTTACTGATCGGTTTTGTGCATATACATAAATAAATAAATACAGGCTGGCAGGGACACCCATACGTAAATTGTTCTAGACCCCCCAAGGTATAATTTTTTCGTCAATTATCACAAAAAAAAAATCTGCTGTTTCATAGAAAAGTGCAATACCTACGCGGTCAAAATGCTAACGTTTTGAGCAGATTCTTTTTTTTAATAACCGACGAAAAATTTCAACGCAGCGGTGTTCAGTATCATATACTGAATTCATGGTAACAGGTTGCACGTCGAAATCCTGAACATTTTCAATACAGACCAGCCTGTATAGAAAAAGTTCTAGAACGCCAGAAAACGTCAAGGATTTTGAATTAATCAATATATTTAATGGTACATTTTTAATTTGTTCACCAGAGAAATGGAAATCCCTGAACAGCTGGAATTGGAGCGGCGCCGTCGTCGACGCAGACGCCACCAACAAGAACACGGACAGAAGCCGAAGAAACATCGCACTCTGCTCGTCTCGGCTATTGACGAACAGGCTAAAGTTATACATGTAAGTTCACGTGTGCACGATCTTCGTCTAAGTTGGGTTGTCAACGATACAAAGTAAGCTTATCTAAGGCGACTCGCCTAGGCTAGTAGTTAGGATTTAAAAAAAAATAAACTACTAACCCCGTCTTTACACTAAGGTATGCAATATGTATTCTGCATGGTATATCCACTGTTTTCGTTTAGATATAGTTCATATCTAAAACAAGTTGTCAAGACTATACAAAACTTGTCAAAAGGGTGAACAAAATAGTTAACAATACATTTCTACAACGTCAATACATAATATGATACATATATTGACGTAAACAAGGCTGTAGACCCAGGGTAAGAAACAAGCAGTAACTGTAATTATTCACAAGTAATATCTGTATTATCCGTCTGATAAGCGTAACAATCCTTCTTATGCCATAAACAATAGGATATAGAAACGAATGGGGAACTCATTTCAACTAACGACAATAATCGTTGCTATTGTTGTCGTCTACAAATTGCTTTCCCGCCATTTAAACAAGAAAAGTTTTGTTCAAGTTCTCCAAGACGAGGTAACTCCCTGTTTGTTTTTGCCTGCATAGTAGCGCCATCTAGTTGGCGAACATTAAGTTGTCTTAGTACATTTATTACTCAACTGCAAACCCCTAAAACTATTTAAGCGACCGCCCGTTAGATGGCGTTTATTGAAATAACACGAAGGAGGTTAAAAGTTTTGAGGACAGGTGGCATTACTTTACTAGATGGGACTTGAAGTTAATATAATAACTTTAAAAAAAATGCGACTATACTATAGTTAATATGATTTTTATATTTTTGTATTAATGCAAAGCACAAAAAGAAATGTAGACTGTGTAATCAGCCTATAATGGTCCTACTGCTGGGACACAGGCGTCCTCTCGTCCTCTTGTCCTCCTCTTCGAGCGGGAGTGAACTGTAATCCACCACGCGGCCCCAGTGCGGGTTGGTGTCACATGTCTTCGAATTTTTATTTCTAGGACATGCCGGCTTCCTCACGATATTTTCCTTGACCGTTTTGAGAGCAGTGGTGATGAAATAATTTACATAAAGTAAAGCGATGCCAACCCCAACATAGTTGGGAAAAGGCTAGGCAGATGAAAGCGCCTGTTTGGGTTCGAACCTAGGACCTAGAACTACTAAGTCGCAACTGTTACCACTGGGCCACCACTGCTCTAGGCTGTATAAATCTAGTTAATCAACTCAGCCTATCGCAGTCCACTGCTGGACATAGATAGGCCTCTCCCAGACTGCGCCACAACACCCTGTCCTCCGCCTTCCGCATCCAGTCTACCCCAGCCACCTTCTTTAGGTCGTCCGTCCATCTAGCTGGGGGGCGTCCCACACTACGCTTGCCGATACGCGGTCTCCACTCCAGGACTCGTCTGCTCCACCGGCCATCGGTCCTTCGACAAACATAGCCAGCCCACTGTCACTTCAGTTTGCTTACTCTGCAAGCTATGTCGGTTACTCCGGTTCTTTTCCGGATAATTTCATTCCTGATTTTATCCTTCAAAGAAACTCCGAGCATAGCTCGCTCCATAGCGCGCTGAGTATCCTATTTAAATTTCTTGCTGTCTAAGAGGTGGCCCATATACAGTAAATAGTACCTAAAGACATAAACTGCACTTCACATGCTTCTACTTCAACCAACATGTTTATGATTATAGTCTAGCTTAGCCTTTGCTAAGCCTTCAATATCTTTATTAATATGCGTTCATTTTTGGCACAGGTACTGGACCCTGACGAACTACCCCGTCGTGCTCGCTACACGATCATGGTGACGGCGTGTTTGCTGCTCTTTCTCTGTCTACTGCTGGTCGGAGTCACGCTGCGAATGGCGCCCCTGATCGATGACATGGGTAAGTACCGTCCTCATCAAAAACCAACCTTGGTCTCAATGCCCCCTTGAATCGATTAATGGCTAATTATAATAAAATACATATCTGCAACAATATTGATATATTTACAGACTCATGTTCCCAATTTCGCAGAAAACTTATAATTATTAGCGACGAATCATAACTTTACATTTTTACTTTTTAATGTTTACTATTTTATTTTTGGTTTTTGCCACAAGTGCCTGCCAATTTTTGAATTGTTCTCTTGTTGCACTCGTTATCGCGTTCTACCATTCGGAATATTGAATAAAAATTTCACTGTTTATTTTTATTTTTTTAATTTTAATCTTAATGTTTTAATTGCAATTCTAATAATAATTTTGATTTTAATTTTTGATTATTAATATCGATTATGTATGATTTTGTTTTTACTTAATGTTTTGTTCTTTGTTTCTAATTAATTTTTCTATTCTCACTACTAGTAAAAAATCTTGTTAAAACGTATATTTAAGAAGCTATTTTTATGTAGGTATGTGCTGTGTACGCCTGTAAGTGACTAATTCACCATAACTCAATGCATATGTTAATTATTATTATGTTACTATTTGTAGTGAATAGGTCGTTGGTGTACCTATCAAATAAATAAATCAATAAATAAAGTACCTATTATATATGGTTGAAGAATTGAAGGCTGATAAAGTTATCTTATAATAAATGATAATGGAAGGTACAGTGGAGCAAGCTGTATACAGGGTGGCAGGGACGTCGCCGTGCAAACTGTAACCATGAATTTAGCACAAAATTCTAGATCCCTAGTCTACCCAGTCCCGTAGGAATTTTTCGTGGGTAATAAAAAAAAATCTGCTATTTCGTAGAAAAGTGTGACTCACACTGGGCCCGCGTGGTCGATATCCCTAACATTTTTTTATGCTAATTCTATTCGACTCGTCAGGACTAGTCTAGGAAACAACACTGAGAAAAACAACACTAAGATTCTGACTGAATTTGTGTTTTGCAATTTTATTTTAAAATTCCACCAAATAGTAATATGTTTTGACAATTAGAATACTAGCGTTGAAATTACATAAAATTATCAATAGAATTAGCATAACAAATATTATTAAAATCTCGATTATGATAGTAAATGTATGCTTGGTCAATCCCTAGTATCAGGTGGGATGGCACTGACAGCTCACTCCCCGCTCACTTCACCTAAGTTTTCACGGTGAGATGGTTACAGAATCGCACTGCAGGGTAGCATGGGACATCGACGTCCAACCTGTTACCATGGATTCAGTATATGATTCTGAACCTCCCAGAGTTGAAATTTTTCGTCGGTTATTATAAAAAAAAATTGCTGTTCCATACATTTTGACCGCGTAGGTATTCCACTGTTCTATGAAAGAGCGGATTTTTTTACGCTAAAATCATGGTTTCAGTTTGCGCGTCGTTGTCCCTGCCATCCAGTAGGTGTTCAAGGTCAATATTGTGACCCAAACCAAGTGTTGCACTACCTCCTAAATTAAACCTTTACGACTAGGGGAAGAGATAGGGTGGGCTATAAATAGCCTAGATCATAGGTGTCCGTTTCAGTACACTTGAATAACTCTCTGTGTAGTACTTTGTAGTAACATACTGACGGCACGTTGGCGCCATTTTGGCACAAGGTTAAATTCCTTACTTTATCACCTTCATTTGTCTAGCATTTTCCTAACTATGTTGGGGTCGGCTTCCAGTCCTAACGGATGCAGTTGAATACCAGTATTTTACATGGTGCGACTGCCTATCTGACATCCACAACCCAGTTACTGGGTAACACGATACCCTTGGCAAGATTGGTTGTCAGACTTTCGGGTTTCTTATACCCGTAATGACTGTCAAAGATCTACGAATGAAAGCCGGGACCAACTGCTTAAACGGCTTTTCGAGGTATGAAGTGGTCTCGGTATGTTCCTAATGAATTCACCCATCCACGGACCGCCCTCGGTGAGAGTGGCTTAACCTCGAAGATCAACCCGCACACTGTTATTTTTTAACCACGAGCCCCATACCCTTAGAGCACATAAAAAAAAAATAAGTCAATTATCAAGTTTTGCTCCTATCTACTTCTTTTGATCGGTCGAGTAGTTTTAAGCATACCGTTGTAAGATTATTATGGCCTACCTTTTACTGTCCATGGTCGTTATCAGAGGGAGATTTCACGGTCAGAGATCTGTGAGCTATAAACAATTTATTTGTATTATCATATTCAATCATGTGCATAATATACGTATATTGAGGTGCATATGTACGTACGTATGTTGAGGTGTATACAACATGTTCCGGAATGAATGCAAACCACCAAACATCCTAATCAAAGTATAAATATAGTATATTAATACTAGCATCCGCCCGCAACTTAGTTTGCGTAGAATTCGGAATTCCCGCCGTTTAAACCCTATTACCCGTTTTCCCATAGGAATGAAGCATTTTCCCGCGGTAAAAAGTAGCCTATATTCACCAGGGATAATGTCGGCTTCTAATGGTAAAATAATTAATCAAATCGGTCCAGTAGTTTCGGAGCCTATTCAATAGAAACAAACAATCAAATCTTTCCTCTTTATAATATTAGTGTAGACATACACTGTATTTTACGATTACGTATAAATCATAGTTTATTTTTTAAATTAGTTATACTGATTGTAGGGAAAAATTGTGGTCACATTACTACACACGCACACAGTCGCACACTCTTAAAAGCCTAGCGTAGTAAGTACTAGGTCCAGTTTTAGTTGTTTGGGAGTGTAAGGCGGTTTACGTCGTTTTTGGGATAAAAAATACACATATTCAAAATGACAGAAATCGATTCAGTAAACGAAACTGAACAAACTACTTTCATAATGTTCATTAATTCAGTTACTCATTGTATAAAACACTCGAGAGCAATGAATTAGGATCACAAAGAGATACCTGAAAGTCTCGTAAACTAAGAATGCTAGCTTAATGAAATAAATTGTGTTTAATAGACAATCAAATGTAAGGAACATTTTATGTACAGACGCCAGCACATCAAACTGTCACATTTTCCCAATCAACTTTGAACCTTATGCTTTAACGCTAAAGTTGAAAATCTGACAGATTGTAGTAGCTTGATGTGCTGGCGTCTGTACATAATATATAGATAATTAGATATTATTGTTCCCACTGCTGGGACACAGGCCTCATCTCTTCGAGGGGGAGTGGGCTGTAATCCACCACGCGGGCCCAGTGCGGGTTGGTAGATGTCACATGTCTTCGAATTTTTGCTTCTAGAACATTTCAATACCCTAAAAAATAACTTTCCTCTTTCTCTGAAAAATGCGCATATATTGCCGCCTGATCTTCATCGCCGCTGAGATCTTCATCGTTGAAAAAGCGTTTCCCACGAAGGTCTTTTTTCAAATTAGGGAACAAATAATCATCACTCGGGGTTAGGTTAAGGCTATAATGTGGGTGATTAATTTCTTCGAAACCACAATCTCGCACAGCAGCCTTGGAAACACGCGCCGTGTGGACCGGGGCGTTGTCGTGAAGAAGCAACACACCGGTGGTCAGTTTACCCCGTCTTTTTTCTTTATTTGCTTCCCGTAAATTTCGTAAAGTGCATGCGTAGGATGCTGTGTTTATGGTTTCACCCAGCAAAATTCCCTTTGAGTCCCAAGACACTGTGGCCATGATTTTTCCGGCAGGCGGAACGACTTTGAATTTATTAGGGGGCGCAGTACCCTTCTTGTGCCACTGCATGGACTCTCACCTACTTTCAAGGTCATAATGTGGCTATTCTGCCTTAGCTACAGACCCCGACTTAATTTTGAAATGTACTTTAAAAGTGCCCATACACTTTCAACTTCTATGATAAGCTGTTTACGTCTAAAATTATTAATTACTAGCGACCCGCCCCGGCTTCGCGCGGGTGCAATGGAGAAACACTGATAATAATTTTAGAGCCATTATTTCTCGTAAAAAGTATAGGATAAAAAATGGTTATTGTGGGTTATCCCTAAGAGATAGACATATACCATCGCAGATTTTTTTGTAGACCTTTTTAAGGTGTACAATACTGTAGTACATTATTTTGATCTATCTCGACGGGTTCAGCCAGCGTTTATAATGTAAGCGTAAAAAAATGTGTTTATTTACGACATTACATTAGAAACCTCTAAAATTATCAGTTTTTCTCTACTTTACTATGCATGTATTTTACATATAAACCTTCCTATTGAATTACTCTATCTATTAAAAAAAAACCGCATCAAAATCCGTTACGTAATTTTAAAGATCGAAGCATATATAGGGACAGACAGACAGGGAAGCGACTTTGTTTTATACTATGTAGTATTATTACGACAGTTGGTCCTTGACGAAGCTCATGCAGATGACAGACGCCTTGGGGCATTCAGTCGGGACGGGGGACCGTGCGTCAACGCCTTGAGCTGTCATCTTGACATAACCACGCCTTATCGTAGATACACGTGCTAGGGAACTAAGCAACTTCTTGGAATATAAGATAAATAGGAATACCACAATTCTTCGTTGAGGATTAACAAGTAACGTCTAACTTACGTTTTGATAGGGATCACCATTACCGAAATAGTAACACTTAAATAATCACTCTGAATGTTTAAAGTAATCAAACATCTATGCAAAAAGATGTTTAGCAAGTTCAAAAAATATGGATGTCACGTGATTGAATGTTAAGGGTTCGGTCTTTTAATGTCTTCTATTTGCATTGATGTCAGCTATCGATTTATATAGGTTTCAAGCGTGGCCGCAATTTTGAAAAACAAAAAAAAAAACATTTTGGACAGGTTCGGTATGCCACGGATCTTCAAAGCCCTTTCAACGCAGGGGGTTCATGTTCTGACTCCATGGTAACAGGATGCGCGTGAATGCCATGCTTTGTATGGGTGTGTCCCGCCCGAACGAAGTGGTTTCGATGCACTGCAATTTTTCTCACTAGATTCGATCTAGATAAACACTATGGTAAGCTATATTCCCAAAAACAACATCCTAACTTCAAAAAAGAATGTGAAAATATTTGTGTACCATTTAAGGTCTGTACACATCCACGGTAGTGCGCAGAAAATGCACTTACTCGCATATTTTGGGTAGAATACCGACGGTACGATGTGGGGAAAGCTCACGTACCCTACGCTATGCATGCAAAATAGATACCGGTAGACGAAAAGTGCACTTTCGTAGGTATATGACTAGCGTTACCAACGTTATTCCACTATTTTCGCTAAACGTGAGTGTGAATTCCGTATAAACATATAATAATGACTTTATGTGACAGGTGTTATGTAGGTTAATATGCTACTAAAGCGTAGAACCATGGGCTTTCAGAGGGGCAATTTTCGTAATTTTAAGAACGTTCACAGTCTCATCTCAGTCTCAATCTGTCAAAAATACTTCTAAAATCCCTACATTTTTAACTAGGTTTTAACACTGATTGTCGCTGAGATGAGATTGCAACTACATTTTGTACCTTTTTAATTACCGGAATTGGCCTTCAGATTAATACACGAGACCCTAATGAGTTTCTAAACTACGAACTTAAACGAATGACAAATAGGGAAATAAAATGTGTTTCGAGAGTTAAATTAGTTCTCAGCGCTAAACGTCGTCATTACGATTTTGAGGGAAAAATTGTAGCCCGTAGCGTGTACATCGTACCGCGTAGCTGCGTAGCAATAAACGTGAACACTTTCTTCGTGGAAATGGCGCCAAATAGATGTGAGAACTACGACATCCGTCAGTCAGGATGACACCTTAAAATTCTCCGTTTGTTCAATTTTAATATATTTATTTTGAAAAATTCATTTTGTTTCAAAAATTCGCAAAGAATGTGCGCATTATGGAAATAGTGATGGAGCTATGGAGAAATGTCTTGACGATGCGTGAGCGTACGTGATACATCGCCGCCCGTTCGATGTCCACCGCGCACAGGATGGATGGAAACCAGCACATGAAGTAATTTTTTGCTCCGTTGGTGTAATTGCTGAATGGCGTTCCAGTGCGAGGATAAATAAATAAATACAAGTTCTTAAAAACCTGAAAATATTACATTTACTCTTTTATTAGTGTCTAATTTCGTTGTAAAACTTTTCAATTAACTTAGCCAAAGGCTTTCGCGGACATTCATCCATCTACGTAGATTGAAATGAATGATTAAATTAAAATCTCTTTCGAAACCTTTTGTTAATCTTTCTTTGTGGAGACAAGAACAATGTGAGATACGATCTTGACAACTTGGAGATAATGAAGTAAACGAATTTTTAGATGTGCCTTTATTATTTAAAGAGTCGTGGTATTAAGGGAAGCATCCTAATTAATACTGTGTTTCGTGTTTGTATGCATATTATGTAGTGGTTCTCATTTGTCGTGTAAAACTTGATATGTAATAAAGGGACACTCGTGGCTAAATATTATAATAACACCCGCTCAGGTGATCGAAAGTTAAGCTAGGTTTGCCACGGTCGGTTCGTGGATGGGTGACCCTCCATTACATATTAAGACCTTTCCGTATCTCGATAAGCACGTTAAATCTGACTGTCATTCGTAGATCTTTGACAGTGGTTACGGGTAGTCAGAAGCCCAAAATTCTGACAACCAGTCTTACCAAAGGGTGTCGTATTACCATTTAACTGGGTAGTGCAAGTCAGATAGGCAGTTGCCTCATGTAAAATGCTGGTATTTAGCTGCATCCGTTTAGACTGGAAGCCGACCCCAATATACAGCATACCGCTTTAATTTAACACACGTATATGGTTTCGCGTTTTCTATTTATGATCATATTTTAATTTCATTACATTATTTTATATTTACAATTTTCTAATATAGCATCATGGAGCAAACTGTACTTAAAGAACTGTACCACAGGGATTATTTGTTAGGATCACGGATTATAACACCGCATCAATGAAATTAAAACGAATAACGTGCAAAGAGTAAGCGAATTGAAGGAAACAGGGAGAGAGCTATTTTGGCGAGCGGAGCATTTGGTAGTTTTCATATTATTAATTATTTTATGATAAATTAATGTATGCATTGTAGCGATACGTTATAGTTACGAAAAGACTAGGCAGATCAATTGATTTTACTCGGAGCATCCTAATTCAAACAATATTTTCTCTTATCTTGTACATACATTGTGTAGCGTTACTCATTTGTCGTGTCAAACTTAATATGTAATAATGTTCGCGGTTGTTAGATACTTTATATTGCGGGGCGGTGTGAGGAACACTTTATTAAATTTTCAATTACGTTGTTAAGTTACGTGGGATAAAGAAAAGCCTTTGTTGTTAGATGTGGTACGTGTTGGGAATATTGTATTCATGAAGGGTTTATACGGATCCAACCAGGCTTGACCGAGCGTACGACAGATATTGAACAGAGAGTAAAGAGAGCCTTTGGGGCGTATGGAGTCTTTTATGCAAACAATTTTTAATAATAATAATAATTTATTTATTAATTTGACACTGGTCCAATGGTTAGTAATAAAAAAATAATCAAAATAAAATAACCAAAAATAAAAACAGTTTCTATTCACCCTGCCGCAAGAGCACCCGGACAGCGTGTCTAAATATTGGTGCATCGTGTTTTTCAGCTAGGGTTTTCAGAATGCTGTTGGTGCTAGCCCTCATTCTGCTTATTAAGGATGCGGTCTTTTTCCTCCGGATGGCAAAGAAGTCGTCGGTTTGCTCTAAAGAAAACATGCCAGACGCGCTGCAGAAGTTTTAAGTTGATACGACATCTCTCTGAGATCACATTAATCTAGAACCTAGTATTATTGGTTCGGCTATATTAGCGTTTTCATTTTAAGGTCCTACGCGAACAAACATACCAAAAACGTTTGTTTTGATTTTTCTCGTTTTATTTTTACTAAGGAAGTAATTACTTAACTTCTTGTTCAGTAATAGTATTGTGTGTCATAGCACTTTATAAATCGGATAATAATATGTAAAAGTATATAAAAATGAGGGGAAATAATCAAAGTGCATCAAAAAATTCGTCCGCATCGCTGCCCAAAAGGCTGGCAGAATTGCCACGTTGTATGACAACGCTGATTCTTTGGCCTTATCTTCCCTTCTCTGTCATGCATTTGTTTCATGCAAACGAAGTATTTATTTACTTCGTGAAGTTACTAAATTCTAATATTGGTTTACCAAGACTACAAGTTGTAACTTAAATAACGCACAACCTCATAAGGGGTCATTGTACTCATCATTATGAACAACTTTTAGCATAGCACAAAAACAGAAATCGGGGAAAAAATCAGCTGTTCCCTACATTTTGACGAGTTAGGCGAATATAAATGTAGGGAACAGCTGTTTTTTTTTGCGATTTCTGTTTTGGTCCCATAGTAAAAGTTGTTCATAATGATGAGTACGATGACCCTTTAAGAGGTTGTGCGTTAATTCTGGGACATTTTGTATACGTTTTTCTCCTCGTTACGACTACGCTGAGTTATTGGAACCCAGTATTCAAGTTTGGATGTGGCGTTAGTAATTACAGTCTATTCATCGCGGCTCAGCGACGTGACATATATCCCTCACATGGTTCCGTCTATGCGTTTGTGAAAGTAAGATAACATATTATTACTACATGTATTCCGTACTTGAACTTATGACTTTAATTGGATAATAATATCTTGTATAACAAGCTTTACAAGACGTATCCTCCTAATATTACGATTGGACAAAGAAGTGTGTCTTGGTTTTGTCCTTCTTTTAGTACAATGGGGCAACGGATCCACATGTGTTTGTCCATAGTGTTTATGGGTCGAAGCAGTGGTCTCGATCGTCGTAGAGTGAGATCGGTAGATCGGTAGGTATTTGACAAAAAAATACAATATTACACTTACTACTACTACTAATTATTACAGACTAATTTATAAAAATCATACTTAAGTATGATTGTTATAAATTATGTGAGCCCATATCGGTAGAAATACCGAAAAATCGGTAGGTTCGAAACCACTGGGTCGAAGAGTGACATAAGAATAGAATAGAATAGAATAGAATACTCTTTATTATGTAAGCCATATAAATTACAGACATAAATATAGAAATTTTACAAAGGGTGACACAATGGGCGGTCTTATCGCTAAGAGCGATCTTTTAAAGACAACCTTTGGATGTATTCATAAGCTACTTCATCATCATTTTCTTGCATTTATGCCAATTTATTTGGGTCGGCGCAACATTCCATACTTCTCTATTAGTCGTAATCTCAGTAGGCAACCCCTTTCTAGCCATTTCATCTTTCACATAGTCCATCCATCATCGTTTCTTTGGTCTTCCCCTACTCTTAAAGCCCACCACATTCATACTCTAAACTCTTCACAAAATCGTGACTCCTGTAACACAGGTGTTACCTGGCGCAGGAGTCAGGGCTTCACTTTTTTTGTACACATTTTTTATGCCAATGACATATTTATCTATTTATCTTACACCTCTGTATCATATGGCCCATATAGGCATGTCATGGTACCATAACAACCAATTTCCATATAACTTTTCAGCCACCAGTACCCCGTTGAACTAGGCTACTTGTTATTCCAAATAAATGCACGGTTCCTGTGGGAATCTTCATCAGCGTGTAGTTACTGTACTTGTATTAAAAACTTACCAGCAAATATTTGAAACTGATGGTACGACTCTCCCGTCTCCCAACTAGGTAAGCGTGCCCTTCTGCGCTAACCAGATGCAACGGAATATCAATATTTCACATGCAGCGACCGGCATCTCGCCTCTAAAAGCCAATTACTGTGCAATATTGATATTTTATGGTCAGAACAGACTTCATTCGAGAATGATGGCTCATCCATGCAATGGCGGTGACAAGGGCAGCTCAACTTTGCGGATCAATCACCAACCACTCTTGCTCACTCACACCAAGCTCTTTGTAATTAGTTGGTATACGACCTCATTACTACTTTATCAACCTACGGTTGAACGTCATAGAACGACAAGGTCTGTTTGTATCTGTGAATTTTCAATTTACTGGCAATTGTTGACAAAAGTAGTACAGACGCCAGCACATCAAGCTACCTGACACTGTCAAATTTTCCCAATCAACTTTCAGTCTTATGTTTTAGCGATAAAGTTGAAAATCTACGTGGGTGGATCAAATATAAACCGGACTTAAGGAAAAAAAAATACGGACGTATTATTATACTCGTAAAAAAAAAGGAACATATTTTATTTTTCTACATAATCTCCCCTTCTATTAACATATTTTTCCCAGCACAGGGGATGTTTCTTGATGCCAGTATCGACGAATGTAGTCGGTCGTGCCTTTAGCCAATTGCACACAAATGATTCCACTATCTGGTCAGTGTGAAAACGGCGTCCTCGACTTGAATTTTTTTTTGTGCCATTCCTACACTTGAGTTCTTGAAAGCGTATTCTTATCGAACTATAGAGTCAATGGATGCAAAATTTCGGAAGGTTTTATGCCCTCCCGTGTTAAAAAAATATGATAAGTCGTTGCTCAACAGACTTATATACCTCCTGCACATACATGATGCTACTGGCGCGCAATAAACTAAAGTGAGCCGGAGCAGTATACCCCCCTCCCCTAGATGATCCCCCCTAACACATACAACAGCAACAAGCGCGTCACTTCACTCAGCGACCAGTAATAAAAAAAGTCCTGTTTATATTTGATTCACCTAATATTAAAGAAATTAGACAGATTGTAGTAGCTTGATGTGCTGGCGCCTGTACATCAATTACTCGGTCGACTAAAAAACCTATGTCCTTCCCCAGGATGCCATCTATATCCTTGGTAAATTTTATCGGAGTCTGTTCAGTGGTTTAGACGTGAAAAGGTAACATACAGAGTTACTCTCGAACTTATAATGTTGGTTTACTCATCATCTGCCTAGCCTTTTCCCAACTATGTTGGGGTCGGCTAGACAGATGATGAGTAAACCTATACTATTCACACCAAAATATAAATCTCTATAGTATAAACAATAATAAATAACAGAAAAAAAAAACACACTATTAACAACTGCAGTTAACAGACGTGTCAGTCTAACCTTCAATAGGTACAACAATTCAGGGGTATACAATCAAAGTTGGTAAAGTCCACAAAATTCTAAAAGTGAGGTTTAAATTGCAACACATTTGTTTTCGTATCTATATTTACCCCGTAGAATCATTTTATACAAATTCTAGTAATCTCGACTGTTATTTCAAATTGAAAATTGACTTTATAAACAAACCTAGCAAAGTCCAAGTGAGTTGAGTTTCAATTTGCGTAAAGATAATCGTTTTTATCGTTTACTGAACATTTTGGCACTGTGGACTTTACCAACTTTGATTGTATACCCCTTATATACTTCATAGTGACAAAATTGAAATATAATAAATCCGAAGATATTAATTGTCAGCAGGTTTATATGGATCGGGGGATAACTGCCAGTCGATTCTGTAAAAATCTCACAGTGAAAACTTGCGTGGAGTGAGCTGTCAGTGTCAACCCACTTATACTAGGGATTGACCAAGCAAAAATTAACAATCATAATCGAGACTTTAATAATAATTTTTATGCTAATTCATTTTATATAATTTTAAAACTAGTATTTTAGTTGTCAAAACATCACTATTTTGTGGGGTTTTAAAATAAAATAGCAGAACAAACTTAGTGAGATACCAATTTTGTTTTTTCTTCTTTTTTTACCCACAAAATACTAATGTTTTGACAATTAAAATACTAGCTTTGAAATTATATAAAATGATCAACAGAATTAGCATAAAAAATATTATTGAAATCTCGATTATGATTGTAAATGTATTCTTGGTCAATCCCTAGTATCAGGTGGGACGACACTGACAGCTCACTCCACGCTCACTTCACTGAAGTTTTCACGGAGAGATGGTTACAGAATCGCAGGGCTGTACAACTTTCGGTACTATTTATTCTGATACAGTAAAATCAGCCTATAATATTCCCACTGCTGGGACAAAGGCCTCCCATCTTCGAGAGGGGGTGGGCACGCGGGCCCAGTGCGGGTTGGTAGATGTCACATGCCTTCGATTTTTTGTTTCTAGGACATGCCGGATTCCACAAAATATTTTCCGTCACCGTTTTGAGAGCAGTGGTGATGAAATTATTTAGACGAAGTCAAGTGCCTGTCTGGGTTCGAATCCGCTTACACTCATAAGTCGGGGCCGTTACCACTGCCACCACTGCTCACTATGCTGCTAAATTTTGATACAATTCAATCAATCAATCAATCCGCTTACACTTATAAGTCGGGGCCGTTACCACTGCCACCACTGCTCACTATGCTGCTATATTCTGATACAATTCAATCAATCAATCAATCCGCTTACACTCATAAGTCGGGGCCGTTACCACTGCCACCACTGCTCACTATGCTGCTATATTCTGATACAATTCAATCAATCAATCAATCCGCTTACACTCATAAGTCGGGGCCGTTACCACTGCCACCACTGCTCACTATGCTGCTATATTCTGATACAATTCAATCAATCAATCAATCCGCTTACACTCATAAGTCGGGGCCGTTACCACTGCCACCACTGCTCACTATGCTGCTATATTCTGATACAATTCAATCAATCAATCAATCCGCTTACACTCATAAGTCGGGGCCGTTACCACTGCCACCACTGCTCACTATGCTGCTATATTCTGATACAATTCAATCAATCAATCAATCAACTCAGCCTATCGCAGTCCACTGCTGGACATAGGCCTCTCCCAGACTGCGCCACAACACCCTGTCCTCCGCCTTCCGCATCCAGTCTACCCCAGCTACCTTCCAGACGAGTCCTGGAGTGGAGACCGCGTATCGGCAAGCGTGGTGTGGGACGCCCCCCAGCTAGATGGACGGACGACCTAAAGAAGGATACAATTACTTACAAATAAATGTACAAAATGTATTGTGTAGGCATCGTAGCGGTATCGCTATGTCAAAAGTTGTCTATAGTATTATGTCCTTTGAGAAAAGCTAAACGTATTTGTGATTTATTAACAGCAAGAAAAATATTTAACATTTGAATTCTTTTCTCTTGATAAAACTCAGAAATCATGGACGTTGTTTCAAAATGTCCCATTACCATACTTACCTATTACTTTAGGGTTGAAACACTAGGGCCATGGGGTCCGAGTGCCCAATTAGTAGTTCGAGTCTTCGCCAAGCGGTTGGTCAACTCTTCACGTGACCAGAGTGCTGGCCTATTTTGGCCAAAGAATCAGCATTGCCATACAACGTGACAGCCTTTTGGGCATGTTTCCTATTGACAGCGACGCGGACAAATTTTTTGATGCCCTTTGATTATTTTCCCTCCTTTTTATATACTTGTACATATTATTATTATTTTAAGACTGTTAACATACTAAACTAATGAGCAAATAAGGATCACAGCTAGTTGAACCATGAGAAGAAGACGTGAGCTTATGTAAGTATGTATTTATGTGTAATATGCGAATGAACTAGAATCCTCAAGTGTCATAAATAGTCAGGTTGACTATTTATGACACTTGAGGTTTCAAGTTCAGTTTCTCATAAGTTTTGGGTTAAACTATGCTACGAGGAGAACTGACAGGCGTTTAAAGCTGTATTTAGTCTCTCACATGTTTTACCTGTTTTATTTAATTAACATTATTAGCTGTGCCCGCGACTTCATTTTTTTAATAATATAATAATATAATATAATAATATTTATTCATAAGTTCACATAAGTTCACATAAGTATAAATTAGATAGAAGTTACATCATTACAAAGTTACATATTAATATAAGGAAAATATTAACTATGCCTAAAATAAATCTAGTTTATCACTTATATATTATATTGGTTAAAGGCCTACTGAATTGAATAGCGACCTGCCTGATGTAGGTTTATTCAAACCTGTGTTTCAGGCCATCACTTGACAACGCTGAGTGCTTTTAGTGGACTATTATGTTACTGAAAATAGAGCTAGCATACATTATAATATGATACATAATAATTTCATTTTTAAATAAAAATTGACTTAACATTAATAAAATTATTGCATTACTTCTAGCAATTTTTCAGTGTCTGAGTAATTAAATGTCGCTAAGTATTCACTCAACATTTCACTACACTTTTTAAAATTTACACTATATATACTTAGAGACTTATTGATTTTATTATATAAGAAGGGACCTAAAAATACATAAAATTTATTTATGAAAGCATGTCTGGTCTGAGGCTTTGTGCAAACTAAGTCTTTTCTTCTCTTATCTATAGGTATTGGGATAAAAGGAAGTTTCCTATGCTGGTGCAGTACAATGTTCAATATAAATAGTTGCCGCACGGTTAACACCTTACATGCCGTGTAAAGCTCGTGTGTGGGAAATCTATATGGGCGAAAGGTGGCTACCTTAAGGATAGCTCTCTGCGCACGTTCTAATGGCAGAAGGATTGATTTAGCAGCCCCACCCCATGAAGTTATACAATAAGTGAGAATGGATTGACACAAAGCTAAATAGACCTGTTTAATTAATTTGTAGTCCGATATATATCGTAAATTCTTAAAAATGTATATCAATTTACGCATTTGAGTGCATAACAAATCAATGTGTTTACGGAAATTCAGATTTGTGTCAATCGTTACACCTAGATATTTCATATGATCGGTTTTTGCTAAAGTAGGACAATTACATGCATTGTCAGCATACGTGCCACACTTATGCGCAAAAATGTTTATGTTAGTAGTTGGAAGGTTAGTATTTTTCATAGTAAATAAAATGTGTTTAGTTTTCTCTGCATTTAGTGTTAGGAGATTTTCATATAGCCAATTAGACACTATATTAAAACCGTTCTGGGCTTGTTTATACACCTCTTCTCGAGATTTGTCTGAAAACAACAGAGCTGTGTCATCTGCATAAGACATTATGACACCATTTTGGAGTGTTAAGCTGCACAGGTCATTTATATATACTAGGAATAAAGTAGGGCCCAAAATACTACCTTGTGGTATTCCGTAATTACTATTTGGAAGCTCAGAACTGACGTACTGACCAATTTTGACACATTGTACGCGGTCACTAAGATAATCAGAAAGTAGTGAAAGCGTTGTTCCTCTTATTCCGAGTATTTCAAGCTTGTCTAATAATAAAGGACCGGAAATTGTGTCAAAGGCCTTGGCGAGGTCTAGGAAGATCCCAATGGAGTGCAAGCCCTTATCCAAATTAGTTGTTATGTAATCCGTCATTTGATGTACTGCCTGATTAGTTGATTTTTTGGGCCTAAAGCCAAATTGCCTATCTGAAAGCAATTTATTATCTTCTAGGTATTTAATTAATCTAATATTAATGATTTTCTCTAGGATTTTGGAGAGCCCTGTTAAAACTGAAATAGGTCTGTAGTTGTTAACACATTTTTTGTCACCAGATTTATATACAGGGGTAACCACTGCTTTTTTAAGCGACTTAGGGAATATACCATTAGTTAAGCATAACTGAAAAATATGAGTTAGTGGCGGAGCAAGTAGGTATTTGAAATGTTTAAGTATGTTGTTGGATATGTCGTCCCACCCAACCGCGCAAACGTCCTTTAATCCAGAAATAATTGTTAGTACTTCATCGACGTCCGTATCTAGTAAGACAAATGATTTGAGTGTGGGGAAAGTTTTAGGTTCGCTTTGAGGGAAAGAACTTCTAGATTGTATGGTCTTTTCTGATAAAGTTTTCCCTACGTTAGAAAAATAGAAATTAACTTTATTTGTTGATTCGATTGGGTTGTTTTCAATTGTCAATAAGTCTAGTGGAGGTTCAGGTTGTTTTGTTCGAAATGTATTTGTTTTTATAAACTTCCAAATTAGTTTACTATTTTTGCCTGCTTTCTTCAGTTCTTTTCTATCAAATTCATTTTTAATTTTTCTCAAAAGGTTGTTGCAGAAGTTTCTATATCTTTTATACGTAATGGAAAGAATTTCATTTTCAGGCTCAAGTTTGGACTTTATGTGAAGTTTGTCTCTATGCCTAATACATCGAACAAGTCCGGGTGTAATCCAAGGTTTAATGCACTTATACTTCCTTGGCGTTATTTTAGCAACTGTATGTTTTATTATTGCAGAGTGAAGTGAGTTTATAAAATAATTAATAGAAATATTTGCATCGGTAGAATTATAAACTGGGTCAAAATTAATATTACGTATGTCTTTTTCGAGGTGTGTCATGTTGATTTTAGTATAGCTACGTAAACAATTTTTTCTGGGTAAAGAAACTTGCAATGTTAGTAAAACTGCTTGGTGATCAGTAAGCGAAGAGTTAGTAACAAATGTTTTGGTTGGGTTATTTGTTTTTATAATGAAATGATCTAAGCATGAACCGCTTTGATGCGTGGGGTAGTAATGAGCTGGCAAGAGTCCGTGGAATGAGCATATATTAAGATAGTTATGTGCATGTATATCCATTTTCCCGGAAGCAATGTTGATATTGATGTCACCCATTAGTATTATGTGTTTAAAAGTTGTAAGTCTTTGTAACTGAACGTTTAGTGAATCTAAGAAATTTGCGACATTTTGAGAAGGAGGCCTGTATATAGCCATAACTACCGTATCGGAATTAATTTTAATGAGTAAGCAATTACTATTTTGTAGCAAAGGTTCTTCTACAGTTGTACTTAAATTTTTGTTAACAAATACAACTATACCATCATTCTGGTTGATGTTTCTGTTGGTTTTATGCGAAACAAATCCGTCTAATGATGGTATATCAGCTGTTTGGTTTGACAACCAGCATTCTGTTAGAACAATAATGTCAAAACTTATACCAAGGTTCTGTAGCAATATTTCAAAACCATTTATATTTCGCTTTATGCTGCGAATATTTTGTGTCAGTAGGGTCAGCGGTTTCTCTCTCAAGGGAAAGAGGTGTTTACACTCATCAACATTACAATTTATAGCTTCAGACACAGAAAATTGATCTAGGTCACTAAGTAATTGATCAGTCATTATAAATAAACAACTAACAAATATAAAGAAACAAAAACTACTACTAGTGTGCTTAATAGATAGGTTAATAGGTAGCGCTCTTAGGCGCCTTCATAATCTATAGAATGGATATAGTTGTCCTCGGCATATTTTCGTGCTGGACAATTTACATCACCAGTTTTATGATCCATTTTTCTCTTAAAACGTTTGCACGTCGCACAGTTAGGTGGACTGGTTTTTGTGCTACATTCCTTAAAAGAGTGGCCAGTCTCTCCGCAGTGATTGCACGTCGGGCTAGTTTCACGGCAGAACTTGGCCGCGTGACCGAACTGCTGGCAGTTAAAGCACCGAGTAACGATAGTGAAATCTCGTACTGGGCATGACGTCCAATTGATGAATATTCGTCCTTGATTCACTAGAATCTTCCTAATGCTAGCTGGCACTTCAAGTATGTAGTTGCAATTAGGGAGGTCTTTTTTTCCAGATTTATGGCTCAATTTAATTTTTTCTTCAAACGACTCACGAGTTATCATCTTATCTGAGAGGTTTTGCTCGTAGATGCAGTCAAAAACCTCCTTATCCGTCAGGGCTACCGGGACTCCAATAACAGTGATTCTTGGTCGCCGTTTTGATGGTTCTTCAACCTGTAGGCCCGAAGAAGCGAGTTTTTCTGAGCTCCTGAGCTTTTGAATGTCCTCTTTGGAGTCGGTACTGATGAGAACACCTCCATTTTTTACTTTCTTAAGGCCACGAACATGTAGTTTTAGTTCCCCGGGTGAAATAATTTTCTGTACGAGAGACTTGGTATCGTCACTGGATTTGGTCTTGTCGCTGGGGTATATGGCAACTGAGCTTAAATTTGCTGGGCGCACAAAGTTATCCGAGCCTTTTTTTACCATATTAGCGTACGAAAAGGGTTCTGGAGGGTTTGAAATGCCTTCAACTACTTCTTTGAACTGTAGGAGAGAGTTCGCGATGTTCTGTTGTTGCTGTAAGTGCTGTATGGTACTATGGGCTTGAATGGTTTTTTGTTTTAAGGCTTGATATAAAACAGCCATCTGTGATGCGCCATTTGACACACTACGGCAAAGATTGGCGACACGAACCTTTTGTTCCGCGATCATTTTTCCATCAGCGACTAAACTGCATACTTCGCTTAGGATTTTTTCTATGGACCCCATCCATTTCTGTATCTCCGGCGTAGAAATAACTTCGGCTGGTAGCTCATTTTCCAAGGGAGCTGGTGGATTTGGGTCTGTAGGCTGGAAATCTTGAGTTGGTGTCGGCGGAGGACTTCGCGTTACTAGATGGCTACGGCCAAACGGGCTAGATCCTGTGTTAGACATATCTAACACAGAAACACTATATGTCTTTAAAAATACTTTAGCTCATTCTTACACAAAGTCAGTAACCTCGTAATAATCACTCGCGACAAACTTAAATCACTGACGACGCAAATGATTTTATTTGTAATTAATTAATAGTATCATAATAAGCTAAGCAAGATACGTCCGCGCTGTCAAGCGAGTGAGCGTGGAATTTTCATTTTTCATTTCATATTTTTCATTCGAGTACATATCGGAAAACAAATTGGATTTTAAGGGTTTATTTATTTTTGCGCGGAACCCTAATTATATTTCTAAAATACAAGCCTTAGTTACTCCTTGTAATATCAGCTATCTGCCAGTGAAAGACCAGTTAAAAGTTGTCCAGCCATTTCGGACATTAGCGGAACAAACAGACAGCCAGACGAAAATTTTATAAATTGTTTTTTGTTATAAGTACCGTATATACTTTCATATTATGCATTTAGTAAAAAGTTGTTATTTTGACATTACAAACAGACACTTAATTCAATTTAATTTATTTGTATAGATATACCTACATACTTACAATAACTCCTAGACGAACAAATTCTTTTGATGAGAGTAGAAAGAAATTAATTCATGAATGATCTTGTTTAAAAACCAAGATACATTATAAACTCGTATAACATAGAAACGTTAATACAAAATAAAAGATGCTGTGTTCTTAATACAAAAATCAACGTAGCGTATTTACACTCGCGAAGATTTCGCAAAAATAAAAGAACGCGATCGTTCACTTTATTTACACAAACGAGTGTAATTTAATTTAGTGTACGTAGTTTTACGTGAGTGAGAGTACAAAATGAATGCTCAGGTAAATTATGATGACGTTTATGATGATCTTTAATATAGCCAAGATATTGTGCAGTATAGTTGAAAACTGAGGTTGGTTGGTCGCGCCGAGTAATCATGCTCCATTCAGCCTGGGGGATTTCACTAGCGTTCTTATAACACTGTACGATCGCCAACAAAAGTGGCTACTGAAAATTTGACGTTTACCAACATGTTGGTAATGAAATTACACAAGTTTGTTTGCAATAGTTCCAACAACAACCAACATGTTGATGTTTGCTCAGTGTATAAGGTCACCGTCTTGGTCGAACGAAATAAAAGATGCATGCGAGCTTAGAAGCTTTTATTCTCGGGCAGAAGATTTTCTTGGCTGAAATAGACACATTATATCGAGAATGCAGAACGCGAAACGTGACACGTAGACATTGCGACAGTAACTTTAGGTACTCTTCCCTCCTTTTAGATATTGTTTCCTCTGATTATTCAACTATTTTGGAACGGCAAACGGTTCTGTTTTGTAATAAAAATACTCTGAATACCAATCTATTATGCCATTTGCGTCTACGGCAAAATAACATTAATCATAGTTGACAGAACATAATAACATAACGATAATTTATTATCGTAACCTATAACTTTTTCCCTCTTTGTGGTCGAAGTTCTTTCGTAGTCCATACTTGCTTATTTATTTATACAAAACTTTTTTTCCGTTTTTCTTCTGACTGTAGCAAAAGATGCATTGTTATGGAGTGGCTGCGACTGAGACGGTTTCGACGTATATAAGACAGCCATAAAATGAAGGAAATTCGACGTCGTCATTGCTTGCCATAAAAAAACTGCAGAATAGAATATAAAAAAAAGGTAACGGCGGAGTTTCATGTCCATTCTTTTCGTTACGAAACTACCTTTTGGAAGGGCGACTAGATTCTATGTTTTGTAAATTTTGACGTTCAAAAGTGCCTTTAATGCGCCCTTTCGAAATAAATGATTTGACTTGGACTTTGAAAAAAAAAATCTATTAAAGAAATTTGACAGATTGTAGTAGCTTGATGTGCTGACGCAGACGTCAGCACATCAAGCTACTGCAATCTGTTGGTGTGATTTTCAACTTTATCACTAAAGCATTAGGTTCAAAATTGATTGAGAAAATTAGACAGATTCGGGTAGCTTGATGTGCTGGCGCCTGTACAAGATGAGGTTAACTTCATAAAACAATTAATTAGAAAACAATGTTCAGACATTATCCTAAAAACGTCATCAGGATTCGAGATTTCTTCGAAATCAATTTTTAATTGATATGAAGTCATTAATATTAATCTGTGTGATTTCAAAACGTCTTTATATACGTAATTGAGGTATCACGTCTTAATTAATTTCTATGTCAGAAAAATATTCACAAATTTCTATCTTTGAATAAGGCGCGTTCACGCCACGGTCATTCGTCTGTAAGAGCGAGTTTGTGAGTGGTTGTCAAAATCTGTTGCGAGCCAATTTTTCTTTTATACTACTTATAGTGATTTGAAAGAACAGAGGGTCTTGTACGAACGCGCGACGTAAACGCGTGAACGTAACGTGAACTCGAATGTTTTTTTAATCAAAAATACCTACAAGTTTGGTGATATTTGAATTAAGAATTTGAGATCATTTTCGGGTTGTGGAAGACAAAACTGAATGTCAAACTTAGCAAAGGTGAAATTCCACTGCAATCAAAAAATGATTAGGACCTTTTGTTACAAATGGTCACACAAAAATCGACTTTGAATACATTGCACTAAAGTAGATAGGTAACTGATTAAGTAGCGTTGGAATGTAAATTATCTGAGACTAGCAACGCCTCACGGATTCACCCGCACAAGTTTCGATCCCGTGAGAATATCGGGATAAAAAGTATTCTATGTGTTAATCCAGTAAATGGTTTATCTATGTGCCAATTTTCATCCAAATCTGTTTGACGGCTTCTACGTGATTGAGTAACAAACATCCAAACATCTTCACAAACTTTCACATCACTATCACTACATAGTATAAAACAAAGTCACTTCCCTGTCTGTCTGTCCCTATACAGGGCTATTATGAAACCCTTAGCTATTTTAACAGAACCTCATCTAAAATAAACATATTATTTGCTCATTTTATTTTTATTGGTTAATGATTAACGAAAAAGCAATAAATACTTCTCAAAGTTATCCAACAAAATAGCGAACTTTATTGTCAACGCTCGTCACTTCGCAATGGTACCTACAGCGGTCACTGACCGAGCGCCCAGCAGGCGATCGTACTTTTGCCGTAAGCCGAGCAATTATGTTACGTACGTGATTGTCATAAGGTGCAATTTTTCCTTCATACTTTTACGGGCTTAGGACCGTCAAAATACGAAATTATTTTTCGCTGTATTCAGGCGTATTTAAAAAATTGTAATCACCTTATGTACAATAATTAATAATGAATAAAAATCAAAATAAAACGAAAATAAAAAAGTCAATTAAACATACTGCAATAATTGCTCGAAGTGGAGTCCGTTTCTCTCTAGACACAATCTTGCACGTTTAATTTGGTTTGAGCGCAGTCTATCGAGCACTACACTGTTACTTTTAACTGTGTCAAATGCATTAATAATTTTCAGTTTTAGTTGCTCTACACTATGCACTTCATCGCGATACACAAGACGTTTAATCTCACCCCACAAATAAAAATCACAGGGCGTGAGGTCCGGTGACCTAGGAGGCCAAGCTACGGGTCCGCCGCGGCCTATCCACCTTTCTCCATATTCACTGTCGAAGTACTCTCGCACAACGCGGGTGTAATGCGGAGGTGCACCGTCTTGTTGGTAGAAAAAATTACGTAAATACAGGAGAGGCACGTCTTCTAAAAACTCAGATATTACGCCCCGCAACATATCAAGGTAGGTGCCTCCAGTCAGGTGTCCTTCAATAAAATAAGGTCCAATAATGGTTCTACCAATTATGCCCGCCCACACATTAGCACTAAATCGTACTTGATGGTGGTGTTCGCGAATCACATGTGGGTTTCGGAATGACCACCAGTGCTCGTTGTGTTGGTTGTACAGTTCAATCCTAGTGAAAAGCGCTTCATCAGTCCACAAAATGTTGACGTTTTGATTTTGTAACAACCATTCACAGAAATTACGGCGTTGTTGCGCATCGGCTTCATTTAATTGTTGAACCCTCTGATAGTGGTATGGATGTAGACTAGCCCTGTTCAGAGTCTTCCAAACTGTCGGCTGGCTCAAATTAAAAACACGTGCGGCATCGTTGGTACTTGCTCTCGGATTTCGCTCGAAGTAGTTAAAGATGACGTCTTCTTGTCCGATTGTGATTATGGGTGAACGACCAGAACCGCGGGCGTGTGTCGGCACTGTAAACTGACCATAATCTAGGAGATGTTGGTTTGCCGCAAGAATTGTGTTACGGTGAGGAACCGTTGGATTCGGAAGTCCTTGGGCACGTAACCGAGGGATACTTTCCGACTCGTAGCGCCTTCGAGCTGCATAGAGACTTTCACCACTTTCTATGTAGGCTCTCACCATTTCGTAATATTCCCGATGACTGTACATTTTCGAGTTTTTATAACGGGCGCGTGCCTGCGCGCGATTCCCTAATGGCGACGTACGCGCACGAAACACAACTGTTTATTGCGCAGTGCGCGGTTAAGATCGCCTGGCACCACCCCCGCCCTTATGCGCGCCCCTCGCTCCCCTCGCATTGTTTGCGAGGAGCGAGCCTTTTTTTTAGCCTTTTTACCGTTTCTGTGTAGTAGTGTGTGTAGGCAATTGCGCATTTACAACCCGTGCGTGCAGCCACCCTCCCGCTTCCCCGCTCCGTGGCCCGCGTTCTCCTTGAGCGTTTAGTAGGTAGCGTAAGGGAACGTAAGGTCATTCACTTTACTTTAGTATCCAATTTTCTTACAGTGATCGGGAAATTATTAGGACAAAATAAAAAAAAATAAAATGTTTTTTTTCTTCTGTGATGTGTTTTGTTATCGATTCTGATTCAGAGAAAAAAAAATAGCTAAGGGTTTCATAATAACCCTATATATGCTTAGATCTTTAAAACTAGGTAACGGATTTTGATGCGGTTTTTTTAATAGATAGAGTAATTCAAGAGGAAGGTTTATATGTATAATACATGCATAATATATTAGAGAAACACTGATAATTTTAGAGGTTTCTAATGTGATGTCGTAAATAAACACATTTTTTTGCGCTTACATTGTAAACGCTGGCTGAACCATTCAAGATAGATCAAAATAATGTACTACAGTATTGTACACCTTAAAATGTTCTACAAAAAAGTCCGCGATGGTGTATGTCTATCTCTTAGGGATAACCCACAATAACCATTTTTTATCCTTAACTTTTTACGAGAAATAATGGCTTATTTAAGAAGCTATTTTAGGCAATACAGCATTAATCCTTATCCAATTAAGTAAAAAACATTGTGCATTTCATATAGATCATTATGGCCCTTTACAGCATGTAATTTAAATGAATATTTTCGAAGATATTACAGTTTTAAAATGGGGGCGTTACCGGCCGGGCAGTCGGCCGGTGGCGCTTGAAACTACCCAACGATTTTTCAACTTTATTACCAAAGCATAAGGTTCAAAGTTGATTGGGAAATTTTGACAGTTTCGGGTAGCTTGATGTGTTGGCGTCTGTACTACAGTATTGTACACCTTAAAAAGGTCTACAAAAAAATCCACAATGGTATATGTCTATCTCTTAGGGGTAACCCTCAATTACGATTTTTTAAATTATCAGTGTTTCTCTACTATATTATGCATGTATTATAATACATATAAACCTTCCTCTTGAATCACTCCTTATCTATAAAAAAAAAACCGCATCAAAATCCGTAGCGTAGTTTTCAAGATCTAAGCATACATAGAGACAGACAGACAGCGGGAAGCGACTTTGTTTTATACTATGTAGTGATCAGCATTGCACCCGTGCGAAGCCGGGGCGGGTCGCTAGTTTATAATATTAGTAGGATTACAAGGTTCGTGCTAAGCCCCTTAGTGCTCGCTGACACATTTTTATCAAACAATTTTTGTACTCTCAAAGAGCATTGTAACTCTCGGTTCTCGGTACGTACGTGCGAATCCGCACTTTAAGTGCATCACAAGGCTTCTACGAATCTATTCCTAATATACTGTGTGGCAGGGACATCAACACGCAACGTCTTACCATGCATTCAGTGGCTTACTGACGTTTCGGACACAATATATTCGGACACTTGCTTGCTTCTTGCTCTGTCTCATTAAAGTATGTCGTTTCGGAAACCGTGTCCGAATATATTGTGTGCGAAACGTCAGTAAGCCCATTCAGTACGTGATTCTGCTCGTGTTTCCCTGCGTTGAAATTTTTCGTCGGTTATTAAAAATAAAATTAGCTATTTCATACATTTTGACAGCGTATGCTCTTTGCTATGATACAGCAGATTTTTTTTGATGATGAAAAATGTGCGTGAATGAGAAGTGATGAAAAATTTCTACGCTAGGGTATCTAAAATCATGTGCTGAATTCATGGTTACAGTTTGCGCGTCGACGTACCTGCCACCCTGTATATAAGAACTAGATTCGTAGAAACCTTGTGTAATCTTGTGGGGACCCGCATTCTGTAAAAATCTCACCGTGAAAACTTGCGTGTAATGAGCTGTCAGTGTCATCCCACTGATGCTAGGGATTGACTAAGCAAACATTTACAATCGTAATCGAGATTTTAATAATATTTTTTGATGCTAATTCTATTGATCATTTTATATAATTTCAAAACTAGTATTTTAGTTGTCAAAGCATTATTATGGGGGTTTAAAATAAAATATCAAAACAGAAACTTAGTCATAATATAATTTTTTTTTTTCTTTATTTTCCTATATTAAATTCCACAAAATACTAATGTTTTGACCATTAAAATACTAGCTATGAAATTATATAAAATGATCAATAGAATTATCATAAAAAATATGATTAAAATCTCGATTATGATTGTATATACAACGTTTAACGTTAAATGCGCAAAACCTCAGACACCCCAACTGATTTTTAATTCAATTGACCTATTTCAGATAGAAAATAAGTCATTAAAAAAATTGTAAAGGTTTTATGTGCTGTTTTAGTTTTACTGGCCATTCTGATCGTTTCTTGCGTCTGCGACGACACTTTATCGAGGGAGGAGTCGTCACCGGGCCGCCGCACCGCGCTGACATTGGGTTGCTTGACCTATTAATAAATAGACACGGCAACGTTTTTGATGAAGATTTTTTGAAAAGCGGTTCAATTAATTCTGCTCGTTATTCTGATCAAACTATTTTCAGCTTTTGCGCATTTAACGTTACACGTTGTATATAATGAATGCTTGATCAATCCCTAGTATCAGGTGGGATGACACTGACAGCTCACTCCACGCTCACTTCACCTAAATTTTCACGGTGAGATGGTTACAGAATCGCACTGTACATTAAAGGATGCTGGACTCCAACGAGTTTAACTTGCACAGAGAATATGGTATGAGTCTTATCTCGGAATAGTGCTATTCTAGAACCTAGAATAAAGAACACAGACCTCCGTCTTACGTCATTTGAAGCTTGCAGTACAATTCCGTGAAACACAGTTTGGAAAGTCCGTGTGGTGACCCTTTGACGTAAAAACGAAAACCTTATAAGATCACTTCGTTGTCCGTCTGTCTGTCCGTCTGTCAAGACCGCTTTTTCTCAGGAAAACTTGGAGTTATCAAGTTGAAATTAATATTAAATACTCATTCAAAAGGTACGGCCGTTTATATTCCGTTTATGCCGTTGACTTACAATCATGAAATCTGGCAAGAAGCAATGTCATGTAGCACAAGTAAAGGAAAAATTCGAAAACCGTAAAGTTGCAGTTACATACTTACAAATTTTTACGGAACCCTCGCCTCGGTGCGCGAGTCCGACTCGCAATTGACCGGTTTTTTTTTTTTTTCTTAAAAATACGACTTCGTTTTCTTTGTAACCTACTCTAATTAGCCTTTGTTTATTATTTTCTGACTATAGACTCAACATATCAGTTGAAAGCATTATCTATCCAGCTGTAAATATTAATATTCGTTTTCTTGAGTAGTGTTATAACAAACAGGGTCTTAGACAAGATGGTATGTTGGTTGTCTCAAACAGACGACAGTTGTTCATTCATAAAATATCATGAATTTCACGAATTTCGTCAATTTCTCTAGTTAATTGAGCCCTGACAAATAATAGACTACGTCGACTGTCGAGTTTATAGCACTGATTTATCGATAAATCTTGTGTAGATAATTGAATTGGGTATTCGCAGTATTAACACATTGAACGCCGTGGTGGTCACCGGTGAGCGACAGCAATTATTCATTAGTTAATTCTTTGGTTAGCAATAAGAAATAATTATTTAGAGTGGGGTTTTTGACTATTTTGAACCATACCTATGAGCCAATAAATTTAAAAATTTTAATTTAAATTTGACGAAATCGCGAATCGGCATCAGCCAGCACATATGGAAAGATTTCCACCACCATGATTTTCACCACGGCGTTCAACGTGTTAATATTAATGCAAAGCAAAACCAGCCGGTCGATTCTGTAAAAATCTCACCGTGAAATCATAAGTGAAGTGAGCTTGAAGTGAGCAATGTCAATAGTGTTAATCCCTAATGACAGCTCACTCCACGCTCACTTCACCCAAGTTTTCACGGTGAGATGGTTACAGAATCGAAATCTGATAACATAGGTCTCCCCTCCACTTCGACCGGTTCTCGACGGTTCTCAATGGTTCTTCGATCGGTCATCGGTCCTTATTGTGGCAGTGTGGGAAACCTTCCAACGCTACGTCTTCCGGTACGCGGACGCCACTCCAGAACCTTTCGGCCCCATCAGCCATTTGTTCTGCGAGCAAAGTGCCCTGCCCACTGCTATTTAAGTTCGGCAATTCTTCGGGATATGTCGGTTACCTCACATAGTTCTCCTGCGGATCTCTTAATTTCTGTTTTATTTTTTTTATTTTACTTTTGGTAGGGAAACTCCAAGTATAGCCCTCTCCATTGCCACTTGCCGCAGTGGTTAAGCGATTGACTGCTGCGCTGCGTGTCGCGGGTTCGATTCCCGCACGCAACAAATATTTGTATGACCTACAAGTAGTTGTTCCGGGTCCAGCTGTTTGTGTATGTGACTTTAAATGTTTGTAAACGGACCCACAATACGGGAGAAATTCCTAGTGTGGGGCAACGTTTTTTATATAAAAATAAATTAAAAAAAAAACACAAATTGTCGGCATGCAAGAGATGTTAAAAGTTAAGATAAAACAGATTGTCATAAAACAGGTTTGTCTTAAACAATGCCATGCAAATATACAATCATTTGTGGAATATTAATATTAATGTTAATATTAATATTTATGATGTCACTCCCAGTAGAATTATTTAAGAATGTCATGATAATATAAGAATATTAAAAATAATAACTTATAGCCGATTTTTCCAACGCCATAAATAATTTTACCGGAAGAATAATTTTGAATTTTTAACAGTTCTTGCATACAAAAACTGTTAGGCGTCAATTTTATACGACCAATAGATAAAAATTATCTGTCGATTGAAAAATCAGCCTTTAGTGAAACATAATGAAAATCTCTCTTCTAAAACCTCATTCAAATTATAATAATCTTTATCTTTTAGAAAATTAATAACTTTCTTTATTAAACGCTACACCACTTAACTGCTTCCAGCTTTTAGTTAGTTTATTAGTTTTTTTTTAATAAGAATCAATTATAATTATATTCTAGACTTACGATTTACGAAGTTCTCATGTTCAAGTTCGTGTAAATTGTGTTATTTTAGGTGTGATTTGACTAAACATATATAGGTTTTATGAAAAGATTTTCTTCACGTTTTCTCATGAAGCGTGTATTATCCAAATCTAGTTAATTTCGCCCCTGTTTCACGATTAAATCGATACTCTTTTGTAGATCCATAGGGGCTCGTCAAACGTATCGATTTCAGCCCCATCCGCTAACGAAATCAACACGGTCCTGTGAGGCACGTTGCCATGGCAACGGTCCGTTTAATTAATAAATTATAATAAAAGATAGATGATAACCCGGACGCGTTGAGGTCAGGTCCACACAGGTTTATCAGTGAGGTCCGATCCATCTGGTAATACGGTCATAGCGGCTCAGGTTGAAATGGGTTCCCATCACGATATCAAAAAGAAGACATTCCGTACGTATTCAGTACATTCAAATTATTTGAATTATCATTGAGTCTTTGCCAGAAATCAAAAAATAAAGAATGATTTTTATGATTTCGTCTAAAGCCTTTCTTAGTCTTATTTGAACTAAAAATAGCAAAAAGAACCTACACATATACGTGCAGTTACGAACTATAATTCACTGAAAATTCTCGCTGAAATGAGGATTTTTATCCGAAAATTCTTAATCCGACATTAGGATGAAAAATCACGCTCACTCATACTGTCCAATTAGCCGATTTCACTTGAAAAAACCTACATAACGAATGCTTGCTTATCAAATGGTATTGTTTAGCTCTCTGCTTGCGTTTGAGTCTTTTTAGAATACTAGAAAAAATGTAAAATATTATGGCATCAAAAAAACGAGTTGTTAGTCCAAGGCAGATTATTTTTTAGGTCAGGGATTGCCTTTTTCAGGTCAGTTGGGAGTATTCTAACTAACCATTAGTGATACCGTCTTGTGAAGTATTGGTTATATAATTTAAACACAACATAATACCTAACCTCGATACTGGGATTAACAGTATTACGGCAGACGTTGCGGGTCGTCAGAAGCTCGAAAGTCTAACAACCAGAACTTAGCAAGGGGTATTGTATTACCCAGTAATTGGATTGTGGGGATCAGATAGGCAGTCGCTTCATGTAAAATATTAGTATTCAGCTGCATCTGGTTAGACTGGAAGTAGACCCCATCATATGTAGTTGGGAAAACATTAGGTGGATGATGATGATCACAGGGATTAACAGAGTTTCAAAGTTGTTAAGAAAAAGCTAGTTTGTTACGATAAATAGTTCAAACCTAATAATATTTTTTAAAATCTTTTACTTATGTATCCGTTTCATAATAAATAAGCGATTAGATTTAAAATATATAAATATTAAAGCGTAATCATAAATCATATAGGAGACGCAAAACATGTCTCAATGATTTTCATAGAGAGGCTTATCATAAGCCGTCGATAAATCGCCAGCTGAAATTGGAAATTTCTAAGCCATTTTATGTTATTCACAAGGATTCCACGTTAGGGTTGGCAAAGAGATGTGATTGAGAAAGGAAAGAGAGCAAATTGGGGTAATTAAAAGGTCTGTGAGCAGACGTTGGTTGGGAAGGTAGATAAATTTATTTGGGGCATGATGTCGCCCACGTCCGCGGCTGCGAGTCGCCGCGCTGATAACGTCACTCACACTTGACGCTACCTCGGCTTACCACTCGTTTATACTAAGAATGAGATTAAGTATGAAGCTCTATAACTAAGTATGGCTCTTTCGTTTTTGAGGTACAGTAGATAAAGGAATTGAAGCGATCCTTCAGTGGAATTTCAGTCCGTATTTTTGCGGAGACACGTTCGCTGAGCTTACAATAACCTCAACGGTTTTGTTATCTCTATATTCTTAGCCTCTTCAGAGCTACTCTTCATGTGCTTATTTTGAGCATGATGAAGACAGTGCAATGATTTATTTAGATTTAAACTGATTAAGTAGGTACCTACTTAATCAGTTTAATGCTTTATTAATTAGCTGATCGATATCGATGTTCTGCGTTCAGCTAAAACGTTGGCTACGTTTTTTCGTTTAATATCAACAGCAAATGACACATTAAACGCAAAAGTCTAAGCGAGCTTTTTAGAATAAGTAATTTTAAAATAATTCTTTCATTGCATTTTTAAAATTTCAGATTTTGTATTACCAAGTATAAGTAAGCAAATAATAATGTACCTCCCAATATATTGCTCTATAAATAAACAAGCTTATCCGTGAAAAGCCATTTACATATTTACTGCGGCGAGGAATATTGAGTTACGATTATCACATCTCAATTTCATACGTCAGTAATTCTTGGATCGCTAAATCCGAATTATGCAAACGACGAGCGAGCTACACTGTCGCCGGACGAGACTGCGTTCTCCGGAATGAATAATGGCACGTTGAATTGGACACATAATTAATTAACCACAACATGTTTACCATACTCCTTGTCAAAGAGGCTGAATGGAACTGTTGCATTGTTACCTTTGCCAAGCTTTTTTTTTAAAGTTGGCATTCTCTCTTCGGTTCATTTCAAATTCATGCTATTAACAATTTTTATTGCTTTTCTCATCAGTGCCCTCATAATGGATAACTTTAAAACTATGCGTAGAGGAAATACGAAAGAAAAAGAGAAAATAAACACTTTTTATCTCGACCGGAGAGGCACCTCTGGAATATAATATGAAATATTACTTTTTCTTTGTTATTCAATCATGGATAACAGGGTCAATGACTCTGTCAAAATACGAAAAGTCGTAAATGATGGCACAAAATATAAAAGCACTTTGAAAATAAACAGGAAAAATAGTAGTTACGTAGATAGTAGCTTTTCTTATTCTGGAACAACTCTTTACTTGGGTCATAATTAAGTATTGAATAACATTAAAAAAATCGCTCTTTTGTCTTCGACCTAAATAAATATTATACAACACGGTAGGTACATACTTTGTAATCATAATTACTCTAATTATTCACCGTTGGATTTAAAATGACACAGTTGTGCGCTGGCCGTTTAATTAAACCTGAGCTTCAAGCAGTCTTTGAAGCTGTGATTTTAATAGAGAAAATACTTGAAATCATTTTACCTATATAACAATTTTAATCATAAGATGGTAGCTGTTGGTAAGGCTTACTTTGTAAACGATTCTTAACCTGCTGAACTGTTGCCTTCAGGGATTTAATTATTAAAAATCCTTTCTCGATATACTAAACTCTGAAACGTAAATATGGCTTTAGCTCAAGCGTCTGTGCACTGTTTTCTAGGCAGTCATGTCACGGAATTGTTCATTTAAGTAGAGAAGATACCAAGAACAAATTGCATTATACGTATAACTTTAGAAATAAACTAAAAGTTCCGAAGTAGCGACTGAATCAACCATCAAACATCAAGTGGTTATAAAAACAGTGTTCTATCGGCTAACGCACAGGGATCGTCGGCGCCAACACAGGGCGCTGGCTGTCATTCTTCACTCATTAGCGCCGGGGTTCAGTCGAGTCGCGTACACCATTACCAACCCGACATGGTGACGCCAGACGAGATGCTGCATCCCACTGGTTAAGCTGTACACGATTTACGGAGAAAATTACTCATTCAAAACATGTCGACCCGATGCACGTTAAATAATAGAAAAACGTTAATAGCCTCGTCAGCTGTAATTAAGGTTCATACATTTAGAATTTTGGCGCCTGAAGTACAGGCGCCAAAACTCTAAATGTCTAATGTAAACTGTAACTGACAAAAGAAGATGGCGGCGTTAGTTCCGATTTTGGGCACGCACATTAAAGAACGTTTTAGCGTTGTATAAACGTCCACTCATATTTTAAATAGACACGAAAGTTATACAAATTATTTCGTTCATCATTAAAGTTATAATGTTCTCTGGAGAATTCGAGCTTTGTAGAACTTCGGGAAAGCAAATGAATGTAAAAAGAATTCGAGCAAATGATGCGTGGACTGAGTTTCATTTCAATGAATACTCGTAGTAAGTTGGTAACGTCGTGCTTTATAATTGTTGTAATTATTGCTAGGGTGGCGTTTAAGCAGCTTACATTACCGTTTAGTGTGATTTATGCATAGTTTTCACAAGTTTAGTAATTTTTATTATCAGCTAACCGTTTCGGCAGATTGCTGAGTAAATAGGATAACTTTCAGAAATCTACTAAGCGTGTATATATTTGATCTAATCGGTATTAGATCTAACATGTTTACACGCATGTAAGTGACAAGTACTAAGCAATAGCTACTAAGCTTGTTTAAACTATGTGTCGTAGTTATAGCCTTAAGTGGTGTCTACAATCGCGTTACAGCTCGCTACGGCTTCATGAATAAAACACTAACGTATCGCGAAAACCTGCTCAAAGCCTCACTGCATCCTTTCGAATAATCAGTCCGGAGTTTCAGACTAGCTAGTAATTTATACATGACAACTATGGTAGGCGAAAGGCCGACTTCCTTTATTATAGGGGGACGCTTTTGTGCACAAGTTAAGTGATTCGGTTCATGCAAGTTCAACTCCGTACAGACGCCGATGCCCGAATATTGGTTCTTTATTGTTCTATCATCGTATACTTTACATGGAAGTAGCGAATTTGTTTGGAATTAAATTCGATAAGTATTTTTCAATTCGGATACTAGAATATAGGGAGACCATTTTTAGAGATCGCAAACACAATCGAAAATTGTGATAGTGGCTGTTGGTATATTGATTTCCGTTTTTGTCAGACTTTGATTTCGGCATTTCCACATTTTTGAGTTCCAGCCATCAGTATACTCACAATTTATCCTGTTTTGACTTTCCACGGATTAATACGCCACTTCACGTTAAGCTTGAAGTAAATAATGCGCTACGGAAAAATATAGAGGCGACGATTCGGCCATTTCTGCTCACTTAACATTCGACGAGCCTCCCTGAAATACTTCGGACTATAGTGATTTCCCTTGTAAGTGATTATTACTGAGCTCCTATTGTTACAACGTGAACAATAGAAAAGTTCTGCATTAGCTATGTTTGTTTTGATCCCCATTCATACCATAAAACAACGATACTTACTCATAAAAATTAACGCCATTGTTTCCTCAGACCTTGATTTCTATTAAAAACAGATCTATAAACACTTTGTACTACATTGGACCCTCAAAATATTGAGGCAATTAAACTTTTAATAGATTTCTCATTTGATTCGGTCGTTTTACATATACATATGTAAATATATTCAGAAGCGTGCTTATCTGCAGTTAGTACCGTGGAAGGTTCTGTTCGTTGTCAGCACATTTTAATGGAGCTCGCGGCACTTGGGGTACGCGGGGCATGGCAGGTCACATTCACAATCGTTGTAGCGCCCTAGCCTACGCCTTCGCACAGTCGTGCAGTGTGGACAACGCCTTTCTACTTTACGCTTTGACTCGTAGTTTGGAAGAAATCTTTCTTATGTACCGTCCTGCTTTGAATTGTAAAGTAATCTTGAATGGAGACGCTGAAAGATATTATTATAAATTCAGATCATGTTTACGAGTGGTGATATAATGGCTCACGGGATTTGCGGTCAGGAACCCCTATTTCCTTTGCATTATGCTGTTTACGAAAATAGCTGGCGCTTTTGGGTTATTATTGGTTAGTTAGCCGTATTTATAGCTAGTTCTCGTTCCATCTATTTTTGGGAACAATTGCTTTTTGCTGAATCGTTGTTACGGAAATCTTACGAACTAACAACGTTTACCTCTTTTTGTGTTTATAAAACTGAAGAGACATATAATAGAAAAAGTTTAAATCAACGTTAATTTATCTTTCTTTACCCTTTAACGTATTTCAATAATAGTATTTTTAGGGTTCCGTACCCAAAGGGTAAAAAGGATCTCTATTACTCTCGCTCCGCTGTCCGTCCGTCCGTCTGTCACCAGACTGTATCTCATGAACCATGATAGTTAGACAGTTGAAATTTTCACAGATGATGTATTTCTGTTGCCGCTATAACATCAAATACTAAAAAACAGAATAAAATACATATTTAAGGGGGCACCCATACAACAGACATGATTTTTTTGCCGTTTTTATAGATAATAATAATAATAATAATAAATAAATTTTATTTCTCAAAAAACTTAATAATAGGTTACAGAAAAATATTTTGGCAGTATTCATTTCTAATAGGTGGATGTAGCCACTGCAACCGAACTAGGCAATGCCTGTATTTCGGTTTCCAGCGCCTTTTCCCTCAATATTGCAACAATAAAATGCCAAGGAAAAGTATGGTTGGTTGTACTATTAATTAAATTTTGAATGACTTAAAACTAACTTAAATGCTACATTGTATAAAAATTTAAATTACACATAATATAATAAGCAAATGGTCTATACTTGAGTGACAAGTATTTGTGAGTGTGTGTGAACCAGTAGGTGATATGTAGAGTTTGATTGATGTGGGTGTGTGTGTGTAGGTGTATGTGGGTATGGGCGGGTGAATGCGTGTATGTGTGTCTGAATCCGACTCGCGCTTGGTCGGTTTTTGACTAGTATCTGTGGGAGTAAAAATAGATGGAATAAAACTAATGAGTAAATTATATCATATTTTATAATTATTATTATTAGAACAACACAGTGGCTTATTATTTCCACAAAGAAATGATGTAGCAATATAACATTATTACAGCAAAACAATATAGAGTTTCAATTTCAATCATTACATATTTATTAAGAGCTATTAAAATAAAACATACCTGACCGTTCAGAATTGTCCTGCTGAGTCTGTAGTCGAACCAAGTCTGACCGGTCGAGACACTTGCGCGCTCTTTTAAACTGGCTTGCTTGTCAGTAGGTGGGGGCGAGTAGTCAACCGAACAACTTATTGAACCGGAAGTTACTCGAAAAATCACGTTAATATTTTTAAATAAAATAAAAGTAACGTTTCTCCCACACGGCCATTCTGACGAGCAGCCATTATGGCTCGTGAATATCAATTAAATTATGGCTTAATATTATGGCTCTTATGGTTAATCATCCATTGGAACACAATAACATAATTTCTAATATAATTTATAATTCAGATACAAAATCATAATAAGATGGCCTCGGTAAAAGCCTTACATAAAGGCACAGCCTAAAAATGTGAAAAAAAATGATTGCCTCGGTAAAAAGCCTTATCTAAGGCGCGGCATAAAACACGTCAAACATTGCCTCGGTAAAAAGCCTTATCGAAGGCGCGGCATAAATAATATGGCCTCGGTAAACAGTCCCTTAAGGACACGGCCGAATTTAGCATACTCATTACCAAGCACTCATCCAACACCTGGCCAGTATGTAATGGATTCGTACTAGACAATAAGTTACTAATCTCCAGAATCTAGTGATTCTGTGAGCTCAGTTCCCAAATCAGGAGAAACAAGTCTCAGATTTTCATGAGAAACATACAAATCTTTTCCAGTATTATGAACTTTTACAGTGTATCGTTCATTATCATGAATATTAGTTATAACGCAAGGACCTTTATACTTACTGTCAAGTTTCATAATAGCGCGTGGATTTTGCTTTATTAAAACAATATCACCGAGTTTAAACGGGACAATTTTGGCTTTGTTTTTGTCAAACTGATTTTTTTGTATCACCGCCCGTTCGTCTATGCGACGTTTTGCTACTTCTCGACAAGCATCAAGGTCCAAGCGTTCAATATCATTTACAAGAGCAGAAATGGCTGGAGGCGACCGATTGCAACCCATGAGAAGCTGAAAGGGAGTTTGTCCTGTGGTTTTATTAAACGTGCAATTGATTGCAAGTTGGACTTCCCCGACAGCATCCTTCCAGCTTCTCCGGGTAGTATTCTCGACTACCGTGAAACAGTCAGTTAGGACTTTCATTAGTCTTTCGACCTGGCCATTTGCACGACTGACACCAGTTGCGATAAAGTGTAATTCGATAGACCAGTTTTGGCAAAAGTTTCGCAGTTCTTTTCCTGTGTACGACGCCGCTTGATCACAAATTATTCTTTTGGGGGTTCCAAAAGTACAGACCAGATCTTTAAGACAGTTTACAGTAGCATTTGCAGTAAGGTTAGTCACAGGTTTTAAAAAACAATAATTAGAAAAGGCATCAATAAAAACTACGGCATATTGTTTTTTGAGTTTGTTACCAGTTAGTTTGCCTGTGGTATCCATATGTACAGTATGAAAAGGTACAGGTACTTTATCAATAGGATGCAGGGTAACTTGACGAGAACCAGATTGGCTCTTGTTAATTTTACAAGTGAGACAATTTTCAACATATCTACGAACATTTCTGGACATGTTTGGAAACCAAAACTGTTCACGTATTTTTTCTAAGGTTTTCTCCCAGCCTAAGTGCTTAAGAGAGTCATGGTACAACTGAATTATGTGCCATCTATAAGATTTGGGAACAAATAAAGATTTCTTCGTTTTGTTATCTTTTGTGCTATAAATTCGATACAGTAAGTTATTAAAGATTTCGTAACTAGAAGCTAAATTTTTATCTATAGTGGAATTTTGAATGGAATCTATCAAATTCCTGGTTTCCAAGTCATTCTGCTGTTCAGTTTCTAACCAATCACTATAATTTAAAACGTGATTTATGTTGAGAATTGCAGGGTTTCTACTGAGAAAATCTACATGAGGTATGCGCTCTCCTTTTCGATATTCAATTTCAAAGTCGAATGATTGTAAGTATGCCCACCATCGATGAACACGGGGCAAAAGCTCTTTTTTATTCCTAGATGCTTTTAGCGAATTACAATCCGTCACGAGCTTAAAACTTCTGCCGAACAGGTAGTGCCTGAAATGTTTTATGGCTTTAACCACTGCCAAAGTTTCAAGCTCGTACGAATGGTACCGTTTTTCGGTGTCGGTGGTGCGCATACTGAAGTACTCTACGACTTTAAGCCGAGTATCGTGTTTTTGAAACAACACAGCGCCAAAACCAGAAGAACTGGCATCAGTATGAAGTTCAATAGATTTAGTTGGATCGAATAAAGACAACGTTGGTTCCGAAGAGAGATGCTGAATAATTTTTTCTCTTGCTGAATCATGGTTTGATGTCCAGCTCCACTTGGTATTGGTTCTAGTTAAATCATATAAGGGGCTCATCGTTTGAGAAAAGTTTGGTATAAATTTTCTAAAATACCCCGCAAGGCCGCAAAATTGGCGTACCTGTTTCACTGTCTGAGGGACAGGAGATTTTATAAGTGCTTGTACTTTCCCAGGACTAGGTCTAACAGTCCCATTAGAAATTATTCGACCTAAATATTCAATTTCTGTTTTGAGAAATTTACATTTTTTTATATTTAAGGAAAAGCCAGCACATTTTAAAGAATCAAGAACTTTTCTCAAATTATCAAGACCTTCATGTACCGAGTTGGAGAAGACAATCACATCATCGATATAGATCAACACGAACACATCAACATACATTTTTAGAGCCGCATTGATGGCCCTCTGAAAAACTGATGGTGCATTACACAATCCAAAAGGCATACGTAAAAACTCGTATTGCCCATCAGGTGTGACAAATGCAGTCTTTTCAGTGGAGTTAGGAGCTATAGGTATTTGATGAAAGCCTGCAGCCATATCAAGGACTGTGAAGAATTTGGCATTCACGAGTTTACCAATATGGTCATCGATTAGTGGGAGAGGGTAATGATCTCTTACAGTATTACTATTAAGTTCTCTGTAGTCAACACATAGCCTTTCGCTACCATCTTTTTTTTTAACCAACAGAATAGGACTTGAAAAAGGGGAGTTACTATCACGAATGATTCCATTGTCTCTTAAATCCTGTATAATCTTTTTTACATTCTCTCGCTCGATGGGGGCAAGCCGATATGGGCGTCTTTGAACGGTTTTATCTGGGTTCTTTAATTTAATAGTTAGTTCTCCTGTATTTATTTGTGTTACAGAATTCCCCGATGTGAAAAGATCTAAATACGATTTTAATAAATTAAGTAAGTGATCTCTTGAAATCAAATCAACATCAGTATCAATACAGGTTTCTAAATCAAATTTTTCAACAAAATTAATGTTATAAGAGGTTTTAGAGATTTTGGTTTCATAATTAGATAACACTACTTGTATGCCAGGAATGTCAAAAAGATTCTGACCCAAAAGAATGTCATATTGAATATAGTGATCGGGAACCAAAACAAGCTCCAGCTCCAAATTCAGACCATCAATACAGACTCGACTAGTTTTGATACGAGTAGAACAAAATGAATTTTCTCCAACTCCGCGTAACATTGTAGTTTTAAAAGATATTTTGCCACTAGTGCAATCCCCAATACTTTCACGCATTAATGAGCACTCAGCGCCGCTGTCTATAAGACAGGAAAAGTCGCGATCATCGATTTTGGCAGTCGTGGAACGGTTGTTAGCGACTGTTAAAGAATTAACTGATTTTTCAGATTTCGGTTTTGAATTTAAGCGTTTGAAGCAATTTTCAAACTTATGACCCGACTTTTGACAAAAGGTACATACTACGCGAGTTTTAGGGGTGACACCAGTTGACATATCCTTAGTTTGGTCATTTTTACTGGGGTCCTTATGCGATTGATTAGTGGTGATACTAGTAGTATCTGTATCCTTACGGTTACGACAGTCTCTTTGCAAATGACCCACCTTAAAGCATTTTTGACAACGCCTAAACTTATAATCTTGCGAGTTATATTTGGTCTTTTTAGCAGGAATATTGTGATCAGCGGAATCATGAACTGGATGTTTACGTTTATAAGAATTTAGATTTTGTATCAATTTAGGCAACGTTTTAGGCGTCAATCGTAACAAATCTGATCTAATATGAAAGTCCAACACACCTGATATCACGGCGTCCACCAAATGCAGCTCGGTCACCTTAACGCCAACAACCTTTTTCGCAAGCTCCCATTTACGAGATGCGTACTCAGCTAAGCTGTTAGCCTTGTCGCTTGTATACTCCATGAAGGCGATTAAATCATCGTAGTATCGGGTTTCATCTGCAAAAGTTTGGATGAGGTTAGATTTGATATCTTCCCAATTCGTCAGCGTGGTATAGTTGCGACGGGCCCAATCAGCGGCACGTCCTTTTAAGTTTTTTCTGGCAAGGTTCACAATTTCACGCTCGCTAAGTTGATATTCAGACTTCAAATCATCGACATGACGACACCAAACTTGAATGGTATCTGTGCGATCATCGGGATCAAAAGAGGGTAGATAGATATTATCCAAATTTCTTGTACGTGGCAATGGATGTAAAACTTCTGACGTAGGGGCAGTATTTGTAGCCTGAAGAAATGTACTCATCATTTCCTTCATCATAGATTTCATAAAGTCAATAGAAACAAGGTTACCGCCCTGATTTTCTGGTACTGCAGTAGTCGAGTTTGACAGAGGACTATTCCTACTGGTGCTGGGATCAGGTTGATTGTCCAAGTTTTCTTGCAGCCGCTGCCATCTATTCCGTGCGCCGAGGATCGGAGATGCCAATTCTTTGTTGGAAGCGGCATCCAGGGTTTCAGGCACCTTGGCAGAGTCGTTGTGTTCGTAATTTGACATCGTTCTGACCGTCAAACAAACAAATAAAAACGTGTTAATATATGGGCACTCGATCCCACTTCTGATGTGGGAGTAAAAATAGATGGAATAAAACTAATGAGTAAATTATATCATATTTTATAATTATTATTATTAGAACAACACAGTGGCTTATTATTTCCACAAAGAAATGATGTAGCAATATAACATTATTACAGCAAAACAATATAGAGTTTCAATTTCAATCATTACATATTTATTAAGAGCTATTAAAATAAAACATACCTGACCGTTCAGAATTGTCCTGCTGAGTCTGTAGTCGAACCAAGTCTGACCGGTCGAGACACTTGCGCGCTCTTTTAAACTGGCTTGCTTGTCAGTAGGTGGGGGCGAGTAGTCAACCGAACAACTTATTGAACCGGAAGTTACTCGAAAAATCACGTTAATATTTTTAAATAAAATAAAAGTAACGTTTCTCCCACATATCTTACACGTGTGTCTATTCTCTTGTTTTATGTACCAAGATGTAGGCACTTAGGTATTATTTATTAAAGGCAATTTAAGACCCCTGCATTTCACTAAAGTGCCATCTAAAATTCTATTTCCCGAGTTCTGTTGACGCCATAATAGTATTTCCTAAAGGCATTTGTCCATTTAAATGCAGCATTTAAGAGAATGACATTCGCAGATGGTTTTATAACAAACAGTTTTGAGTTCCACAGTTTTTCACGTAGCGGGTGTTTCTGGCACTCCATTTAATTGGAGAGATACCTCTATACGTATTTTTCTTTAACACAAAGCAACCTTTGTAGGTTTGATATCTGTTCTACGGTTCGTGGAGGGACTACTCTGATCATCTAATTACGGCCATGTAAAGAAAGAAAGAAAAGAAAAGAAAAATATTTATTGGGACTTGCACAGAAAGATCACAAACGAAACCCAATCATCAATTTTATCATCATAAATATATCATTATAAATCAGCCGTGCTATTGCTATTTGAAGATGAAAATCTTCATTTGCTTGTTAGCTTCACAACCTATTAGTATCGGTAATAAATAACCCAACCAGCACAAAAAAATAGTTGAATATACTCAATTTATTTCATTCATTGATTTGACTATTTTTCTTCCCCATTTGGATGGTTTCATTTTAATTTTTGCTTCTCTTCACTTTTTAATAAAAAAAAAATTGAAATGCTGAAAAATAAAATCGAATTCAATACTTAAAAATAAAATTCACAGTTTTCGCATTGACTAACAGTGAACTGAATAAAAGTAAATCTTTTACGTTGCAACTGAAATCGTATACCGCAACGTTAAAAACGATTTGTTCTATGCGGCCTTAAGTGAACATTGTTCTAATGAAATACCTCTCAATTGTTGGCATACTTTCAGTACGCGATCCCGTTTTATTGCACCGTGCAAGTTTGTTTGAAAACGCTACGGTATGCTAAATGCTGTAATATTTTGTTTCGATTTGCCTTAAAACTTTTTGAAATACTTAATTCTATTTCGCTATCTTTTTATTTTACATAATATCGTCTAACTAGCCTATTCTCAAATATGTTGGGGTCGACTTCCATATGTTCACATAATATGTTACTATAATTTAAACAAACCGTATTCAGTAAAGTTCAAAGTGAATGAGTAAAACTGAGAAGTTGCACTCTTAGCTGCCAGTATATGGAAACAATTACGTCATAAATACGAGTATACGAGTAATCTTTACGGATGACATCATTTCAACGCACTTACGTCAACAGTACAGGCCTTTTTACACATACGTTTTTCTTGCAGTGAAAAACTACGGTTTGTTCGCCGTGTGTAGGCACGGTCATCAGTGTTATACGGATCACTATGGAAGCTTGTTGACAGACACGTTTTTACTACGGCGCGGTTTATATGCCATGTGAAGATACTGTTCGTCAATGTTGCATTGATCGCTATGGAAGTTTATTGACGGACACGTTTTTTCTACGGCGCAGATTTTACGTCGTGTGGAGGCATGGTGGAAGCTTGTTGACATACACGTTTTTTCTACGGCGCGGATATTATACACCGTACCGTAAAGAAACAGTGCCGTGTACAAAGGGCCTACGTCTTAAACCAAATTAAACGTAGCGCAGCTTTTAAACTGTCAAAATAAAGGCTGAAGTCCATCATTCAGTCGACGTTGGAGGAAAAGAATAACAGTGTGCCGTCCCAATATAGTTTACAACTTGTCAGTCACGAGACGGGTAATCAAATAAAGCTCGTAATCGATAGACGGACGACCTATGACTGTGTATGTTTGTACATATATCACAGTATTTTTAGATAGAATGTTTGTGAGGGTTTCTCTAGAATTAAGATGATACTGTTGGTATTCAAAGAAAGAAAGAATACATTTAATTAGCACAGACTAAAACGCCAGTGTGCGTTTATATTCTGCAATTAAAACTGGTCAGAGGGCCAATTCTCGTAACTTTCAGAACGTCCAAAGTCAGATCTCAATCTCAATCTGTCAAAAATACCTCCAATTTCGCTACATTTGTGACCTGTTTTTGACATCGATTGTCGCTGAGATAAAATTACGACAAGATTTTGAACGTTTTATTTACGGCAATTGGCCTTCTGGTTTCGTAAAAACTTTTTGATTTTCCTTTCACGAAGCCTCCCTGACAACAGCTATCATCAAAATCGATTTGTATTAGCTGGGAAAACTCACTAAATAGTCTATGTTAGCTATTTTGAAGTGAGTATTATTGCATAAGCAACAGATATACCTCCCTAGTAGTTAATTATTAGTTATTCTGACCAGATCATGTCTGGACTTTAAAAGAGACCGTGACCTCTGAGTTTGTTTCGGCCTTTCTTCTCAGAGTAGTCAGATAGAAAACGCCGACCTCAGTTAGTTTAAAAAAAATATGATTGACATGTAAAAGTGTTTGTACAAACCTAATTAGAGAAAATAAATCATTTATCATTCGCAGTTTAATCAATCTGCCGGGTATATTCCCAACTATGTTGGGGTTGACTTCCAGTTTAAACGGATGCCGCTTAACATCTGAGCTAAACACATTTACTGGGTTACACGATACCCCTCGGTACTCGCAGTTATTTAAAAAATTAAAAGTTCATCCTATAGCTATTTAAAGAAAGACACCAATAAAGTTCCCCTGTGGACTTCCCCCATTTATTATGCATACCGCGCCTCTTTGTAATCGGACAAAGATTTTTTCAGTCATGAGCGACTCCTAAGAATCCCTTTGCAGTCTTTGATGAACATACTTTTCTTGTTTAAATAAGACTTCGAATGTAAATATAGCTTGTTTATCCGGTTTTGTGGTTTATTGTGGAACCGTTGAATGCTGATAAAAACTCTTGCAACCTAAGATTTGAAGCGAGCGGAATGGCTGAACCAAATTCAGTTGATTAAAAATTAATGTACTGAAAGGAAAGTAGAAAAGATATGTAAGTTGTGTTCCGCCATTTTTTATTATAACTAGAGACTTGAGTGAATTTTGATTATGTGTCGCAAATCAACTATGTGCATATAATTAAACCGTTGGGTACTGGATTGTGTATTTGATTAATTTCGATGTTGCGTAACACGTTCTGTTTTTTTCTGAAAATTCTTAACGGTATTTTTCTTTTCCTTTTGATAGTAGGTACTGACATCTGCACATAACATTAACAGGGTCCGGTATTTGGCCATGTTAATCACGAACCTTTAATTTTAACTTTAAAAGGGTAAATTGTGGTGTTAATCTCCATACAGAATGTTTATATTGTTCCAAGTTTGAACCCGATCGGCTTAAATATACGTAATTGTTTATCGGATGAATAAAATATTTTACCGATTCTCGACGCTGAATTCTCGAACAGTGTGTTGATTAAAAAAGGTACGTTGAAATATGAGTGTTACGTTATAAAGTATAGCTACCTATCGGTACTACAGTATTTTATTTACTGCATCTTGTGTTATTCAACAGTTCTATGTTAGAGCAGTTAAAATAATTTTAGACGGAGTGGTATTGAAAAAAAAAAAAAACCATTACATGTCGATATATACCCACTTCTTACTAATATAAAATCCGAAAGTTGGTGAAGCTGTTTCCAACTCATTTATTCAAAGGGTGCTGAACGGATTTGGATGAAATATGGCCATGTGGCAGAGAGTACATAAAGAAATTTCTCTAGTGATCCAAATTGAAGTACATGTTGTACTATATAGATAAAATACCACCAAACCCAACTAAGTAAGGAAAAACTAGCCAGTATTTCTAACTATAGTAACAAGAAGTAGGAAGCTAAGACAGGTTTCGCCCATACATGGCACCTTCATGTCTATAAATCTTAATTTGTCGCCAACCAGCCCCGTGAGCCAGTAAGGTCAAATGAAACTAAATGAGCTCTTTTAGCACCTCCAAAGTGACCGGTTTATGTTAAAAGAAAGTGACATTTATCCTAATCGAACTTACGGGGCAAAGTTGCGTATCGCCCTAACAGTTTGGGTTCTGCTCTTTTGTAATCGAAACACAAAAGGTCATAGGGACTATAGAATATTATTTCATGTTTTGAATTTGCATTTAATACTAATATTCAGTCGTTTTAAACGTTGGCAATATGTAAAATACAAATTATCTGAGAAATACTTAGTTATTATACCTCCATCTATAAAATGTTTTTCACAATTAACTCATTTATTTTAATCATAAAAGCACACTCCTGTTAGTTTGCCAAACACAGAGTGCTGGTTTTATGGGATTATCTCGTATTCGGCGCCAAACAACCGCTGTCTTTGCATCTCGACTCGCAGGCGAACACCAAACAAAATGGAATTTCCATTATTTTCTTTTGATCTCCTACCCTTTTTGACACTGGTATTTAATGTACATAGTTTGAAGAGTAAGTTCTTTGAGTTTCTGCTTTACGCTCTTCACAGTTAAGTTTCCACAAAATTGTTAAATTAGATGGATAACCGTACGCACCGTTTTTATGTATTTAATAAAAAACAGACAATTTTATGTGCTTATTACATTTCTTTTTCTGTAAAAAACAGTTGAAAATAATAATTGATCGATGGAGGTAACTTTAGGTCTATATATTTCTATTTCGGGCAAAGTATGGTGGCAGATCTGGTTTTGTTCTAAACAAAACTTCGCGTTTACTGTCAATGTTTAGTTATATTGTAGTGTTAGTGTCCACATGTAAGTTTTTCTTACCCTTTTAATGTTCCTAAGGAACCCTTAAAAGCTTTTAAAGGTTCTTTTGACCGGACAGAGTTGATGTTGACGTAATTTATTTTATTAGTTTTAGTAGAAGTTCGTCGTAAAGAAAGTTTAGTGTTGCGCGGATTTAAGTTGCTTTTTGTGTTTATTAATTGGAAAGCCGATATAAAAATACGTAGCTATTCCGTTAATACTTTGTTTTTATAACAGTATGAGATTAGGCACTGTTCGTTCAAAAATATATCAGTGAGAAACAACGTATTATTTGTATGACAGAACGCAAAAAAATGGTCTCTAACAAAGCGTCAAATGTCCGCACTTGGAGTCTGCCAACGGGCTATGGAATTAAGTGTAATAGGTGTCAAACTCACAGACCGCATTAGGAAACAGAAAGAGATGACGATGGCCGCGCAGGTGCTAGAATAAACTGGAACTGGGCTGGCCCGTCTGTCGCATATCGGAGCAGCAATACGCAAAAACCACTACTGAGTTGGTCCCAAATAGACTACACGACAGGCCCAGAAAGATATGGCGGGATGAGCTGAACTTCTTAAAGAATTGGCCCACAATCCTAGTAGAACGAGAAAAGTAGAAAGATGGAAGGTAGGCCTTTGAGCCGCAGTGGGACAACAGGACAACACAGGCGTATATATAAAAAAAAAATATTAAAAAAAACTATTAAAATAATTGTATTTTAATAGAAAATTTGCGTACCTAATTTGTCATTATTCCATTCAAAGACCAAAGCCACAAAGAATCTGTGTCTATAAATTGATTTAGTCTTCAGCAATGTAAACCTAATTTCAGTAGATAATATCCTTACAAGGGCAAGCCACAAGAAATAGTGGACTGGATCTAATCATGAAGAATAAACAATGCCCTATGTATATTTACAGCTCATACATTCAATCTCATTCATACTCATTCAATAGTCAAGCACGAATCGAAAAGATAATCTATGACTATATTGGTATATTCTATGTGCACAGATTAAATATAGTTCTTCCATTCGCTATGAATCCATCAGTGTTAAAGTGGCATTATTTTATCGATTAGGTAAATGTTTGACAAGAAAACTTTGCAAAAGCTTTTCCTTGAATACAGGTTAAGTAAATAAACGAGCCGGTCTTTTGGCCTTTGAATATTTACTTGTCAATAAGGATAACCCAATTTTCTAAAAAAACAGTCATATTTTTTTATTGCAACTCATTATGTTTAAATAACAAAAATTAAGATAGGTACAGACGCCAGCAGATCAATCCGTCAAATGTCTTTAATAGATTTTCAACTTTATCGCTAAAACATAAGCTTGATATGCTGGCGTCTGTACATAGATAATAGGTAATGATTAATCATAAGCTAAGAAGGTACTGGCAAAGAGAGTACCTACTGATAATGATGGTATACTTTTTGGCGATGATAACAATCGCACTGGTCGATAGATCAGGTTAAGCTACGCTTGTCGGGATCGGTCCGTAGGTGGGTGACCATCTTTATATACCGAGACCCCTCCGTGCCTCGGAAAGCAAGTTAAGCTATTGGTCGCGTCTGTCATTCTTGGATCTTTGACAGTCGTTACGGGTCGTCAGAAGCCCAAAAGCCTTACAACTAGTCTTACCAAAGGGTATCGTGTTACCCAGTAACTGGATTTTGGAGGGCAGATAGGCAGTCACTCCATGTAAAATACTGGTATTCAGCTGCATGCGGTTAGACTGGAAGCCGAGCCCAACATAATTGGGAAAAGGCTAGTTAGATTGATTTTTTTTTGCGATTTCTGATTTAGGAACAGACAAGATACTTTGAGTCTATCCGGGAATCCGTTTAGTTAAAAATTTTTCATACTATCTTTAGTTGTCTATCGAAATTGTAAGGCAATTAATTGGTAATTCTAATGCATTTACTACCGGGGTTCTAAACGGACACTTTAACTTTAGGGCCCCTTTTCCCTCGGGCACTTTAAAATGTATCTACTCTTTATTATACTGAAGTAATCGAACAATAAATTTTCCCATCTGTGTATTTTGTAAGCCATCTTGCGTATTATTATATCGTAATTTTATGCTTTTCATCATGTTAGACAGAAATGACTACCTGTTAGGACCAAAAGGGATTTCAGTACATTTTGACCATTACTTTCACTACTCTCTATTTTTTTCTTTCATTACTTTTACTATTTTGATCTCTTTCTGGCTGTTTTCATAGAACGATAGTCTTTCAAACTAAAATACATTATTGACGCAGTCTGCGCGCGGCCTCAAATGTGTTGCAGTCTCGAATGTGTTAAATCCACAGTTAATCTTTGACTACTTTATCAGCGTCTTTTCTCGGCATTTCATCCAATTAGACTAAGTTTGTTTGAATATTGACTGGCATGCTGCGGCGGACGGTGATCATCTGTGTGTCCCGGTAACTGGAATGGTCCCATTCAAACCAGCTTCTGTGATACTCTCACCGCTTGCAATTTGCATCAGTACAACTCACATCTTAATGTGAACTGTAGGATTCTTGATCTCGTCTAACAGTGAAGTAGCTGTCACTTGCAGGCTGAATCCCCTAGTGCACAAGGACTTACATCATAAGGCGCTCTGCATCTATCTCTGCCGACTTCGTTCAACTTCATCAGCTGCATTATCGGCCTCGAGTCAAGTTCTTCTCCAAGTGCAGAAAAAGTTTTGCGAATGTGTGTGGAGGCGGCCGGCTACAAGCCCTTCACGACGACGCTCTTCAAATGTTTAAGTAATTACGCCATTGAACGGAAAAATGCGATTTATATATGTGCATTTGTCCTTTCGACATTCCGAGAGTTAAATTCCGAGTTAATAAATATACAGGGTAAATGTACACCAAGGAATATAAAAAAATATTTTTTCGAATGCCGTGAATTTTTGTCTAGGCATTATGGGGTGCTTAATTCTTGCAAATGGGTCTTACTTTCACGTCCGGGAAGGAATACGTCAAATTACAAGTCACCCTGTATATAAAGTATATCTGTTCATACACGAATTAAGGGTTCTGTGTATTCATCATTACGAACAACTTTTACTAGTGGACCAAACCTGAAATCGCGGAAAAAAAATCAGCTGTTCCTCACATTTTGACGATGCTAACATAAATGTTGGGAACTGCTGATTTTTCCCCCCTTCAGATATTTCGTGTATGAATAGATAGACCTTATATATGGCCCTATAGTCTCGTATTGCAAGTAAAGGCGATTGTAACGTGAAATTCATATCTTGTTTTCACATTTTGTAATTCCTGAACATGCATATTGCAAAGCTTTAAAGATCGACCTTTGCTAGAAGAGTATAATTATAAAAGCAATGGTACGTCGTTAGCATATATATACTTTCTCTTTACTATGCAGATTCACTTCGTTTGGAGTTGACCCAATCTTTCCTTATTCTTTTTTCAGAATAATTAACTTAATTATTTTAATGGGATAGGTCCTTTGCTACCCGACTTAGAATAGATGCCTACAAAGAGATTATTATCAGACAACAGCCGACTTATTTAATTATCAGGACATAAACCGAAGCATAAAAGTTATAATAAATACCTACGAAGGAACGAAGCTTTTCATAGAGTAGTTGTACTAGTAAAAATCGTAAATTTTTGCGTTAATCAATATTCACGGCAATAGTACCTTCCAAGCTAGTAGTCAAAAGATAACATACCAAAATCAAAATCAAAAGTCAGCTGAGAATCAGCACTTTTCGAACGTCAAAATGATAAAAGACAGTCCCCCAAAACGCCCGCACTTCACCACTTCCTAGTGCTTTCGCTGGGAAGAAGTGGCGCAACAAACTCCCCAGCAGCACAGCTGTCTGTACCTGTACCTGTAAGAACCAATAAAATAATCTTCTCTTTCTCAAATATATTCCTATCTTATCACTTGTTCTAGAACTTTCCCTAATACCTACATTTTATAATAAAATTTTCCAGCTCAAATTCTCATTTAGAAACACTTTAGTGAAAAGAAAAAGACTTTTAAATTGGATTTATCTTATTACATTTTGTAATTACTAGAATAGTGTTCTTCCATTTTTAATGTTTCCATAATTAGTTAGTCAGAGGGCTTTTATTCTCGCCGGCAAGCAAGTTGCAATTTATATAATTGAGCCCCGACGTAAACTTGCCAAAAAGTCTGTTTTTGCATCAGATAATATTAGATTTTATACCTTAGGGCAATAATCGAAGTATCGGCGCATTATAATAGACATTTTAAAAGGTTTTTCGTATCTCTAGCTGTAGGGGAAACCGGGGTAATGGAGCTCACGAGATAACGGCGTCCATACCTATATCTTGGCAACCACATTGCGTAAAAATATGGGACTAGGAGTGAAGTGTGGGGGAAGTGACGTGTAAGCAGGTAGTGACAAGTTTGGCTAGTTCGATCGCAGCAGGAGATAAAGAAGTGCACTTGCTTATTTTCGGTCGCGCTGATCTAATTTTTTTGGTGTATGTTTTTGTTGGTCAGTCAAAAATTTTAATAATTTTTTGTTATGACTATTTTAAATTAAAGTCTATTTATCCATTGTGTTTAACGATAGTTTAGCTATTAAAGTTAAAGTTCATTTTATTCGTTTGTTTTGCATACATAGGTTTTAGCGCCATTACCCATGGTCAGGGGTAATGGCACTCAAACCTGTCCTTTTTTGTTCAATATTTTATTAGTTAAAATTAATAAAAGTTTCATAAATTTTGTTCAGGAATATTGATTGTTGGAGAGTTATTATATTGCCATTTTATCCTAATTTTAAAATAAAGATATTAATAACGAGAATATAAAGCCTTCTCCTTAAGTGAGCGCCTTTCCCCCGCTTACCTCACTCGTATCATTAAAATAATTTTGGTCTGTACCAGTATCATTTTCTCATACCATTTAATAAATATTTTTCTCTATTCATACAGTTATTTCGATTTGCCACGTGCTTGGCGTTTCCAGGGTCCAAATTGTGTATCATTCTGGTATATCAAAACTTCCGTCACTTGTCACGATTCCAACGTATCATGATCGGTAGTTTGGGTGCGATATTTGTATCATTTCACGTCATGGGTCCGAATGCGTATCGCCTTTTCGTAGATATTGGTCAGAGTAGTTTCACGTGACCAGTGTGACCACGTCTTTGTGAACAAACTGTGTTAATTTTGGTCGGTGTTTAAAGAATTGGCAATTCTGCCAGCCTTTTGGGCAGGTTACCATATGACACCCAAGTTAAAAAGTGTTAAATTTTCTTTTGGGTAATTTTATTTTAGTGGGTAGGTACCTATTATATACATATGCAAACAGCGGTGTATGAAAAAAAAAAAGAATATATTACACAATAAAGTAAATAAGCAATGCGGTAGTTCCTTGCGTAGGGTTAGTAATACAGCATTTGTGGTGAAAGACAGATTTATGCTTCGAAGTCTCGCACTAATGCATACGGAGTGAATGGATAGAATCATCTCCTCGCGACATGCAATAACAAGCAAGATCCCCGGAATTTCCAGAGACAATGATGTCAAACGAAATCATCCAAGCCGATTTTCAATCTTTATTAAAACCTCCATGTCGATGTTCAATGAATTATTCAAAACGTATTTAGAACAATGCTCGTAATAAACAGCGTTCATTAAATTTGAATACCTACGCAACTAAATGATTCTGTCCAGATTTCCGCCACATTCTATTATTATAATGTAACGTAAGCAATGTGGGCTTTTATTTATACAAACTTTTAAACAGCAGTTTTGAACTAATCTAAGACGTTCATAAATACAATGCCTCTGTGTGGGATCGTAGCTATATTTAGATAATTGGTACTTGCTGTGCCTCATTTAGCCATCCCGATTTACCTGCTGGAGTGGAAGCCGGGTTTAACAGGTGCGAACGAGTTGGCCGCATACATTATTCATGTCCAAGTATCCCAATAAGTGTCATTGAGTCAACGACTGTTGTTAGAAAAACTCAAAGGCTTCGAGAATCAAACTAATTTAACCCAGTTCAACAAACTTTTTATTTATCATCATTATTAAGGCGAAAGCGTCAGGATAGCCCGCGATTCATTTTTTTACATTTTTTGCAATTTGCAGGTTGCATGTTGATCTAAACATGATTTGCGGCCC